>CM030369.1:4395468-4604518 GCA_003604175.2 Clonorchis sinensis | reverse complement strand
TCCAGCAACCTCATGAGTAGTGCATTAGGAACCACTGCATTTATTTTGGGCATGTACACTACGAGGCAAAAAACCCACTCAACGAGCAGATACTATCCGTCCAGGAAGGGATAACTTCCGCCTAGGTAGTACGTTCTCAACAGATGCATGCACCTCCAACTAGGATCTTATTACCTCATACACGCATATACACTAAAATGTGACATTCGGGAAAAACACCTCGGAAGAGAGTGCACTTCTTGGACGATTTCATGGCCCGAAGTTCCCACTAGCTTTTCCGGCTCTGGAGGGACCAGTCCGCCTACACTACACCCCACCATTTTTCTACTCAAAGAAGCGTTTTTACTTGTAAAAAACAAGGAAACGCCATGAATTACGACGAAAAGCGAAAGGTTTGACGGGTCACATGACAATTTTGGACGAAGTCACCTTGGGACGCACGCTAAAGCAATGACTCAACACTCTCCTTTGATGTATTCTTTGTATCCAACTATAGGTGGTGGACAAGAACACACGTACTCACAACCTTATGATGGCTTTGCTAACGAAGGACAGTGAAAACACCCTAATATCCGATAAGAGATTGGACTAAAAAGGATGTGCTATCATTTACTGACTTCAGTTGTTTTGCATGTAGAGGTTAGTTCATTTTGATTTACGAAGCAAGTAAATTAAGGCCATGTCCAAGCATGGAGCTATCAGCCAATCGCACGGTTGTTATCTTGAGTCGTATCGTTCAGCTGTAGCACCCTTTCGGTGCCTAGCTGCCATGCCGCCCGAGGAAAGCACGAGGGCTAGGATACTGCCAGGTTGCACAAGCCTAGACAGGGGAAGTCGAGAGGCAGAGGCCGGGTTCGAACCACAAGCCTTCCGATCAGCAGATTCGCGTTCTAACTACTTGCTGTTATCCTATGGACCCGAAGCGTTTCCCACTTCGTTGTTAGAGTTTCTTACAATGACGAATTCACATTGAGAGAAGTTGAATCACAAGAAGTGCCTTTCAAAATGGAGGCTTCTTAACAATGTAGAAAAATAGGAGTAGACGAAACCGGTTCCTCGTCCTAAATAGCGCTTGGCTGGAGGTTACTTGTATGGTGGGGATACTGTAGTAGGATAGTCCACCCTCCATTTAGTGGCCGACTGGACGAGTTGATGAAACCACCAAGTCATCAATCATTAAGCATACAGGGATGCAATATTTAGGCAGGCCAGAGTCATCATCATCATCATTATGAAAAGCATGACATCACTGTTCAACAAAGACGCTTCGCTGCCATACACTTGTATATGTGCAATTCATGGTTGTACGTGGGCTGGGATACTGCCAGGGCGCCCACACCTAGACAAGAGGACGATAGGGTCTTTGCCTCAAAAGTCTGATAGCAAGGCAGAGGCGTTTGGCGGAAAATGCAAGTGCATTTCAAATTTTACAGAACAAGTCGGCACACATGTTCCAACCCCTAATTTGGAGGACCAGGAGACTGCGTTCATCAGACCTCTAACCATTGACCAACATGATATGGGAGACTCTCCGAGTATGGCGCAGATAGACCCCCATATAACTTAGTGGGTTACCGAGGTACACAACCCGTCACACCACAGTAAGGTCCAGTGTCTTCATGACGGTATCTTTTCAAGCAGACAGCTGCAAGAGCACCGAAGTACTCCCACTCTGAATGCAAGTCAGGAAGATTAGAGGACAAGAAACAAATGCATAGGTCTGGAAGTAGACGGCTTCGATCTGAGAGGACTGGTGTGAACGTCTTTCTAAACAAATTACTCAACCCGTACCTTTCCATTTCACCATTTCCATTCCCGCTAGTGCCCTAACACACGGGACAAGGACTTTACCTTCTTGTCTTACCCTGAATCCTTAGATTAGCTCTACCATTGGGTTATCAAACCATACATCCATACACATATCTGTTCGGCTGTTCACTATACGGATACGATACTTTTATCATTAAACATTACGGAGGTGTGCAACTGAACGAGATATCCCCAAATTACACAAACTCAAATAATTGTGCCCCAGTACGTCTAGTTCTTCACGGGTGCTTTAGATGGGGAAGGTCAACTAGTTGACTATTTTTGTCTCTGAACGTCTCTCTTAATTGAGCGTGTGTAAGAACTCCGTTTGCCATTTTCTGCTGAACTACCTACACATAAAAACCAAAGAGCTCCTACCAATCGGTAACACTGTAGAAAACGGTGCCATTCTAGCTTCGGTCAAGCTGAAGTTCGTACTGCATGCCATGAGGCTCAGTTGGATGATGGTGAAGCAACGTGAACGTTCTGATTTCAGGTCTGATAGATGTTCTGAACGAACGTGTATACAAAACATTACACAAGTTTGAAAAAAACGAAAACAACACTGAAATGCTTGCCTTCAAATCAAATTGAACAACCATGCCATTTTGGCCACCAATAAACATGCTACTGGTACATCGATGGAGAATCATATCGATAACGGCCGCTGTACCACCATCGAATGCGTGGAACTCCCCAAATTTGACAGACTGCTTGGGCGGCGGCGAGGATGGCGGAGTTACTAGGGACTGGACACCTTCGGAAAGCTCCACAGTCGAGTCTGGTAACGTAGTTTGATGAACGGAATACTGTGTGGTGGATGGCCTTGACTCCTCAGGTTCTGGTTTCATTGTCTTTCGAATTTTCGGTGGTTTCCGTGACAGTGGTTTGACCAGATGTGATGCGACCTGGTCGTCATCGGAAGAGTCACATGAATCGGATGCATTCGAAAGTACGGCCGATTTAGATGGTATGGGATATTGATCAGTCGAAGAAGTTTGTTTCTCACGTTGGCATCCATCACCGGCCAAAACGCTGTCACCAATCTCCGGAGGTTCGCCTTTGACCAGACAGGCTGAATAACAAAGTGAAATAAACGGGACGCAAAGTTTGACGGGAGGATCAGTCTCGTACTCCTGGGGAAAATGGCAGTGCAATGCATTAGTTCATCGGAAACATCATCATGGATTCCATTCATTCATTAAATAGCATGTTTTAAGTTCACGTGCATCCAGTCGTCATTATACAACCACCCGCCCATTTCCACAAGTAAACTCCATGGATATAGATGAAAAAAACAGAATAAAAAATGGAAGTTAAATATTCGCTTGTGTATAATAATGTAGGTTCACTTTGCTGACAACCGTTACATATGTACCAAAAATTTTCCTCTTCTTTCCCAGGGGCATTGCTTCCGAGTGACTCAAAATGGGCGTGTTGCACGGGGGTAAATAGAGTCTTTTCACCGTTCGTCGTCAACATCACCACAAATGGTAACATCACTGCTTAAAACGACGCATCACTGTCGTCCTCACCCGGTGTCTAGCAAATGCATCTCAGTATAAGTGAATGCCATGATAGGTCGGTTATAGGGTAACTTCGACCATTTCTCAAATATATCATTATTGGGAAGCTGTTTATGTAGAGTAGTCTGTCGTACACTGGCCTGCCTTTGGATAATGGAACCGGTCATGATAATGAACTGATTCAAGTACCAGCTACGGAAACAGACAGATAGTCCGGAAGTTTGAGGTGTAATCTTGGAGAACGAGTGGTCCTCTGGGACATTAATGGTCGCAGTAGAGTTATGGGGACATCACTGGTTTGTTATTCATATGATATGCGTTGCCTCTAGGGTGCTCGCACCGTGCGAATACTAACTGCAGGGCTCCGCAGTAAAACTCATCCCATCTAGGCTATTGGGACGTCTAGGGCAACCGAAGATTCAGCGGTGAATGCACTTATTTGTCAGCCGAATCGGGGACTTTCAGGTAGATACAATGAACATGGGGTGGATCAAAATATTATCATCACATGACAACCGTGAACCGTCTGCCTTTTTAGTTGACACCCATTTGTTCGCTAAGGCGAGTTTTCACCTTCGCGTTCCATTGCTTGCAACCGTTATGTTTACTATTCACAACAGATAATTCCACATCTGAACAGGTTACTCCTTTCCAGTACCCATCTTACTGCTAGTTTACGACCTAGCTTTCCACTCTCACCGAAATGGGGTGGCGATGGGTATTGTTATGGCGATTCGTCTAGGCAAAGTACGGTATCCTGATGAAACTTGTGAGTGACGCCAGCACCCTGACGCAAATAAGCTAACGTTGGCGTTCATTTCTGCGCCAACGCAGACCGGGTGATGGCTATCAACACAGGCTTCCAAACCTGTCCCCCCCCGGATCTGTATAAGCATCAGCGGCTTGCATACGGCTCCGCGCAATCCGCTTGGGGTATGCCAGTTGATTCGTCATCCAATGAATCAACCAATGACAGATTCATTTCGGATGTCAGTCAACAATCAGCCCAGAAAGATGTATGTATGTGAAGCGACAAAACTGAGCGCTGCCGCCTACTTTGTCGTCCCTAATAATATCGCCCATTGCCGTTCCCTACGAAAAGCCTCAATTATCTGACCTCCAATGTTGAATACAATACCCACTTGCTGCTTCGGTGAATCATAAAAGCAACAAGAAACACTCTCGGGTCTCTGTGACAAACGTGGTACAAAACACTACCCGCATCGAGGAAGTTGAAGCAAAATGAACAACAGATTAAGCAGAATTGCGACGACGTACTGCAAGTACTTTGTGATTCAATGCTAAACGGAAACTTCAAAGAATCGAGTAGCTGCATTGGAGTAAAGATGATGTGCTTATACAAATTCTTTGGTGTACCAGAGCCGACATTTTGGTAAAAAATGAGTGAAAGACGAACATGCAAGAATGACCCAATTTGGGCTCTCTGCAAAAGGGATAAGGTTAAGAAGGTCAGAAGCTGATAGTTAAAGTGAGTTACCCACCTGGCCGTTTAGGTAATTCAGGCGGGACTGAAGCTTGTGGGACAGTCGGCGGCGCGGATTCCACGGTACTCGTGACTGCGTTGACCCCAGCTACAGTTACCTTGGCAGCCGTCTGTCTCAGCATTTGATCAACCTGTTCAAAGGTGAACTGCCAACTATCCGGCGACTGGATAGCTTGCCGAATCAACGCCAAACGCTCAAGATCGATACCATTCGCCGACGACGTATTGTCCGAACCTACTGGGTTTGGCAAAAGGTGCGTCTCCCTTGAAGGGGGAGTCAAACTGGGAGGTTGGTGTGCAACATGCACATCCGAGGTGGCGTGATCACCCAGGGACATTACCGTTTGAGATGGCGAGCTGACTGCTGTGAAGAGAGGAATCAAAGGAAACGTAAGTTATCAGTTTCCTAGGCAAATATCCAATGACCTAAAACTGCAGTGTAAGAAGGGGTCGATGCATTGTCATCGGTTTGGCAACATGCGCGTGTTCTGGGTGGGAAACTTCTTTAGTTCACGAAAAGTGTACAAGTTAGAAACATGCTACCATCGATTCCTCTAATAAACTCATTTATACCACAATATGGGTGCCGATGGTTGAAGACGTCTTATTTATTTAAAAAAAAACCTGAAGAGTGTGGACTTCAAATGTTTCACAGTGACAGCCCATTCAAGGATGATTCGTCCTCGTCTAATGTTCTCCCTCGGTCGATCACCACTCCATTAATTTGCTTATGGACCATCTGGTTTCTTACGGCTCCCACAATCAGCTCTGGTAACAGACCTTTTCAACGTCCAAGCCTTTGCCATTTCAACATTGCAAAATTCACTACCTGTCGATACGAAGCCCGTGTGATATGAGACACCGATCATGATATGAACATGGAGCCGCAGGACGATCCACTTACGGCAGTTGCCTGAGAAAGATCTGAAGATAACGATTACAATAATAGCCATCAAACAAGAATGATGCCTTTGGTGTTTCATCCAGTGTACACTGGTTTCAGCTAGTGAAACTGCACGTGACGCAGAAGCAAGATGAACTAGGCATCCGATTTATAAGGCGATTCATAAGGTGGAGAATGAACCTTGTAATAGACCGCTCGCGGCAGCGATGTCTGTAGGACAGACGTCAGGATGAGTGGTGTATTCTCCATGCGAGCATTCACTGGTGAGCTCCTAGTAAATAAATCGTTCAGCTGTAACATCCTTTCGGTGCCTAGCTGCCATGCTACCCGAAGGAAGCACGAGGGTCAGAATACTGCCAGGTTGCCCAAGCCTAGACAGGGGAAGTCGGGAGGCAGAGCTCCTAGAGTCCGGACTGGAAGTAAAATAAACATAGAATTTGGTTTGCTAGCCAAGTCACTAACCACTTCTTACACCATCCATGCGAGGGGTGTGAAGCCAGAATTGGACCAACTGACGAATGAACAACAAGCAATATATGGTTAAGCCTGGGTACCCACTAATTTCCGCAGCGGCCAATATCCATGAGGAATTCAGTAAACCGATATTAATGGTGATGTCAGTGGTAATAATATCACTTTTCTGACTTGACATCTAGACAGTTAACCAGAATAGGTTACCAAGCAACCAAGCTAGGGGGGTGTACCGCCACTTGATATGCATTAACGTTCAGAGGAAAATATTAAAATAACGAGTCTGTTGAGAGCCACCATCTGGTCTAAATGTGAAACATCTGCATAAAACGTGAAGGGGGGGGGCTGGTTAACAGAAAGGGATACTCACAATTACTTGTAGTAAAAGCCCTCGTATCTCCACGTGCAGCATCATCGGGTTGTGTTGCCGGTTGCTTGTCGATGATGTTGCGGCTGTTGACAGATGGCGATGAACAATTCACTGGTTCACCGGACCGACAAGAAACAGCAACCGGAGCAACTGATGCCACTTGTTTTTCAGAAGATAGACGATCGGGTAAGAGTGAACCAGGAACGACTGATAACTCGGTAGATAAGGAAGGACGCCGATTGCCACTCTCATCCTCTGAATCCGACTGGGCCAATCCTACGTTATAAATGCAACAATAAGACGTTCTGTTTATCTGTCCAGTTTGAGGGTTGGATACAGGTGAGAAGCGAAGCTTGATAAAGCGTCCACCGTGTTAGAATAAACTACGTCCAATGAAACCGAAGTTTTTGTTTGCATTGTGTGTGACTGAGTTTCCGACTCAAGATGGGAAGAGTGTTTAGACGCAAAAACACCAAAGGCACTTCTAACAATCTGCGACACCAAGATGAAAAAAAAGGTTGTCAATGGTTTTCACTCGTATTACGGAATACGGACAAATAAATAAGACTAAGTTATCCAAAGAGTGGGACATACCTCGCAGCAGATTCTTCCTACGAACTTTCAAATCTCGCCTTTCGGTTCGAACCTGAAACAGGAACCACACAAAGTACACCTATGAGTAGTACGCCAACAAGCTGAATAACTCCGTTACCCCTTAACTGTCAGTGTTGGGGGTCCAGCCAAATTGCACAGACAACGGTATAAATATATTGAAGTCCCAGTACGGGATAGACACTGAATGAAATGCTTCAAAACACCAATGACAGAATTTGCCAATGGCCAAACAGGAGCGCATACACATGATATAACTCCGACAAAATCGGGTTAATCGCCACTAGTCGACCCAGTGTGGGTAGCAAGCAAAGCTGAATATTACAATGTCGCACAAATATCGACTGCTGTATGGCACGTGGGAAGTTTTGTATATTACCTTGACACACACTGCTCAGTGAAATTGAAAGGGGTCTTGGTATACGTCGGATTGAATGAGGCTTGTGTGGGCGGAATTCGGCGACAGCGCCATTATAACATCACTCACCATGAGTCGAGTGGGAAGTGACCGAAACATGGAACATAGGCATACCAAACGAAAAAATAATTCATAGAGGGGTCTGAAGATCACAAATACTGGGGTGTGGTAAACCAGGTAACGAAAAGTCGGATGAATTATGCCCAGAAAATGGACTTAATTAAAAGGTTAGTGTGGAAGTCCTAAGGGGAATCAATATGTTCCGGTCATTTAAACTACTTAATGAATCCACCTAAGTTAAACTGAAAAACCCGAAATGCAATCACTTCCGCAGATGATGTGACCATAATCCTAACCACACATAACCTAACGATATTACTAACTGGAAACCTCAACACCGCCTGACATAACAAAATAAAAATCGTTCAGCTGTAACGCCTTTCCGGTGCCTAGCTGCCATGCCACCCGATGGAAGCACGAGGGCTGGGATACTGCCAGGTTGCCCAAGCCTAGACAGGGGAATTCGGGAGGCAGAAGTCAGGTTTGAACCACGGACCTTCCGGTCAGTAAGTTCGCGCTCCAACCACTTGAACCATCTCGCACACTGCCTGACATAAACATTGAATTCATATTTCACCTTATCTAGGCAGATGCAACCACCATGTGACTTCAGCTGGACATCCAGCAATTGAGTCATGGAAACCAGGTAAAAGCAACAGTACCAGTGAAAAGTAACAGGACAGGGTGATTCACTAAAGTGATAGGTAGCGTTTATTCCTTTTGTCAGTGTTGAAAGCTTGAACTAACTCGCAGCGTTTCCTTTGCATCAGGATAAGATGTGCGTGCATGTGTTTATGCGCGCGTTCCCATCTCCCCTTGACAAAAGCACAAGTACAGTGAAACATATTAGAGTTTAGTCATGAGTTGGAACTCTCCCGATTGCCGTAGGCAAGGATTTCTGCGACCTAAGGTGTCAGGCTACAGGGTGCTGACCCACATCGCTGTCCTCTGATTTGAAACCTTTCATATTACACATCACATAGCGCCTGATTTACACGACCAACCCGGAGCCACGTTGGCCCTCAAATTTCGCACTCACAGTAAAAATCTACTGTCGGAAACAGTAAACAACGCAAAGGGGAAGACGCTATTGAGAATGTTTCTGTCGGAACAGGTTCATGAAACAGATTACACGACATCAGAAGCATTCGATGATGAGCGGCGTGATTCAAGGTTGAATCTGCCAGAAACTGACCTGCACTGTTACCACCAGATGAGTGAATGCCAAGTTCATGAGGCTTACGAAAGGAACTTGATGTGGTCAACTAAACGGTAAGGTCCAATCGTTTCATGACACTTTGTAAAATTAGGCTTGTAGGAACGCTATCAGGGATGCACGCAGAAAATCCTCTTTTCTCACTAACAGTAAGTAAAGCATTCTCGATTGTTTGGTGCTTGGATAAAAAACTTATGGTGGAGTCAGGAACACGCCGAGTGGATGTTTTGCCACTGAATCTAAAGAAGGATCTCCCTCTCTCTGTATAAACGCATACACTTTTTCAGTCTTGAAGCTTTTTCGTTCATCTTTCATATTTTACTGAGCCTGTGTGCGCGGATGTGTACGCTTATATCTCGTTCCGTGGTCACCGGCTGAAGTTGAGCTCGTATAGAAACAAAGGAACTTTTTACCTAAAGTAATTTATTAACAGGAGTTTAGAATTTCGAGGCTTGAGAATCATTTACCACTTGTCATCAAATGCTGGTATGGAGAAATTTACGAGCGTTGAATTTCGACGTTATCCTGGGAAGTGTAGCGGCATAGAAAAAGGGTCTATGAAATACACTAAGGGTTGAATTCAAGATAAGACTAAATATGACACACGGCAAGTTTATTTTTTGACGCAAATCTAGATACAGAAAGGTGCTAATATAACAAACGCTTCTTTGTAAAAATCCACTTAGTCAGAGTCCACAGTACAAGAAGCGGTAAGCAAAAACTGAGGATAAACGACAACCAACCCTTGGTCACCACGTCGTTGACAGAACGTGGTACACATCCTGCAAAACACTGTATTAGGACAGATGGGTAAAGGGGGAGAAAATGTACTCACTTCCGCTAATGCTGTCTGCAGCTGATGGAGCTGCTTTTCCAAATTCATTTGCTTGACTTTTAAAGTCTCCAGTTTTTGTGATATTTCCAAAGCTTCTTGCATCCTTTTCAGATCTCCGCCTGTTTCATGTGTCGCGGGCATTGTCGGCGAACTGGGAGCACTCGGGACTTTCTCTACGGTGGACGACACATCCGTCATATCAATGCTCAGTGAGTTTTGACGTGGATGTCTACTCTTTGATACCTCATGACTTGATTGTGCACCCCGAGGAGACCCAGTATGGGGAAGTTTATTCCGCTCAATCTTTTGGCGCCCTTTGGTACAGCCGGGCAGGCTGTGCGCACCGCGGCTATGCAGGGACACGTTTCTTTTTGGCGGGGAAATAGGCGTGGTTTGCCGTTCTGATACATCAGGTCCGACTGTTTCAAGCTGAAAAAAAACAATGTGATCGAAAAAAATGTTGCATTACTGGCAAGGAAAACAGGAGGCTAACAATTACACCGTTGACTAGGTGGAACAGTAACCGTATTCGTTACACCTTGGCTTCTCGTTGTAAGTTGACAAAACCCACAACCGGAACTTGTCAACACCTCACTAGGGAATTCATCCTCTCTGGGCCCAGTGAGTGGATGCGATCAGTGGGCTTCCAACAATTTTCTGCCCTAATAGAAAGAAATTTTTTTCTGGTATTGAATTTATACCACCTTGCGTGTAGACGGACAATTAACACGTGATCCGAAGGAATCTCCCAGTTGTACCGCTCTTCAGCTAAATGCGCAGCCCAACGGATGCCCCAGGGTCAGTTGCGTCGAAATTCAGAATATCGACGTACACTTCTTCATTAGCAAGATATTCAATCGAGTCACAGGTTTTTGCAAGCCCAGTTTGCAAACTAGTGTTCCATCACCTCTGCTGCAAATTAGATCTCCATGTAGCGTTTTTCGAAAGAGAAACAGGATAAGAAAATTGCCACAGATCTTTCATCGTGCAGAATTTACCAGAAAAAGTAAGATGGATTGAATGTAAGCGAAGTGAATGGCTGATATGAAAAAGTGGGTCCTGAACTTCACAAAGAATGCATCTCAAAAACTCGACCTAAAGCTGCTACCTAGGTATGGTGGTCGACCTTCAGTGTTTCAGTAATGATTCTGTGGGCTACACTGACTGGAACTTCGTCCCAATGTGCTCGAAGCTGAAACATATGGATGAGTCAAGTGAGGTAGTAGACAAATTGATTTATTTGGGTAGCTGTATCAGTCCCGGTGGTCTAGCCAGAGACGATATTTCAATCCGGACTGGAAACGGCCAGAGAGTTTTTTTGAATCTGTGTCACCTGTCGGACAGATGTGGCATTAGCCTATCTGTCAAGCGTCGAGTTTACAATGCTGCGGTGCGATCCCCACTGTAATGTGGGTGAGAAAACTGGCCGCTTAGAACGTCAAAAATTTCTTAGTGTTTGATGGTCGGTGCCTTCAGGGCACTGTCCGAGTCCGGTGATGCTGAAGTAAGTCGAAGAGTGTTCGGAAGAAATAACTTGCCCAACTTATCACACTCCACAGGTTGCGTTAGTTTGGTCGTGTGCTCCGTATTCCAGTCAAACGACTTCCTCGCTCTCCTTACCACGGGAGGTCAACAAATGACTTGGCAGCAAACTATAGAAGCCACTACCAGAAAACTCAGCCACGCAGGGCATTGCCGTCTCCAGGGTTTGGCCTCCTGTCGGAGTGATCTCTTTCTACGGGTTCACTGTTGTGAGCGACTACAGTATTCCTCCCGAAAAGTGGGTGTCCATCAGGAAAGACAAAACTGCGGGTCTCCAACCATACCAGATATGCTAAAGCAGCCACCATAAAGCGATAAAGGACAAGTGACGCCAATAGTCTCCTTACGACCAAGGTCAAGCTGACTCCCCTGCGATTACCGCACTCACCACGAGCCCCTTTTGAGAATGGGCACTATCACTGATTCCTCATAGTTGTTGCGGACAGCATCGTTTTTCAAGATACAGGTAAACAGATCAGACAAGTGATAACTGAGGACCTTACCCCTATCTTTGAGCAACGCGGGTTGGAGGTCATCCGGGGCAGCGGTTCGGTGGTGTTCGAGAGAAGATATACAGCCATAAACCTCCAAGGCCGTAGGAGCTTCCAGGTACACCATCCACGGTTTTACTTCACCTGTAATATGCAAGCGAGTGGCATCGGGTGGACAAGAGAACTTGGCCCAGGGTTCTTCTCTGTTCGACATGGTCACGTCACTTTAGTCCTTGGTGGTTTCGCTCACAGGCTGTTTCCCGGGACCTGTTGCATGGATCAGGTGAAATAATCTTCGGACATACCCCGCGTTCTGGGCTTCTTCCATTTTCCTAGCTTCTGAGTACACTAGACTTAACGATCGGTACGCACGCTCACTTTCACCTGACGTCTGCTAATTCGTCGGACAAAAATATGTCCGAGGCCGGGAGGAAATTTTCTCTGAGATTCAAGCAGTGCTACTGTTCAGTCTGATATTCAGTGCTTGAGCGGACCCGGTAGCGCCGCGTCGCAGGTAAAACTCCCAGAAATGTGCACGCTGTTGGAGGACACCGTGCAGCCACACGACTTCGGTTATCCAGAAGTTAGTACTGCATACAGCTGAAGTAATCGTCGGTACCGTCGGTACTGAGTTCAATCCATTTCGACCACTTACTTAAGTCTTAGATGCGCTAAGCCTGCCCACTTGTGCACTCAAATCTCTGGCAATCACCGCGATATCTGAGCTTTTGGCTCGCTGTAACGGGGCATTCAAGGTGTCATAAAACTTGTCTCTGATCGCCTCATGGCTATAGCCGATTGTGACAAAGCAGACGCGACAAACAGATAACGATCAGCGTCCCGCTTGTGAGGCTCCTTTACGGACGTCGCCCATGAACCGCACAGAGGCGACTATCACCGGGTATCCAGTCAAGCAAGGATCCTTCCGTTCGGTGAATTTGGACGATACAGACGCCTACAAACCCTGCTTCAGCGGCCACTGGATCACCAGAAGTGCACAGCCGGAAACGAGTGGAGAGGGATGGGACAGTTAGCTCAACCACAGTGCTTGGATCTTGAAATCTTGTTTCTGATACAAAGCATGAATCAAGGTCAGTGTGAGAGCGAAAGCAGCTTGTTGTCCTGCTTGCTTCAGAATACGAACATTAAAAACAGCCAGACAGACTGGGCGTCCAGGCTTGCAGATTGATTTCGAGATGCCTGAGACTGTTATCACAGGATGGCACACAGATGTTGGGGCCAAAACCGACGCAAGACGAATGATGTCGCCAGTCCCAACTGCTAAGCCTGCAGGGAGGGAGCTATTAATGGGGTGGGGAGAAGGGGAGGAAAAAGTATGTGAAAGAGAAGGGAGGCGAAAGGACGAACTATGGAGCGGCTAAATTTATGGCATTGTTTACGCCCTAATAAACGATTCTTCGAGACCCAGGGAGATAGCGTATCTAAAGCAGCGGGCGGATTTCATCGCTCAGATTCGTCAGCTCGGAGTGGAGATCAGTTCTTGATCAAAATGCTCATTATGAGGGTTGAAAATTCATCACCGCTTGGTTTACGCGAAGCCGGACACTTTGGTGCAGTTGCATGTGTAACACAGCGACGAACTACTGAAGAGGTGAGACGAGGGATTGGGTATACTCTGTCTTTCAACCTCAAGCAGGATTACTGGGTACTTCGTTATACTTGATATGTTAAGGTTCATTTGACTGACTCCAATAGATCAGTTCTACTCATGAACTGGCTTGGAGTGCAGGAAAACAGATATGCAGGATAACAGTGAAAGATGCTGCGTAGGCTGGCTAAAGTGTAGCGGAACCTCTTTTCCGTGGCTGCCAAACCGCTTATGAGTTGAGTATGGTATCGCCGGCGACTTGCACACTAAATTGTAAGATTACTGCACGGCACAGTCTGTACGATATCCCCAATAAGTGTTTGTGTGTGTGACGGAGCGGGGTGCGTAAATACCTAAAATGATCCGGAATATAACTGGTGGTCTTGGTAGTTGGTGAGGTGGCTGTCGATCTGTTCGCCAAGATCGACAACTGACTTGCAGACGTTTCGTCACCATATGAGCAGACATCATCAGTTCGCAGTTGAGTGCGCAATCCAATGTTTGAAAATCAATCGCCGAACTTGGGGCACACACCAAGTCGAGAGGCAGAGGTCCGGTTCGAACCACGGACCTTCTGGTCAGTAAATTCGCGCTCTAACCACGGTCTTATTACCGGAAGACTGTGGGTCGATACAGTCGTACATAAAAAGCGTGAAAAATTGTCAGAGAGACGGCCCAGTGTCAGTTACCAACGCAATTATAGATAACGATAAAGATACAGTATTCACAATCCACCGAAATTTCACTTCAGGACATCAGAAAAACAGTTGCCAAGGTCCCCATTTTTTGATTGTCGGGAACCAAAAAAACGGATAACTTGATGAACAGGGACGCAGAAGAGAATCAGCAAATTAGTAGGGGAAAAGAAACAATTAAATAACACCTCACTTACAATATTAAGCATAAGACCACCTTGCAGTGGAGCAGGAACTGATAGACTGGTATCGAGTTTTTCGACAGAGTGAGTAGCCTTATTGGGTTGCTCGACTGTCTTCGTGGTAACTTGTCGTGATGTTCCCGTCACAGTAGTGGACTTCTTTTGTTCGCCTGATAGAGAGAGACGGAATGCTATCAACGGATACACAGCCAAACACTGTTGAAAATATCTCGTGCGATAGATGAACGTGAAAAAACTCCAAAGTCAAACAAACAATCCTATATGCGTGGGATCATCATGGACAACAACGGACAGTTAACAAGTACTGTGCTTGATTATCCGTGACTAACGAACGTCCTAGTCTAGAAAGCAATGAACAAAATAGGGTCTAGAGTGTGCTGCAAAAGGCCTCACATGCTTAGAGAAGGCGACTGGAAGTAAGGTGAAATGAATACGTTTGGGAATCGTGTCGGAGCAAGATGACCTCAGCAGGACAGAATTTGCCGACCAAGCAAATGCGCAACATAAGACGCAGAGCATAGAAAGTCAACTAGGCAGTCCGATTAGGTGACATGCTCATTGTGGGGATCGGTTACGTGCCCTGATCCGTAAACTTTCCACACATGGGAAAGAAGAATATCATTGGACCAGGCTAGAACAGCGCACAGGAACTGGTTTCAAATGATTTGGATGAACTGAAGTGGTCCTGAACTACAGACAGAAAGCAGATTGTAAATTAAATGTAAGACTGGTCCAGAGAGTAGAGGGCGTTCACAAATTGAATAACGACGTTTGGCTCAAGCGCGTCAGCGCGCTCTCCATTGACATATGAGAGTTACGGTGCATTGGTAGTTTTTGTATCCACAGAACCCTCGGTTGAATAGCCCTCTCTCTGTCCCTATGCAGTTATTCTGGTTATTGCGAACCAATGAGAATATAACTGCGGCGAGACAAAAACAGGGGTATTTAAACAAGAGTGATGTGAATGGACAATATAATCACCTATGACCTAAGGTGGTCATTTCCAGGGAAGATGTTTACGCGTATCAAAATTAAGCGGAGATGTAACACACTCACCAGAAAGTAATCTGACTCGCTGGGATTCGGATGAAGTATGTACAGATGAGTCAGAATCTGAATGTCTTTTTTTCGGTTTGGCCATATTGTCCGCAGAAGAAGACTGTCTTCTGATAAACACGCTTGGGTCCTGCCCGCCACCGTGACTAAATTACAAAAATAAGGACAATGTATGAAACGAAGCAAAATAATAGTTGAACAAAGCCTGAAGCCGATCGGAAGGTTATCGCACCGGAGAAGTTCGTAAAAATCGGTAGACTTATTGTTGGGCCATTAATAAATGAGCCGCACACCCTTCTCGTTCACCAGATTATTCAAAAAGATAATTTAAATGTAGAAATCATTGACAACCTCAGATACAAGAATACCACTAATAGCCTCGACCCTACAAACTCTCACACTGAGCTCAACTTACGATCGGAGTATCCAGTCTATGGTGATTACACCCCATTAACGGGTTTGTTGGAAGGTTGACAGGAGTGATGCCTCCAGCATCATACCGCTTTGTTCAGTTGGTAAAGTACAACCAAATGGAGAGTAGCGGCATGGATACAAGGAGCCAAAAGGCAGTGCAGTTGCCATGGTGGTTGGGAGCAAATACAGATCTTATCCGCCCGATCCATCGGGTGCGTTTTCACATTCAGGCCAGAGTCAGCTTCCTTCGAACAAATCTTTGCAACTCAGCGTATTAGATGTTTGTATCAGTATTGACCAAAAATTCCAATCATTGGACTTGGCAGAATAAACGAAGTCACTGCAGGCCAGTGATTCAGGAACTAGTTGCAGTTCACAAGCGAAATGTGTTGGTGCTTAGGCCCTAGATGGGAAGAACACTATTTGTCTCACCCAACGCAACAGACTTGCCACCGTCGCTGCGATGCATCGGGATCAACCGGAGACTACCACAGTGATCTAGGTTTGAGCGGACAGGTCAACAAACACATCAGTGTTCCAAGAAATGGGTAACAACAACCTTATTTCTTGTCCGCCGGCTGCCAGAAGATTTTCCTTGGACCACCTGCGGTTTTCGCGGTTTTTTAGGTAGAGGTTAGAGCGCGAATTTGCTGACCGGAAGGTCCCTGGTTCGAACCCGACCTCTGCTTCTCGACTTCCCTGGTCTAGGCTTGGGCAACCTGCCAGTATCCCAGCGCTCGTGCCTTCCTTCGGGTGGCATGGCAGCTAGGCACCGAAAGGATGCTACAGCTGAACGATTTAGATTACAAAACACGCACGCAATGAATGTGGTTCCTAGCTATTACACCTTCCTCACAAGGAAATAGGAGAAAGCAAGGAAAGGCCACACAGTGGAGACGACAGACTAGCCAGTTCGTCGACGAGGAATTGCTCTGAAGCAATGAGGAGGCGGGGCAACTACACACTAAAAGTGACGGTTTGGATGCTGAATTCAAAATATATCAGTGTAGTTAACCACTTATGTGTCAGGTGGATGGGTCCGCATCTACATATGTCAACCTGATTAAGTATACTGACCAGTGCTTTCATATATCGTTGCCCGGTCATCGACTATTTACCATTCGGTCGCAGCTAGTCAGTATGAAGTTGGACAAAAAGACCTATCTGATATGTGAAATATACGGCTTAACCAGCTTAAATTATGCAACATAGCGCTGCCTAAAAACCATTCCACATACACCAACACTGCTGACATGACATATGCATGATTCATATAAGCCAAGCAATAGTCTATCTTGCAGCTTAGTGATCAAAGCGCCCGAATCAGTCTGATCAGTGCGGACCTGCACTGGCAAGCAGCAAACGTAGCCATCCGAATTGGGTTGGATTCTTCTGCCAACCAGAGACTCCAAGATGTGCTGCACTGCCAAAGTGACACAAAACACGTAACCGATATTCTACTCAAAAACGTTTTTTGTTGTTCAAATGGTACAGATAATCTAACATCCTTATGATGATCTCAGGTATGTCATTTGTCCGGATATAGCTAGTTCAACAGAAGCTCGAATCACCATTTAGCGAAACAGTGCAATCCCTTGGGGGTGTCGCAGACATAGTGAAAAAATCAGACCACCTACTGTAGAAATGACACCTGAAGTTTCAGTTCCCTGCATCAGGGTTCCATATGGTAGAGATCCCATAAATAGCTAGATGGACTTCAGAAAACCATAGTAAATAAAGTTATGTACCTAAATACAACAGTCCAGATTTGAGTAAAGAGCAGGGTAACTGTTCGTGAGCAGAGGCACTCCGTACAACGGATAAGTTAACAAGCAAATGAAACACTAAGTCAACACATTTTCTCACCTTTTATCAGAATAAAACTTATGAAAATACTTTAAGGAGGAGTTATGTCGCTTTCCTTCAAGATGGCTTTTCCATGAATCCATGCTGGTCATGCCCCAGGCGTCACAGAGGGAACAAAAATGGACACTATGTCAAGCTTGTAGACAAAGCAGAAAAACCTACACTGGTTGTTTCAGAGCACGTTGTGAAGCTTCGTATCGCTCGTGATGTTCGATGGATACGTCATGCTCATAACTCTCCTGGACAAGGGTAAGAAAATCGACAGTGACTAATAAATGACTAACTTTTTCTGACTTGAATGTCAAATCACAAATTCCGCACCAGTACGGATCCACGTTCATTGCGGATGCACAAAGTACTTGAGGAAGATAGATAGGCTAAAAACAAAAGAAATATTATGAACAACCCGTGGGGAGACGAATGTCAGAAACAACTTCGGCCGTCCGCTGATGTTGACCAGCAAACGGATCTCACCTATGTTGTCAGGAAACAGCGATGGAAAATATGCTGGCGATGACGTATTGGTTCTCTTTCCTGTCTGGATTCATTTTCGTGACTCTCTGGAAGCCCAGTTCCTTTCTATCGTAGAGGTAAACACGGTATGACAGCCGTTACAGATAAGATGGATGGTTGCAGACGGTCGGGTTGGTCATTTTATTGTTCTTGTGTTTCCAAGGCGCATTTGACTCAGGTGACAGGTCTGTTTTCATTAGCACGCTTGCTCAGCAAGGAAGGTCTCGTAAGGCTGTCGATATAGCAGTTCTTTGCATTGTCAGACTTC
This sequence comes from Clonorchis sinensis, assembly GCA_003604175.2. Taxonomy (NCBI): domain Eukaryota; kingdom Metazoa; phylum Platyhelminthes; class Trematoda; order Opisthorchiida; family Opisthorchiidae; genus Clonorchis; species Clonorchis sinensis. The sequence goes on along the minus strand of CM030369.1, from coordinate 4,586,136 downwards.
TGAAAGCACGAGAATATACGGAACACCCTCCAAAAGCTCCCGTACACAAAGTGGTGTGCGTCAAAGATGCCCACTCTCCCCATTCCTATTGTTTTGTGAACAAGAAGATAATAGACGAGGCCCTGGTGTTCAGATGGCTGCCAACCTTGTCAATCTGGAACATACAGGCGACATGTGTTTTTGGACGAATTGACCAAAATCAACCCGTCTTTGGAATGCACTCTGCACCCACAAAGTGAAAGGTCATGCTCATGGAAATGCGCTCACTGGAGACGCCAATTACAACCCAAGGGCAGGCTATCGAGGTCGTGAAGCGTCTTACATGTTTTACGAATCCCTAAGGCTCGTGTTGTTAATATGAGACCTATGACAGCAAGGTGACATATCCACGAATTTGACCTACGTATCAGGCTAAAGTGCAAGCTGTTTTGTTGTATTGTTATGAGACGTGTTCTCCACGAGTTGGGGAACTAGAAAATCTTCACGTCTTCGACAACCGTTGTCTCAGAACCATGGCTGGTGCCAGTGAATCCGCAGAGACAATTAGAACATGAGTGTTAGGTTGCGCAACAGGAAATCCAAATGAAGAATGAAATGCATGGTTCGCATGAAATGCATGGATCGACGATGGCGGTTCATTTGTAAGTTGCTATTCAATGTCTGAATGAGTGTTCAACATTTAGGCATCACGGGATGATTGTGGTGGGCGAGAACTAAGTCCCTTCCCCATTCACTTTTACCCTTTTCTCTACAGTAAAATTGCCAAATAAATTACGGTATTACGGCACCAAAGCACCAGTGTTAAATATTGATGCTGTGCTGTCGATGAGGATGAAACGAAAGTATTAGCAAGAGATGACTGCTGTTCAATTCGACGGAATAAGGACATTAGACCTGCAATAGGGATCAGATCTTATGACTTTAACAACGGGTTATTTTTGCTTGTTTTAATGAGCAGTAATAAAACCCGTTCCGCTGTGTCTTTCGGTACCTAACTGCCATGCCAACAGAAGGAAGCACGAGGGCTGGGATACTGCCAGGTTGCCCAAGTCTAGACAGGGGAAGTCGAGATGCAGAGGTCGGATTCGAACCAAGACCTTCCGGTTGGTAAATTTGCGCTCTAACCACTGAGCCATCTCGTCCCCCTTAGAAATGAGAGCAATTAGGAGACTGATGGATGAATTGGACACAGTGTGTGGTGGAGAAGGGTGCAAGTGAAGAACCCTGGACAAAGAACTGCAAGGAAGAATGATAAATCCCAGTTGCACAGAGGTTTCAGGTACCCCACTTTGAGTCTTTGACTCAAAAGTCTGACCCATAAGACAACTGGTAGTAGGGCTTGCTTGTGGGTCCTTTTCCGTAACCAAAGACTCAACAGTCTGGCCCAATAGGTTGGGGGAACCGGCCTGTTCTGACGGCGCGGAGGGCAGGGCATAGGTCTCTCACTTCTGATGTTACCGCGCCTGAAGTCGTATCCAGCCCTTGGTAAGTTGTAATCGCATTTCGACCAGACTGGATAGTTCGTTGGCGGTCATAGTTAACTGACAGACCAGCTTTTTATAATTCATCCTTCCTCGAGAAAAGGCAGCATCACTGAATCCATATGGACATGTTCGTATCTCCTTCACAGCTGCAAAGTGTCAAGTGTTGCTGCAAGACTGGGTTGGGTCAAACCCAAACCTTCTGCTTGCAGACGAGCTAATCGATGTGGCAGATAAATTTTTTCACCTGAGCAGCTGTATAAGTTGCGGATGGAATGGCTGGTGATGAGATTATTTTTCGAATCGGGAAAGCTAGGGCGGCTTTTGGCAGTCTCCGACACCTATGGCGGACGTGAGTGAGTTTATCTATCAAGCGCAGAGTTTACACCCTGTCTAGGCTTGGGCAACCTGGCAGTATCCCAGCCCTCGTGCTTCCTTCTGTTGGCATGGCAGTTAGGTACCGAAAGTTTGCTACAGAGTTTACACAATGGCGGTGCGATCCATACTACTTTATATATCACGGACATGGCCTCTACGAAAAGATGTCAGTGTTTGACCATCGGTGTCTCCGAAACATTGGTCAGGGCTGGTGAGAACATAGGATTAGTAATGCTGAGGTACGCCAGATAGTGTTAGGAAGGAACTCTCCGGTGACAGATTACTCACACTTCATAGGTTACGCTGGTTAGGACATGTACTCCGCATGTCAGGACACCACCTGCCTCGTAGGGCGCTTTTCACCCAGCCCTGTGCTGAGTGGAAGCGACCGAGAGGTGGACAGTGTATGACCTGGCAACGAAGTACGAAAACACTAACCAGTAAGCTTAGTCGGGTGGGCAACTGTCGCCTCCCTGGATGGGGACCCCGGGACTCAACTCATCGATGGTTATTGACACTGGCAGAAATGGCCCAATCGCGCAGTCAGTGGCGCTCACGTATCAAAGTTATCGCCTTCAATGCCCAGCTACTCAATTCCCGTACTAACTGTACATGCTAGAACCTCCAAGGCTTAGCCGTATCTTTCGCACTGTCCCACATTCCGGTGATCGAAACTGTAGCAGCCGGAATAAATGTGCTTATGTTACACGGTTTATAGTCATCATTCATCATTGTCAGCTGTAAGAACAGCGTACTTGTCATACAGTGGTTGTAGCTGCCACAGTATCGTTCACCGATAATTTGAGGAGGTGCGGTAGGTAGCTGCGTTTTGGAGGCGGGAGCTGATAAATTGGTGCGTAAATACACCACTGTCGGTGGACTGTTAATTGGGGGAATTGGGAACGGAGCTATGCATTTAAGGCAATAGCTTGCATGCACGAGCGCCATTCAGGGCGCGACTGAGCCATGTCTGACAATGTTTCTAACCACTGATATGGCCCGTCTCGGGGTCCCCATCCAGGAAGACGGTAGTGACCAGCGCAGCTGAGTTTGCTGGTAATGGCTTTTATACTTCGTTGCCAAGTCATTGTTTGACCGTCTCTGGCCTGTTTCCACCCTTAACGTGGTTGCGCGAATAGAACCCTTCGAGGAATTCTGTCGACTGGCATGCGGAGCACGTGGCCAAGTCAGCGCAACCTATGCAGTGTGATCAGTTCATCTATCGAGGGTGAGTTATTTCTCCCGAATACCATTCGACGTACTTCAGCACTGCTTATCCGGTGTTCCCATCAGACTCGGGAAATGCTCGAAGACATCGATGGTCAAACACTGAAAGTCTTTTGACGTCCTCGGCGCGCAGCGGCCAGGTAAACAAATTTGTCTACTAACTCATGTCGACAGTTATCCCTATTTTCAAAAGGGTACGCGGACGCTGTGCGAAAACCACCGTGGCATCAGCCTGTTAGCTGTGGCATCGAAAGTACTCTCTGGTCTTATCCTTCGAAGGTTAACTGAACACAGAGAGACAAATCCGTGAAAACCAAGCTGGGTTCCGTCCTGCAAGAGGATGCATCGATCATATCTTCACCCTCCGACAGATTCTTGAACAGCGACACTGCTTCCAGCAACCAACAATGGTTGTGTTTCTCGATCTAAAGGCTGCCTTTGACTCTGTAGACCGCCAGGCACTATGGCAGTGTCTGTGGAGCAAAGGTGTCCCCATAAATTCTTGACCCTCCTTAAGGCGCTGTACGCCAACTCCGCGGCCGTGTGAAGGTCTACGGGAAGCTCTCCTCTGAGTTCACCACATCAAGTGGTGTCAGACAGGGCTGTCCTCTTTCACCTTTCCTTTCAAATTCGTCATTGATGCGATCATGGAAGACTCATTATCAGCCTCTACTGCCTGTGGGGTCGAAGTGCTCCCAGGGCGTCCGCTCACAGATATCGAGTATGCAGACGACATAGCTCTTCTTGGATCTGACTCCGTGGTAATGCAAAGAATATTAAATAATCTAACTAATTCCGCCTCACGGTTCTGCATGCGCTTCACACCTGCAAAGTGTAAAGTGCTAGTGCAAGACTGGGTGGGCCCGAACCCTAGCCTCTTGCTTGCGGGTGAACCGATTGAGGTAGTAGACAAATTTGTCTACCTGGGCAGCTGTATTAGTCCCGGTGGTCTCGCGAAAGATGATATTTCCATCCGAATTGGGAAGGCCCGAGCAGCTTTTGTGAACCTGCGTCACCTGTGGCGTAGGCGTGACATCAGCTTATCCGTCAAGGGTCGAGTTTATAATGCTGCGGTGCGCTCCGTATTACTATACGGATCAGAAACCTGGTCGCTGCGCGCCGAGGACGTCAAAAGACTTTCAGTGTTTGACCATCGATGTCTCGGAGCATTGCCCGAATCTGGTGGGAACACCGGATCAGCAATGCTGAAGTACGTCGAATGGTATTCGGGAGAAACAACTCACCCTCGATAGATGAACTGATCACACTGCATAGGTTGCGCTGGCTTGGCCACGTGCTGCGCATGCCAGTCGACCGACTTCCTCGAAGGGTTCTTTTCGCACAACCACGTGAAGGGTGGAAAGAGCCAGAGGCGGTCAAACAATGACTTGGCAGCGAAGTATAAAAGCCATTACCAGCAAACTCAGCTGCGCTGGTCACTGCCGTCTTCCTGGATGGGGACCCCGAGACGGGCCACATCAATGGTTAGAGACATTGTCAGACATGGCCCAATCGCGCCCTCAATGGCGCTCATGCATCCAAGCTATTGCCTTCAATGCATAGCCCCCTTCCCAATTCCCCGACTTAACAGCCCATTGACAGTGGTGCATTTACGCAGCTCGCGCCTCCAATGCGCAGCTACCTACCTCACCTCCCCAAATCATCGGCGGACGAACTGTGGCAGCTACAACCACTGTACGACAAGTACACGGTTTCTTACAGCTGAAGATGAGATGAGAGAGACTAACTCAAGGCTAGGGTTCGAGACCACCCAGACTCGCAGTAGCACCATACACTTTGCAGGTGTGAAGCGCATGCCAAACCGTGAGTCGGAATTATTTAGATTATTTAATACTCTTTGCATTACCACGTGGTCAGGTCCAAGAAGAGCTATGTCGTCTGCATACTCGATATCTGTGAGCGGACGCCCCGGGAGCATTTCGACCCCACAGGCAGTAGAGGCTGATAGTGAGTCTTCCATGATCGCATCAATGAAGAATTTGGAAATGAAAGTTGAAAGAGGACAGCCCTGTCTGACACCACTTGATGTGGTGAACTCAGAGGAGAGCTTCCCGTAGACCTTCACACGGTCGCGGGAGCTGGCGTACAGCGCCTTAAGGAGGGTCAAGGATTTATGGGGGACACCTTTGCTTCACAGAAACTACCATAGTGCTTCACGTTTCACGTTACAGAAACACAACCATTGTTGGTTGTTGAAAGCAGCGTCGCTGTTCCGGAATCTGTAGGAGGGTGAATATACGATCAATGCATCCTCTTGCAGGACGGAACAGAGCTTGGTTTTCACGGATCTGTCTCTCCCTGTGCTCAGTCAACCTTCAAAGACCAGAGAGCACCTTCGATGCCACAGCTAACAGGCTGATGCCACGGTGGTTTTCACACAGCGTTCGCATACCCTTTATGAAGTTAGAGATAACTATCGACACGCCCCATTTTGTTCCATATAGCACCAACAAGCTTTGTCAGATAGGTCACCAGGGATTCTCTGCCTTCTCTGAAGAGGGCTGGATACAGACCGTCCGGTCCTGGGGCCTTCTCACGTTTTAGTACGGATATTTCGTACTATATTTCTTCTTCCGAAACGCGTTGAAAGCTTACATTCCATCGCCCGTATTCATTATCTCCACAGGCTGTGTTGCAGAAGGCCAGCTAAACTGTTCTTCGAAGTGTTCGGCCCATCTTTCTAGTCTACGTTTTTGGGAGTGAATTAATGAGCCATCTTTTTCACTTATCGTTTCGCTGACCGTTGCTTTCCTGGGACCAGTCGATCGTATTAGTTGATATAGAGCACGGCTGTTTCCCATAGCAAAAGCCTCCTTCATCTCCCGAGCTTTCGATTTCCACCAGAGCTCTCGTTTTTTTCTCTGGCGTTTAAGGGATTTGCGTGCGCCGTCGTACGTGTTGCCTGATGATATGGATTTCCGGGCATCAATCATGGATAGCGACCTCGCCGATATCCAGTGGTTTTGTGGTCGAATCGGGGAGGTTGGACAGACAGCACTGAACGCCGCTAACATGGCTCCTTTCACATTTTGCCACGCTTCATCTACATTCGCACTGCCAGTGCATGTGGAGAGTTGTTGGGCTAGCTCAGATCGGTACTGTTGAGCTATGGTCGATCTTCGAAGATAGTGGATTAATATACTTCTTTCTAGTTCGCGAGGGCCTGAAGGGAAGCGAACTGTCAGGCGTGCACGTACAATGGCGTGATCGGAATCAAGTGGTGTGCCCCAAAAGGAACGGCAGTCTTGAATTGTGGCTCTCCACCGGTAGCTGGTGGCTACGTGGTCCAACTGTGTCCACGGTTGATTTGCAGTTGGTGGTCGCCAGGTTACGCGATGCGAACGCTTGTGTTGAAAGTTCGTACTTGCCAGAAACACCGGATAATGAAGAGCCTGAGGAGTGACGGAGAACGCTGGTGGCCCGAAAATCCCGCGAAATTAGAAACACTTTTGCAACAAGAAAAAGCGCATCCTGTTCTAGCTAATCCGATCAAATGGTCTGAGGGCGAATGTTAGTAAAACTAACTCCGAAAAGAATGGGACCTCAAACAATTCACAAAAACATCGTCTGGAACAATGGACGGATGTGCGGCATGCAGTTTCATTGCTCCAGTGTAACAAGTAACCTGGTCCAGACGGTTCACATCCTGAACTTTTCAAAAAAAGGTAACGAGTCCGATGGCAGCTAACCTAACGGCCCTAATCCAAAATAACTGGAATGAAGAAACAATCCGACAAAACGGAGTGAATACGGTGAAAAAGCGTACATGAATGTGAAAACCACCGGGTGTCCTCTTGTATTATCCTGTAAGGGTTGATACATTACCGAAAGCCAGATTCGCGAGAATGAAGCTGAGTTTTGCCCTGGCCGAGGTCGAGTTAATCATATCTTCACTGTGTTGAAACTGCACCACTCGTTTCGTTGACTAACAATGATAGTCTTTCTCTAGTTCAAATCCACTTTTGACTCCGCTGGTCGTCAGAAACCGTGAGTGTCTGGCGGTGAACGGTAGGCGTTCTAAACTCCTTTTCTTGTAGAAGCTCTATATCCCTTCTTCCTTGGACGCATACGAGTCTACGGAAAATCCTCTCCTGAGTTCACCCCATCAAGTGATGTCAAGCAAGGGTGTCCTTCATCGCCATTCCTCTGTAACTTCATAACCGACCTGCTGGTTGAATCACTTTTACCTGCCTATAACACCTCGGGGCGTCCTCTCACGGACAATGAGTATACGCCGACGATATTTCTCTCTTTGGATCAGACCCCTCAAAAGTACAAACTACCTTCAATAACCAAAATGCTTTTGCCGTGCAGTTCAGTATGCGCTTCGCAATTGTCACGTGTAGAGTGCTGCTGCAAGACTAGGTGGGATCAAACCCAAAATGCATGGTTGGCGAATCGATTGATGTGGTAGGTAAGTTCGTTTACCTGGGCAGCTGCATAAGTTCCCTCGGACAGAAAATCAACGAAATCATTTACCGAATTGAGAAGGCCTGGGCAGCGTTAGCTAACTTCCAACATCTATAGTGCCGACGTGACTGTCAAAGGTAGGGTGCACAATGCTGAAGCCCGATCTGTTCTACTTTGTGGATTAGACTTGGCCGCAGCGTTTGGAAGACATTCGAAGACTGCGTTTGACCACCTGTTCCCCCGATGCATTGTGTGGATCCGGTGGGAAAATCGGACTAACAATGCTGAAGTAGGCCAGGAAGGTACACCTCCATCGATATGTCAGCTGGTCACACTCCAGAGGTTACGCTGGTTATGTCATGTATTCCGCACACCAGAGCGCCATATGCCTCGTAAATCTCCCTTCGCCCAACCTTGTTTTGGAAGGCGACTCAAGGATATTCAGTCCATAAATTGGCAAGGAAACATGAAAGTACATATCAGCCAATTGAATCATGTTGGTAACTGCCATCTCCACAGATAGGGCCCGCGAGACGAAGCAAACCAATGGTTAGCAACCCTGGCGGATACGGCCGTCACTAGGTCAGTGGCGTCAAAGCAGTCATCTGCACTGCGTGGCTCTCAGTTCCTACCATACCCGACAAAAAAGACCACCCGACGTCAACGCGCGAACCTTATGGTCGTACGGCAGTGAAGCATTAGTGTCAACACTCACCTTGATGTCTTCGATGATGATGATTATGTCAATGCACAGATTGGACCATCGCCTCCAAGGCATGGCTCTCATTCCCTTACCCTACTTATCAATGGTGAACAAGACTGTATAGGCTGAAGCCATGGCACTTCGTTACACGTTTGTTTGAGTTGACTGTATGGCTTCCGGCGCTTGTGCGGAAGCAAGTAAGGGTTTTAGAGTTAAACAGATTAGTGAAGGGTTTGAGGCCGACCCAAAGTAAGGTCGAGTACTATGATTCTCGTCACTACAACTGCTACACAGGTGGAATTCCGTCAGTTCGCCCACCTGCAACGTCTTAACCGGCTGCGCTTTGCAACGTGCCAGCGACTTGGCCTGGAAGTGTTCCATGATGGTGGCACAATTTAAGGTGCAGCTGGATTAGACACTGAAGAGCGTGAGAAAAAATCCAGAAGCAAACGCACCGCCCCGGATACCCACCCGGGTGAGTAATGTCGCGGATGCTGTTTGAAGGGAGTTCGAGCGGGTGAACAATCCACGTTTCGACGCTAACTCGAAATCGAACGTATCTGTCTACTCGACTTATCGATGATTGACGGGGGTTTCCCCAGAGTTCAACGAAGTTCATTAGAGTGAGCTGTCAAGGAAGTACAAACTGAAACCATATCACACACGTTCTGCAAAAAACCATAATTGACCTTAACTTGAACCTAAACCTGCATGGTCCAACTGCGGAGGTGCCCTGGCTCGAGCCACTTATACTTAGCCCTTATGGCGAGCTGAGCTGGGTCATACAGGATGGACAAGATTCCCTCATCATTTACTCCACCTTGCTTCAATTGTGGAACAATATGAAGTGGCGCAGGGGTACACTCAGTGTAGTGAAGAGCTCGATGTTCAACGCGTGAACTTACTGACTGGAAGGTCTGTGGTTCGAACTCAACCTGGGCATCTCGACGCTCCTGTCCGAATCATTGTTGTACGGCAGCGAAGCGTCAGCGTCGGACACTAATTTTATGCTGTCAATAGTGGTGATGACTCCTGTCAAACCTATAGGTTTGGCCCACCGGACAGAATCTCATCCCTCACGCTTCTTTCGAGTGACATGGCAGTTAAGCACCGAAGGGCTTTTGCAGCTGAACAACGATTGTAGTGATCGTATGAAGGGATCCCGCGCATGTACGCCATCCACCGCACCTAGAGTGAATGAGAAAAGATGCCAGGAGCTCGAAAGCCCGGCGGACACCTAAACGGCAAACATGAGACGGGTTACTCAGGCATATAATTCCAACCAATCACCTTCCGCCTCGATGCTGGATCGCTATGCAGCCCTCATTTTGGACCAATCGCGTGCAAATCAACTACAATACTTGGGGGACCAGAAATCAGACTTTGTGTGACTTCTGGGGTTTGCTGTCAAGACAGTCAGTTTTAGCACAGTTGGTTAATAATACTGATAGGTAAAAAATTTAAACGGTGCTAAACATTCCTCGGTAATGGCGAGGCTTTTTCCCAAGTTTCCCGGGTCGGTTTTGTTTTTGTCGTTCAGCAGCTGTCGTTCGCCTGAAAGGCACAAGTGAAAAAAGGGTGTAGCACTGCTCTTTAAGTTCTCAGCGCGGGGCAGTATGTTTGCCAGCGCGAGGACTCGCGTAAATAAGTGTCTAATAGTGTTTTGAACTGAGTTCTAGAGGGAGCGTGGACAACCGTCTCAGGAAGGTTATTCCACGCAGCAACTACCCGAAATGAGAAAAAAGTTTGCCTAATGAAGGTGTGCGCTCTGAGCTTAAAAATCTTCTTACCGTGTCCCCGCCGTGTGTTTGCTGGGTCAACGGTGAAAAACCTGTTGGCCAAGCCTTGTTCAAACAGGGCGTAAGTAAGGATTAAGTCCCCTCGGAGGCGACGATACTCTAGGGGAAAGAGGTCAAGCACCGCGAGACGCTTTTTGTGGTCCATGGACTTGAGACCGGCAACCATTTTCGTAGCAGCTCGCTGGACACGCTCAATGAGGATTACGTCTTTCGTGCGTCCTGAGTAGACAACCGGGTTGGCATATTCAAGGAGCGGTCTGACATAGGCCCCATAGAGTATTTGGAAGTCCGTGCGAGTAATACGAGAGAAGGTACGCCGAATCATCCGTAGAACAGCGAATGCCTTCTGAGCCGATTTCTCAAGGTGCAGTGAGAAGGACAGGTTTGGAGAGAGCCAGATACCCAAATCCTTTTTTGCATCTATCCTCGTGATGTCTTCTGGTCCTTTCTGACCATGCATGACAAAGGAGTTCGCTGAGTCTCCTCCAAATGACATATGGACGCACTTTTCGTCATTCAGAGGAAGGTGCCAGTCCAACGACCACTGCTTTGCGGCGTCTATATCAATTTGGAGGGCACTGGCATTGGAACTCCACGATTTCAAGTCGTCCGCAAAAAGTAGACATGGACTTGAAATAACATCTGGAAGGTCATTGACGTATATCAGAAACAGCAAAGGTCCCAAAACGGAGCCCTGAGGAACTCCAATGGAGACGGGCGCCGCAGAAGAGTAGGTCGAGCCTACCTTCACTCGGAATGATCTGTCTGATAGGAATGCCTTGATCCAACATGGGATTTTCCCTTGAATCCCGTAAGACTCGAGTTTGTGGGGCAGAGGGACGTGTGGGACTCGATCAAATGCTATTGAGCAGTCGAAAAATCTGGCATCCGATATGAGTCCCTTGTCCTTGGCTTGGGTTAAGCTGTCCGTACATACGAGCATGTTCGTCACTCAGGAACGGTTTGTGAGTAATCCGTGTTGAACTGGGGAAATCAAGTTGTTGGAAGTAAGGTGTTCTAGAATGGCTCGCTTTAGAATGCGTTCCATCACCTTGCATGGCACGCTAGTGAGGCTTATAGGCCTGTAGCTGCCAGGCGATAGTCGGTCACCAGTTTTGTAGATTGGCGTGACAATCGCTTCCTTCCAAGCAGAGGGGAGGTGGCCTTCATCACATACTGACGAAACAGCAGATGGAAATGAGTTGCCAGTGTATACGACGTTTCCTTCAGGATCCTTGGGTAAACTTCTGCGGGCCCCAAGAATGGGAGAAAATAGTGTAGTAATTTCCGCTCAAATAAAGACCCTAGCTTTGGAAGAATTGAATAATGACATCAGAAAATCATTTTTCAGGGCAAAAGCACCCATAACTGAGTGTTAAAGGAAACCGCTTGGAGTGATGTGCTTCAACAATACACCGGAAATAAAGCACCTCTTCTAACAAAACTTTTTCGGCAGCACCAATTTTCTATAAGCACCCGAGGAACATTTAAAGAACAAATATTCTTGGTTCAAGAATATGGCACTGTTTAATACACTTAGTGACTTACCTTGTTCGCAAAAGGTGAAGCATCTGCCAAATTTAATATTTCAGCGGCTGTCTGTCTCGTTGGACGACTGATACCACGAACGCTGCAGCTTCGAACCTTGTCAACAGGCGAATCAAAAATCGCAAAATGAAATTTATCCTTGATAGAAGTTCTCTAAACCGACACTACATAACGACTGGAGACAGTTGGCTCAATTTCAACACTGCCGAAAGCCTTGAGTTAATTTTCATTCATAATCGTCCGGGATCAAATTTAGAAGTGCAAAATGGCAAGTCCACCGAAAACGAGGAAAATGCATCGTCAACTACCTCAATGTCAGCCAAAGGCAAAGCTTTGGATGCTAGAGTTGCCTCCACTTCCGATTTAACACGTCCATTGTACTGTGCAACTATAATGCGTGGACAGGAGAACTGGTTTGGTTTGAAGATAGCATGCGATAAGGTGAATTTTATTTGTAGGCCACAGCACATTTGTCGATGAGATTTTTTCAAAATGGGATGCATCGGTAATGGTTCGCATGAGAGCACAGCAATATAATCCATATTTGGTGAAGAGAATTGAAAAAGAATCCCAAATAGCTTCAATTTAAGTAAGTTAACCGATCCAATGGTTTATCTTTAAGAATTTGCTTAATGAATCAAAAATTACCTTAAAGAAAATCGGTTGAGTTGCCGTTTGGCATATGGGAGAATGGTAGTCAATGAAGGTGCATAGCTTGTGCCTCCCAACCCCGCATGTTCGAAGTCTCAAGCATCAGTAGCGTTGTCCTAATTTACTCCCCTTTAATATCTCCTTGTGACCAGCAATATGGCCTTTTCCGAAGAAATACTATTAATTGTATTCTGATGATGGCGTTAAGATCAAAGTGAATGGGCAAAAGTGGCTAATGGACGTTGTGACCTCGACGGTCCGAGCGAAACCCAACTTGCCCTTTACAAACCCACTCCACTGAACAAGGAGGATGAGATTACCATGCTGACGTTGCCGTAACCTTTTTTAGGCGCGTTTTTACCACTTTACCATTTACACTTGATTTGGCGAGGGCTTGAGGGTGCCCTAGTTCAACAACTGCGTGGGGCCGGTGGGGCAGCTGTTAACAGCTCCTTGACAAATCTCTAACATGTTATCCGGTTAATCTTTTAATATCCCCGGGAAGCGACATGCTTTTGGTAGCACAATGGCTGGGGTATCTAGAAGACGAGCTGAGTTTCTCAGAGCCAGAAAGAGGGACTTTCTCAGTTGCCAAGATGTTCGCGTCCTACTCTCAAGCCAAATTTTATATAACTACCAATCAGGTACCGATCATTTGCCTTTCGGAGACTCGATCACCTAACTGTGGAGTACAATGAAAGCAGGTTCCTGGATTAGGCCTTTCTTAATGGGTCTATCGCAGCTTAACCCTGGACAGCTTGGGAGGCGCACAATGCTGTGATTGACGTAAATAGCAACTATTGACCGGAATTCAGTATTTCCAACACTTGCAATTGCCATGTTAGAAAGCTCACCAATGATCCTCACTACAATAGCTGTATGTAACTCCGCGTCCATATCGGACACACCCTGAAGAGATGAGTTCTATGAACACCCTTCGAAAGTGATCGACGAAAGCACAAGACAGGGTTTATCGATTGGGGCGGGTGACTGGAACACTGAGGATGGCGGGGAGGCGACAAGACGCCTTGCATAGTTGGTCTATTTAAGCTAAGCAGTGCTGTGAAACCTTCGAATGGCTCAACTCCTTGTTACCAATACCCTTTTCAGCATCCCACAAAGCTCGAAATACCGCTGTACAGCCCCCAAGACAAAAAGTCTTCCGCTGCTCGCACATAGGCTCGCAGGGGTGCAGATCCTGGAAACTCAAGGTCAAGTTCATCTTGCCGCTAAATGAAAGAAGGTTACCCCGAACGGGCTCATCACATTGTCACACAATCTGTCGGAGAACAACCAGACAATTTCATGTAAAATAACTCTGAAAGTTTACGCTGGCATCTCATGCCTTTCAGCTTATCAGTTGGTTTGGACAAAAGGCCAGCTAGTAACATTGAAAACCTTTATACAACGAATCATTGTAACTCAACTAAGCTATGAGCGGCGACGTTGCAAAACTGATTATCTGAGTTGCTTCATGCAAGAAGGCAGCGGGTACTCGTGTCAACGGCTCGACAGGCTTTCTCACGTCCTGGTGAAGCAATTGGATCAGCCGATATAGGCTACACATAGCACAAGTCGGATTTAGCGTTGAATGTGGGATCCACTTTGGGCGCTCATGATTTCGGCAAACGCTTTGTCACATATGATGGGCATCAAGAAGACTCTGGCCTTAGCAACGGTTGCCGCGTGGGACGAAAACAGTGACGGGAGGATGAACCGATGGACGGAATATTTTGACGAGTTGTTGAACTGCTCGTTAAAGAAAGGTCGAAACCAAGTCAGCCTCAATACCACTCAGTGTCAACTCCAAAGAACCAAGTAAATTGGATATCTCTGAGATGGTAAGGAGGCGGGATCCCTGATAAATCCTATAAATCTTGTACTTCATCACGTTTAGAATGAGTAGACAAATCGTTCTGTTTATTCTGGAAGACGTGAGAACCGAGAGTGCCTGCCAAAATCGTGTCCGTTTTGAGAAAGTCCTTTCTTGAAGATTAAGGTTTTGGGCCCTACTTTCATGGAGTTTTCCAACCGCCTGGCTGCTATGAGGGAAAAGATATCCCCGGGGTAAAAAGCATCAGTTATTGTAACTTGACTACATTTGACTACATCTGAGTTTATCCTTTGCTAAGGAGGCATGAATTTAAAGAGACAAGTGAATAATGAGGGGAGGTTTTGGCGCACGATTTTGTTCGGTTAGCTGTGATATTTGACAGGCTACTCTACGTTTCCTTAACTTGTGTAAATGTCTGTTTGGTTTCTGCGCGACTTGTTTCGTCACTGAATCCCCAAGCGCGCCATGGGGCATTTGAAAGCACTGAAGCTCAATTTCAGAACCAAAAATGTCACTTTTATAATAATATCGTCTTCTAGAAATCACGGTATTGAAGGACTGTGCAGTCATACCGGCGGCCTGGTGCGGTGCCCATTAGTGACTTGTTCCAAGCCTGAGAAAAGGAGAGAAAACTATACCTAAAGCGATTCATTTAAAGCTTTTAGTGGTGAAAAGCGTAGGAAAGTGTGCCATTTTCCCAAACAATATAGTTTTTATTACAATTTGATGGATTTCTCTGCAAGTCCGACTAAATACATACTGCTATCACCCTATTGGTGCACGAAAAACCATAACTCTGGTTTTGAGGCGCAATGTAGACAAGACTTTCACCATGAGGGCGCGACACTTGGGGATCAACTTGTTCGGAAGGAAAATTACAGCAGCATGCAGCAACCGAACTTTGGATCAAACCTTCGCTCCGTCGTCTTCAAATCATATTTTTCTACGAAACGTGTTACTAAGAATTGTGAAAACACTATGTTCACTTATCAAACTACAGTTCTCGTACAATACTCCTCCCTCGTGAATCGATCACCCCTCATAAAAGTAAACCCTGAAAACCATCAATTCCTTAGGAATCCCCAGTTTTTTGCGCAACACGTATTAACTGAAAAATTAGTGCCATAAGTGATGTCCTCCGCGCCAACATCAATTTCTGTTAAGAGGTTGACTCGACACAGGAATCAATGCGACCATTCAACCATTGAATTTGGACAATATTCTTTGATTAGTTGCACTCGGCTATTAGTTTTGTAGAACATGACGCAAAGTGTGAGCATAAGAATGGAGGAAATCATTTACAAACCAAGTATAGGTCCGCTGATTTGGAAGTTATGCGTCCATTGTTTAGGCCATATAAGGCTTAAAGCAGTTCCAGCGGATACGTGCTTAGTTTGGGTTTCGAAATGAAGCCAAATACAAGAGACAAACTACCACCACTTAATAAATCTGACTGACAGGTTAGTTCTCTCAAACTTGTTCAATCGACCAAATTTTGGTGTACCCAGAGGCATACGAGTGTGCGCATCACCCCATTCAAGTGGTCTAGATTCCATTACCCAGTTCCGTCCACCAATCGCAACCGTTCTTATACAGTCCAAGTAAAACGGTGCCAATTCATTGGTGACATCACCACTGGACCTGCTCTGTGGCATGCGATTCATGCATATTCCAGCATTCTGAATGGTTATTTGTGCACAAGCCAGCAAGCGCGCCAACAAGCCACCAGCTACGCCAAAACCTATCCCACTGGTCCACGGAGGCCGAGACACAGAAGTACACCCAAAATTTCTCTGAAACCATAGATCAGAGGAGGAAAAGTTTAGCATGAAGTTTCAATATTTGATGCTATTTATTCGGTCCCCTAAGAACGCCCCGTGCAGTCTGATTTCTGTTAGAAGCTGTCTAAACGTACTCGAGGTCCACCATGGGCGCGGACTTCATATTTTAATGGCTGCCAATGGCTTCGCGTGAGGTCGCCTGATGGCGGTGGAAAATTTGTGGAAGAGCCGGTTTCCTAATGTGTTTTCTTTTGCATTGCATTTGTAAATAATCTCGAAACTTCAAGAACAATACTGACGCCCTCTATGTTGACGCAAACTCAAAAATTTCACGAACTGTATATGAAAAGTCTTCTATCGTTATAGCAGGTTTCCTGCCAAACCAGGCCAAGGAATTCGTCAAAACTAATAAGTTGGAATTGTGGGCAAAAGGGTTTATTAAGCACTCGGTGAGTCAGCCACTATAACTTTGTTTAATTATGTGTTTCAAATGATATCACGGAAGATGTGTACAACTCATAACTGCTTATATATTTTTCCTTTCAGGAACCCTGTCGAGTAAAAGGGGCTTCCTGAAATTGGGGACTGGATTGACCAAGCATTACGTTTGCACCGATGCCACCAATAGATGGCAACATGATTTTTCAAAGGTGGTTGTGTATTTTTATGCACGGAGTTGGCAGACGGATGGCACGTATGGACGTGAAGGACCGCTTTTGGTTGTGGATTAGTCCAATATGTATAGTTGGGGCATTAGTCAGTTGCGAGCATGTGTGCGGGCGATTTAGTTACTAGATATAGGCACCCTAGACGACATCGAGTACGGTTATAAGTGTAGCGGGCCGTCGTTGTCCATCAGGTCACGGATTCACGGATTAATACACAGGAGCGAGGCTTTTGCCCAAGTTTCCCAGGTCGGTTTTGTTCTTGTCGTTCAGCAGCTGTCGTTCACCTGAAAGGCACAAGTGAAAAAAGGGTGTAGCACTGCTCTTTAAGTTCTCAGCGCGGGGCAGTATGTTTGCCAGCGCGAGGACTCGCGTAAATAAGTGTCCAATAGTGTTTTGTGAAAGAATTCTTTCACGAATTAGCACGAGGGAAAAACGAAACCAATTTCGAACGTACCGCGCAGGTCAGGCTGTTGAGCTTATTGAGGTCTCATATTCGGCATTCACGTAGACACAGGCTCAAAAATTACGATAAGTGGCCAAGCCAGGCGATATCAACTACGGTTATGAGTATAACGGATCCATATTGGGCGTTAGTTCGGGATACCACGTTTAGTCAAAGTCTCGTTTTTTCTGCCCGCATGAATACTGGCCTGGCGTTTACTATAGGTAGCAAAAGCAGACGACGCGTATGATGGGCCGTTAGATTAGGGTAGCATAACTGAGGTCGAATAATCAGCGTTGAATATAGCCACTGGCCTAGCAGTTAAAAAAGGAAGCCAAGATAGAGGATATCGCGTACAGTTATGGGCATGACGTCCGTCGTTCGCCGTTAGATTAGGTTTGTGTGCGTAGTTGAGGCCTCCTACTCATCGGCTGCATAAATATTGGCCTGGCGTTTACTTTAAGTAGCAGAGATAAGCGACAACGCGTACAGTTATGAGGATGACAGGCGAGGTGGATCGCGAATTTACTGACCGGAAGGTCCGTGGTTCGATCCCGACCTCTGCTTCTCGACTTCTGTCTAGGCTTGAGCAAACTGGACCTCGTGTTTCCTTCTGGTTGCATGGTAGCTAGGCACCAACAGGGTGCTACAGCTGAACATTTTTTATGACAGGCCGTCAAATTAGGCCATCACGCATAGTTGAGGCCTTATTTAACCGGCCCACATAGATACTAGCCTGGTGCTCACCGTAGATAGCAAAGAGAAACGACATCTCGTACGGTTATGAGTATGAGAGACAGTCGTTGATTATTGGATCAGGTTACTGTGCATAGCGGAGTCCTCATGAGCAGCATGGCACATAGACGCGGGCCTAGCATTTACGATATGCACGTCAGATGATTGAAAACGCGTACGTTTGAGTATGAAAAGCCTTCATTGGCCATTGAATTAGGTTGCTGTGTACAGGCGAGGCCTCATAATCAGCGTCAAACATAGACACGGGCGCGGCTGTTACGATAAGTAATCGAGGTGAGTGACACCGCTAACGTCCTCACGATGACCGCTTTTAGACGTGTTCCACCTGTGGTGAGTCATATTCCTAATAGAAATGATACCAATACCTAACGTTACCTTCTGACGCTGTATTGCTCACAGGCTAGTTATGCATAGCTGGGAAAAGCAGTCATCTGCAGAGATGGTATTCACATCTCCACTGCACCATGAATGCTGTTTTCTGACAATGCTGTACTTCATGGGAGCTGAGTTCCATAAGAAAATGTGTTGCGACGAATTTTGTTGAACAAAATTATCTCGTTTGTTAAATCTGGGGAGTATGAAGCAAACAAACATCAATGACCTATTTTTCTGGGTGAAATTTGCATTGGATATTCTGTAGATGTCATTTTTATTCTTAGAGAACGCCAAGATATGGTAAAGTGCGATTTCAGGTTTTATCTCTCGCAAACCGGTAACAGAATGCGAATCGGTGATGGTCCGTGACCTTGAAGTTTCGCTCATTTAAACAAAGTGCTATGAGCAACATATCACGTACAAGTGCAAATGGATTAGACTAGCTTCCCGTAAAAGTCTCAACCTCGAACACCCTGTAGTTTCGAGGATAATAGTGTGGGTGTGTCTCTAGTGAGTGGTTTCAAACCTCTGCTAAGCGGCCAGGCCTCGTATGGAGCAGTCGTAGGTTTGTGTATGGATCACGTTACTCAGACCAGCCAATCATCTGATGGAGTTTCACCGATGCATGAATCGACTACCCTGATCTCGGAGACCACGTGAGGGTCCATTGGCCACACAATGCTCTTAGCTGCGAAACCTTTAGAATAAAATTTTTTGCGTCAGAATGTTGCATGCTTTGTATATATGCTCAAACCAAAAACCGTTCTAATCTACGTCCATATTTTTGAAGCCCACCAACTTTCCTTGTCCACTGATACAATCATACGTCTGGTGGAAAAAGTCTGCTGGAATACTTTCCTAGCATCGCTGTGACTTCGGGATGCCTAGATGGGGCTCAAAAGTTTGGACTCGTACTCTTAGCTCAATCGCCCGTTTTAGTCCATCAGGGACACGTCGTAGCTTTCGAATATTCAATTGCTTTTTGCGAATGCTGAGCACCAACCACGTGCCAAACGTTGTCAAGTCAGTTGAAGTTAACACCGAAATCGGTCCAGTGTGTTTGACACCACTTAATATTAGCTGAAGCCCGCGGGGCATAAGTAGAGTTGTGCGGATGGGAAGCGATATAGTGATGTATTCAAATCGATGCCCTTGGAAACGTTTACACAATTCTCATAGTTCTCTGGACACCGACTGCGAATCTTGCATATGATCACTGTACAGAATCAAAGGAGTTGTGATAGGCGATTCGCGGGCGTTGACGAGACAACTGAAGACGACTTCACACGACTAGAAGAAGGTGACAAATATATGCGCTAGAAAATTATCCACACGTTTCCCGTTTGCCTTAGTTACGTGCAAATGCAAAACAATTTCTGTGATAGAAGAAGCTAAAAAGCTCGGCAATGAATCTGTTTAGAAACTCTTGAGTCTTGCGAAAGTGTCGAAGCAGATAAACTGACGCGAAAAGCTGGAACCTCGGTTGTTCTTTAAAAAAACTTGCCTATATTAAGAGAATGAGTATCCAATCAGTGAAAAAGCTCGTCGTCAATTAGGGCTCGCTCTGGCTCGGGTATATGAAGGGGAAAGAAATGTTCAGGGAAAAATCAAACTTCTACTGGTTTCAAACATCTACTCGTAGCATTCTACTGCGACTAAGCTGATTATTGTTCGATCAAAACTGTTTCTTTGACACTAGCCGTTTGTCTGCTAAAAGCTCTTCAGCAACATATCAGCGGTTTAACCCATTACGTCAATGTAGTCCCCGAGATTCTATCAGCATTTTGCGTCATAAAAGAGAGGGTTAGTTGAGTCTGTGGTTATTATTCTAGCTTTTACGTTAGTGCATTTTGTAACAACCCCTCGTATTTGGAACGATTCTATACAGAATGTAAACATGCGATTTGTTTTCTAAGATCCAAATTTCCACATCTTTTGTTTTTTGAACAGAGTGGTAAACACAGGCGGTGAAGATAAGGATGTTCATAACAGTCCGATCTGATAATGACGGGCTTTGTAGGAGATTATATCGTGGTTCAAGTGAGAATGCAACAAGACAGGCGTCCGCCTTCACAGACAGCACTGCTTCGCATAACGATGAATTGCTTGATCAGCAGGCATTTCGATAACTTATGTGGGTGCCTTCACAAGTGGATTTAAAGAATGAATTTCCTTGTGCTCATTGGTTGGAATCCATCTTATTTAATTACCATTCCATGTATAATTTCTCTAACAGGCACTGCAGGCATTTTCGAGGTAGCTGGTTTTTCAACCCCCATCTTCCACGCCCCGATAATGATTTGAGACAGTGGACTTTCTGTACGATTCGTTGAATCGTGACCAGCGACGTAGTGATAAGCTATGCACTTCTATCTTCGGATCATAAGCAGCGTATAAACTAAGATCATAATACCGAAGACAGTTTAATGTAATTACAGCGCAGTGACTTTACTGCTTATTCACTTATGGCATATCCTGTGGTTTGTAGGAAGGTGTGTCACTCTGGTAAATTCACAAATCTACTCGTTTACTGATAACCAATGGACCGTGTTGACTTGCAATCAGTTGAATGTCTACCACGCCCACTGTAAGGAATAATACTCACAATGATTGGAAAATTTCCAAGTCCGAATTAGCAAAACGTCCATGAAAAATGTCCAAGAATTCTTCACGATCCGTATCTTCAAATGAATGTGTCTAACAAGGTAGTCTTGGAAGTCGCATACGTGCAACCGTCTCATTTTGCTAGGTTGTAGTTGATTGTCTAGATAGTTGTCTAATCATCAACCATGTCAACCGAGGAGGATGACCTAATCGTGCTAGATGTTCGGCATCGCATACTATCAACGCAAATTTGGGCTAAATTCGGTCATCGCCATTCTCTAAGAAGATGAATGTGCTTAGAATTCAACGGAGACTGTGCTGCAAAAGGGCCAGTTTGTGTTCCTTTGAATTGGAAAAAAGTGATCCCTTTCACAGTAATCCCGGTTTCTACTTTTTTCAGTTTTTCTTTTCAGCAGGAACCTTGCTGTTAGCCATACTCAATGCCATATTTTTTGGTCACTCTGAATTATCCTTTTTGAAAAGAGAGGAAAAAGTCATTGGGTGTTTCCTGTTTTACAGCGTTCTCTGAAACATACTGCTAACTCACGAATGAATGGTTTTGCAGTTCTTTTTCAGAAATGAGATGAACAAGGACTACATTGCATCTTTTGGACACAAAACAGAAGTTTTTAAGTGTTGAACAGTGCAGGCAGAGAACAATTGCCTTTTGGTTTCTAAAATGAATTTGACTTTCCTTTTCTTCATGAAGTGGATGAACTCTGCCGACGAACGTGAATGCGTCGTCCTGCCTTTGGTCATATTTGATGTAAATGCGTAAATGTGTATTAGTAACATACACCGCTTAGTGTAACGGATTTCAGGGTTGGAGTTATTAGATGTGTTTAAACAGAGTGACATATTCTTGGTCATTTACTAGTTACGATCTTATGTTCCAGTAAACTACACCCACTTGAATAAGCTGATGCAGCCAAGTAGTTTTTGAGTGGACTTGACAGCGAAACTGGTTTGTCCAAGCTGGCCTTCTCTGATTCACTTATGCTTACATGATGTTCAAATAAAGAGTAAAGTGGTCAGTGAAAGCTTAACAAATTTTCGATGCGTTTGCATCACATTATTTTTCAACAATAAAACGAGAAGGGTTGAGCATCTGTTACGTTTTTAAGATTACATCCAAGCAACAGTGTCTTCAGGTGTGCAGACATGTCTACAAACAAACATCGATTGTTATCGTTCCACCAACCCTTTGGAGCAAAGTTAAAATATGTTCACGGGAAAGTCATCAACACCTAAAGGGAGTGTCCTCTCGTCTGGGTGATTCTCGTTGAAGATACTGAAGCGTCACATTCCCCATCAAAATACTCAATTTTCTCCTTCGTCTTAATTGTCCTGTTTAGTTTTAGGATGAAAATAAGGGGGCGATGATATTGTTCAAGACGAGCTAGAATAGCGTTGGGTTGCAAAGTCTGAAAATCAGTGTAGAATCTGAATGTTGTGGAACAGTTAGCACTAATTTTGTACAACAAGAAACGAGTATGTCAAAAGTTGGACGCCAAAAGATAACTCTCATACTGAGTAGGTATGTCGGTCGAATGAACGTTAGATTGAGTTTTCAAGTATACAAAGCCGGTGGATGTTTTTTTAATGGATATTTCTGGCTGACTATGTTGTTTTGCGGCATTCCCCATCACAGATCAGATACCACAGGCCAGAGATTGCCCAGTGGTTAGAGCGCAAATTTACTGACCGAAAGGTCCGTGGTTCGAACGCGACCTCAGCCTCTCGACTTCCCCTGTCTAGGCTTGGGCAGGCTGGCAGTATCCCAGCCCTCGTGCTTTTTCCTGAAGGCATGGCAGCTAGGCACTGGAAGGGTGCTACAGCTGTATGATTTTTTTTAGACTTAGGGAAGCTATTCCCCAAGGAAGCAGCCTGAACTTTTTAATAATAAGCACCAAGCTTGCCTACCGACACACTTCTAATTAATTCGGCACTTTCCTGACTTCTATAACAATGCCATAGTCTGCTGAGCGGAGAAGTTTTATTTTGATGCATTTTTGAATGTTTTGTAGACTCAGAACGACGTTTGGGCCAAAAACTCGAGGTTTTCAACTTCGAGCACTAAAAATTAACCGCCGATCACCGTTTGGCAGTGGCGTAAACTAGTTGTTTCACTATTGGAAAGGTAAAGTATACCTTCGAATTAACATCATTTCTCTTACTTTAGAAGATTAGTCCGTATAGAATCTTGTTTATTTTTAGCATCTGTTTCTATTTATTCGTGCGCTAAGTGCACCCCCTTTACAGGCGACGAAAAAGTATAGAAAAATATATGGGTTAGTCTTGTTTGCCAGTGCAGTAAAACTGCATTACTTGGGAGATACTAGCAAGCTGAATCATTTACCTTGCCAAGGATGAAACAGACTAGACGGTTCGTAAATGGGATGACAACCGTTGCTGGAATGATACGAATAATTTATGAGAGTAGGTGCCATTTCATTTTGACTTATTGGTTACCTTGTGCACCGTTTTGGTAATTACACTCTTTCCGTGGATGCATCACAGAAATTTACCAACTTTAGTTACATATTCATTTGGCGGAGATACGAACAAGGACAGCCTCGTGACTTCTAACAGTAGATAAACTGCGAAATTTGCTACAGCGTTGAAAGTATATCAGTTTTTGTACGCTTGATGAGTTGAATTGTTTTGACGTTTGGGACAAAACTTGCTAATTTTTCAACCCATGTTTGCTTCTTTGTTGACGGAACGGTGAACTTGAGTTCTTCTGAGGGTACCTTGTATTTGGACTGTCCAATTCCTTTGACCGATTGAGAGGGGGATATTCCTGCCTATGTTTTCAATCGCTATCATAAAACTCGTGGCAGAGTAAGGCTTTTGATTTGGCTAATTAGTTCTGCATACACAGGGACCAAATTTATGAATTCATATGTAGAAATAATTACAGTTCTATTTGCTCAAGAATGTGTCTTTGGAAGCTATTTCCTCAACTTTCGTTCTGTTGCAGCGATTGTCCTATAAATATTGGCTCTTATAAGAACAACCACCTAAGGCGCCTCGTATGACACAATGGAGAGAGTTTTTTATATCCAAGCTTTCTAATCTGTGATCCACCAAACATGACTGTGTGTTCTGTTTTCGAATTCAAACCCCAGTCGTCAAAAGAATTACTGCATTAACATTCTACACGATCTCGCTCCCTAGTAAAGTGGCATTTCATTGAAATGATGATCGTGCCGTTATGTCTCTCCAAGCGGCCAGGGACTTAAGCGATTGTTCCGCATTAATATCTGAATAACCGCGTACGTAAATAAAGTTGAATCAAAAGCCGTATATTAATTGAATGTTGGTCTGTTCGCCGAGCTTGGCAGTTGGATTGAGTGGGTGAACTTCACTCAACCCCGCACTGACGATGTCGCCTCAATTGGTGATGAAGCGTTTGCAATCCAACTGCCAAGCTCGGCGAACAGACCAACATTCAATTAATATACGGCTTTTGATTCAACTTTATTTACGTACGCGGTTATTCAGATATGTTCAGTTCTGTCTGTTTTTATCCTTGGTATGATAAGCTGGGTTCATCGAATGTATTAGCGAAAGTTTTCGCTAAATGTTACAAAAAATGTTTCTGAATCAAACATGTTGAAAACGAACTCTACATTGGTATATTCTTTGTAATGTCAGTACGTCTAATTCACTCCTGATACCCAAATTTACACCTCTATGCTGCAAGGAGGTTGATACCTGTCGATTGGAGCACCCAATGAAAATATCAGTTCAGGTAGGAGTCAGTTTGTGGTTGAAGTTTTGTCGTGTTTTAGATAGCTGATTTATGCTTCTATCCCACAAACCGCCTCTACTTCAGAGGCACTATCTGTGGTGAACATTGTGAGGGACTTTCACCAAACGATTTTCTTAAAACTGTCACTTCATAGCACACACTGATCTACTGCTGACTGATGGCACAGGACCAACTTACTGTCCACTTGAAAGGAACAACGTCGTTGAACTATAAAGTGACGTATTCATTAGAGATACTGTGATCACTTAGACCCATCTACTGGTCATCAGAAGTGGACTTGTTTAGCCGCAAATTTGAAATGGATGAAGCCTTTCGAAGGACATATTACCCTCCAATTACATGTGGACTTTCACAGTCATCTGTCCTGTGAAAAAGTAATAGGAGAAAACTCTTTCTATGTTCTCACTGAAATTTTCAAAGCATACCAAAATCATACAAACCTGCAGTTTGACAATAGTATTAGGACGAGTTACGGTTTGCTTGAGGATGAGAATATGTATGGTTGTTAACCGACAGTACTTCGTTTCATCTTCCAAAACTTTCTCAGTGTTTGAGACAGCGTCCAAAATACGTCTCCTTACTTGACACTTACTTCTGCCTCAGAGGGGAATTGCGTGTCCATCCTGCTTATGTTTTTGCCAGAAGCAATGGTCCTAGTTGTTTAGGTCAGAGTATAACAGCATAACATACCTATTTTCACTTTTGCATTCTAAAGCACTTGTCAGTGAATACCAATAGATCCAGTGGAAAAAGGACAAAAGGACATTTCTTTTGAGACTGTAGCAATTAGTTACATTCCTTACCAACTTCCTTTAATTGCGGTCAATCAACGTGACACTTAAAACAACGTAAATCATTTGCATTTCGAACCGAAGGGACAACGGTTATTTTCAGCACGGTCACGAAAATCCATCGACGTATGTGAACAGAATAACCTACGGAAGAAAATATAAAGAAAACTAATAGGCTGTAGAATACAGAGTGAATGATGGTCTTCGGGACGACTTAGCGAACGAAAAATGGAACGAACGTGGGCTGGATCCGGACAATAATGCTGACTGGTTTGTTGAACTTTTGATATGTCTGCTAGAAACGATCGTAACGCCCAATAATACAGACGGCCACGTTTTGCCTTAAACAGTAATGGATCCTTACCACATCAGGATATGCGGGAAGACGGATGACAAGGAAAACATTAGACCGAGTCATTTGATACATGTTTTCCGCTACGTTCTGAGAACGGTGATTAGCCTTCCGGACTGAATGGGGTAATGAGGTAGCATCGTGGCTCCATTGTAGGCTTTGTTCAAGGTACACTACTGGATACTGAGTTTTATCAGCCTCCAAACATGTAAACAAGGTTCAAGATGGTGATACTCATAGAGTGGCCAAGAGTAAACCAGCTAAAGTGTCTGTCTGCTCTCTGTATTCATGTGGGGACGATTCCTTTCGTCAAACTCTGCCTCGTCGGTTATCATTGCAGAAATGACTGGATCTATGACCGATTAATTAGTAAGTTTCCAAACAAACCCTTTGTCCTCCCTATATTTTCGTAGATTCCTGCCTGGAGCACGAGGTTTCCTTATTTTTTCTTCCCCCGCTTTTTCCTTTTTTATTATACTCTCCTATCCGCCACTTTTTTCTTAGATTTACATCAACATCCGCGTCTTGGACGTAGCAACAGGCTGTACTACACAAAAATTGCTTTCGGTTACCCAAGATCTAGAGGCATCCAGTAGACCAACCACAGTTATTTCCATTCTAATGTCAGCTCATCGTATGCATATATATATATATGCATAGCTAGAAAGAATGATTATTTGAGTTACATAGAGTAAATATAAACTAAACATTCTCCCCATCAAAGGAAGCCAAATAACAAGCTTGAATATGGCTCACTAATGTCACTCTCAATTATCTGACCTTGAAAAACTAGTTGCACATTACTCCGGACATCACTACGTCCATGCAGGTCCTTAGCGGTTGTAATTTTTCCCTAGAAAATAATTTCAAAACACAGAGTGGTCGCGCAAAAGTTCACAAAGCTGTCAAAATGAAATTATGTCATTGCTTGCTCGTCAGGAATCAGACAGATGGGTGCCCATTGGATGTTTACGTTTGTCTCTTTCCGGCATACAGCATTTCTCAGTTCGTGGAAATATGGAGTACAAACACTTGTATTTGTGAATGACGCAATACCGACCTCGTTCCAAAAAATGTGTGATCGTATTTCCATGGAAACTTTGGACAGCTCATTTCCTTCCGTTTCTGCGTCAGAACAAACAACAATTGTCAATTAATCCATTATGTTCTCTCGCTACAGTGGACTTCACCCAAAACTAAGACATGCGATAACTGATAACGAAGAATTTTAGTGGAGTGAAGTCATCTTAACGGGTCGACATTTACTCTCGAAGATTTTATATGATGTATTTTAGTGCTCAAATGTCGTGTTAAACATGTTCACTAGGGCACGCAATTATTATCCGAAAAGTGTAAACTAGGTCATCAAAACCATGAACATGAACACAATGATGGCAAGTGAAGGATACCGTGAAATCTAAAACAGATCGAGTGGAACCACATTCACTCACTCACCCAGTCAATCATTTTACGTTTCTGTACAATCAAACTGCGGCAATGGAACGTGAGCAAATGTTTAGTGTCCTCACTGCTACATAACCCATCCATATACTGAATTGAAGAATAATGTTAGGTTTTGTCTAAAATCTCGCTGGGAAATCTAGTAAACTTAAACCTTCAAAACGAATCAAGTTTCGGATTTGCTAGGAATGCGGTGAATACTGGCACAATACCGCCTTTCCTGAGCTAGGAATGATTTATGTACCCAAAGGACGAGATTCCCCTTCTGTCATGCTATCCTAAACCAGGGTATCAAGGAGAGGTAACCAAATGATGAAGATGACTGACCGGCATTGGAATAAGCGCCGGTCTCCCAAGAAACCTACCTTCAGGTGCTTTTACTCCCTTTCCGTGATTACCTAAATTTCTATAGACACACGTTGTACCGTGTTGCGACACCACACGTTACAATCTCCCTATTCTTACCTTATCTCGAGCGTAACAAACGAGCTGTAATAACTGGGTTTACTACTTAAACACAAGCCTATTTAGCAGATGCAAGTAAACTCTGAACTACATGGGGGAACTTTTCTGTTTTATGGCTGCGAAGGGCATTCCATGTTTAACTAACTTTGTTTGTGAGCCACTACGCTGAAGTCTGACTTTGCCCTCTTGTTTAATTCGATTGAGGAGCCACGATGATGATGTTATGTACGTTCTACGGAATGTGCAGAATATTGCTGTAGCATTGATTGTTGGTCTGTTCCACTCAACCCGCTCAACCCCGCACTGACGATGTCACCTCGATTAGTGATGAAACGTTTGCAATCCAACTGCCAAGCTCGGCGAGCAGACCAACAATCAATCAGCGCAGCCGAGCTACCTATATTCCACAACACTGCCGATTGCTGTAGCATGTTTGTTAACTACAATCATGGTTTTTTTTTGGTGGTTCACTTGACTTGAGCGTAGCTATGAAACACTGTAAAATCCATCAAAAAACAAAAAAAAACACAGGTTTCGTGCTTTGAACCGGACAAAATGAAGGGATCCAGATTAAGCCATGTTCTTAACAGTTCATTACGGATTATCCATATACGTGTTATTTGTTCGTGAATCTACTCCCCAACAGATACTTTGTTCAGTTTAAGCAGGAATAGGCCTGTCAGACAGGAGAAGCTATCCCGACGTATCCTTAGGTATGTTTTCTTCCAGAGGATCTCTACTCAAGAAAAATGCTCTTCACAATAAATAATTTTTCAGGGCATTAGAGTGCAATTAAGAAGTCAGTTCGTATAGAGCGGGTCACCTCACCATTCAATTCGTTTGCCTCTCTAATGAACAGAAAAGCTTCAGCAGTAACCATTACTACACTAAACAGTTTACACTAACCATAAGGGCCAGAGAAGTCAGCCAAAGCCTCTGATGACAAAAGGGGATTTGCGCTCATCATCGGTACATAAAGCATTTCATATCTATTGCAACTTTGAACCCGGTTTTATGGCTCACCGGAATCTACGGATAAATTGCTGACATGCATTCTATATCGTGTGGTATATGAAAAGAAACGAAGAGAGACCTGCATGAGTTTTTTTCGGTTGAAATATAACTCGCTGACTTAAAATTCTGCGTTGTGTGAAGATAACAGAAGCTGCGAATTTCCGGATAAGAATACAAACTTTAACACCTGCGTCTGTGCAGCTTATCAGTGATGTATTTGGACACGATATAACATTACCCGCCTACTTAAACTACTCAGTTCCATTTGGATGACCTGCTGTTTCCTGACTCCATGAGTGAAGCCATTATGAGTAGAAAATTTTTTCCGAGAAACTGGCGATGTTGCTTGTATATATTCTTATATAGAGTTAACCCAACAACTGTTTCAGGCCGCGAGAAAAAGTAAGCTGTTCACAAACTCCTTAGAAGACGAGGACTCCAACCTCTTTGAAGCTAGTTGGAGCGGTAGACTAGTGAACCACGTGTGGCTTATTATCCATGTGTGTTAACTTGCATTTAGGTAGGAGCATAAGCCCGTTCCTTTAACAATGACAAGTTGTATCGAACAACCTGTTTTCCTGTTAACACCAAAATCTATGACGAATATACGTTTGACTAAAAAAGTCATTTTTCATGAGGTTTTCGTCTAAGTGTGGATCTTCAGGACTATTTACCCAGCGTCACCAATACGTTTATTTTTAGCAGTGAGCTGCACAGTAAAACATTAAGTTCAAGGTCGTGACCGGTGGCTTTAGGTTTTACTTATAATTTCCGTCACTTTATTGAACGGATTTTGGTCGATTGATTGCTCCTGAATCCCCACCTATGGAGCGAATAAATGTGGCCGGGTTTGGACAAACATGTCTCTTTGTGGTGTAAATTCCTATTAATCAAATTAATCTTCACACCTAGCCCTCTAGGGAACTTCAACAAAACAAATGTTGTTAACCTCATTACCTCTACATTCCAGTCGTTTAGTCGTATCATTCCAAATGTCGTTTCCTCGGAGTAATGGACAACTCAGCTATGACTATAAATAGACAGCAGACTCACCCTAGCATATATATAAGTGTGAAAAATGTTTACGAATTTTACGTGGCATCAGTTGATGTTGTTAATAATCAACTTGAAGAGGTGGAATGTGTACTGTTTTACCGTCGTCTTATTTCGTGCTGGCATTCTTGCAACTGGTTATGAGTAATTCAGCCCCAGGCTTCTACACAACAGAGGCGGATATCCTGGATATCGATAGGCATGATTATCCTCGTGACGACAGTGGCCGGATCTTGTGGTGTGATTACAATCATCCTCGCATACACCAACTGTGTGTTCTGGGATGTCTGCGTTGCAAGCGTCTTCTAGTATTGTTCTACGATCTGAAAAAGTGCTGCTACGCCTGTTACCGAACGAACGCCATGGTTGTCGAAGCCCCTCCGGATCGTTGTACAACACGTTATTTCTACGACCGAATAAAGAGGAAGCAGAGTGTTTAGAATTTGGAAGTGCATTGCATATGTACCTATTAATATATATATGGAATATTAAAGTGAGTTATTCCAACGGCTACAAATCAGGTTTAGTGAATGGTTACTTCATTCAGTTCGATCGATAGGCTTGTGATCCTAGGGTAGATAAGATATTTATATGTCGACACACTGTTAGAGGTAGACAAGAGCAGTAGACATAAAGGAATACCCAAAGGTCCCTCGGGAGATGGGACTTTACTTGACGAATTTGCAATTTTATGTAGAGCTAAACGTTGTGCTAAAACTCTATTCGCTGAGCGAAACTTGTGATGCGTAAAGGGCCTTGCTGTACATTGGGCTAGCTGATCACTGCTTTCAAAATGAGAACAAAAGAGAACATTGCTCTGTGTCAAAGGATCTATATTGACGATGACGGTATTCGACCCATCTGAATAAGTGTAAAACTACAAACCACGCTTGTAAAAACGCAAGTACGTGATGCTGTCCACCAGGCTTTCCATGTCCCAGAGTGAGTAAAAATGCTTCTAATCGATACAACGAGAAATTCGAGGTTGTTGTTTTTCAAACTGATAGTCCAATGAATAACGAAAAAAAAACTTTTAAGCATATCATTTTAGAAAATGCTTGCCGCTTTGAGGAGCCTATATAAAGCTTGTGTGTACTGGATGGTGGTCATGCGAAGAAACTATTGTTGGGCTTTAAATTAGCTGACCACTGGGTGTTTTCTAAAGGGCTTTTGCGCCAAAATACTTGAGCTCCTGAGAAGTACAACCAAACTTACGAGATAAATACAGCATATTTTTTCTTAGACTGGTTCGTTGTTAGGTCAGTTTTCCTGGTATTCTGTTCGGATTTACTACGGAAAAATAGAGATTTGATCCTCATTGACACGTTTTTTGTTTTAACATCCAAAAGAATTAAGCCATGCGAGCTCATAATTTTTTGTTTAAAGGTGATGTTCAGATTTGTGTTTGATGCGATGAGGATAAGACCACAGGAGAAAATAGGATATTGCGTGAGATTTTCGGCCCAATAAAAACATTTGAGGTAAAAGTGAGCCCCAAATCGTGTATAAAAATGGGATAATTTTACTTTCGAACGTTTTGCATCACTAACAAAATCTGAATAACCTTACTAGAAAAATAAAGCTTCACTCACTGCTTGTAACATTACTGAACACACCGACAACGGTTTCTTTAGGCTTGAATCAGGTGAAATATAGTGAACTGATGAAAGGCAGTTAATTTTGGATGCAAGTGCACATTTACAATGGGATAGCTCTAAATCTTTGGCTGGTAAATTGAAGTTTACGCACGTCCAATATCACCTAGTTGCTCCTGTTATATATTTCAAAATTGCAAATGCACTTGAGCAGAATGGACGAAAAGTAAATCTGTCTGGTTGGACCAACACGTATACTTGGGCAAAGTCAGAGTTGTTTGAGATGTAATCGGTTTTCTGTTTCAGTCATCTTTTTTATAAACCATTGCAGCTAACTCTTATGCATCTACGTCTCCTATTCTTTAGTTAAAACAAAAACTCCAAACTACCGCTCGCATGTGCGTGCCAGCATACCGGACCATACAAGTAAACCTCATGAATGAAGAAAAAACCCATTTTCTATTGGATGTGTGATTCACATGCGTTAGTGATTCGGGATTAGATTGGTTGAGGTGCTCAAGTACATTTCCACATAGACTACACAGCTTCTGCTTCAACTCTGGTGCGCTAAGTGCGCAAATGTATTACCATGCTTCAACCGGCATCAAAACACAGTGTCACGTGATGCATTGTTCTAACAACAGTGGGCAATTGGGGCAACCTCAGCAAATAGGTTACCACATCGAACCTCTTAAGAAATAGCTTGAAAGAGAGCGCATATCTCTGGCTGTATTTCGTGCGCATGTTTTCTCTGTGGCTGAATGTGAATCAAGTCAAACGCCCTTTAAAATATGCAAAAGAATGCCTGGTTTAGGGTTTTGAGTCAATATTTGGAGAATAAAATTAAATGAGCCTCACAATTGCGGATCGCTACGAGGAATGAGGAATTCTACTGCAGAAAAGAGTACACCATTAGGTGACTTGAAGTACGAAGCACCTTAAACCTGAGGGAAGGAATGCCAATCGGTGACCAATGACGAAAAAAGAATGTGGCTTGAGATTTTTCATGCCTTCTAAAGGGGGAGACTTCAGCCTTAGTTCCAGTCGACCCTCGGAACACCACGCAACTGATATCACTAAGTACCTGACTTGGTTCAGTCGCAGTGATCTTGTGAACTATTTTAAGGTGCAGCTGATAATAAATGGGGATAGAAAATGAGATCGGATGTAGCGTGAAATCTCCACCAAGCCTGGTGGAGAGGCACTGAGTTTTGGTTTCTCTCACTTACAACTAAGCCAATAGCTACCGCGTGTGAAATCATTTGTTCATGTTCATGTTGCTAATAATTGTAAAGAATAAGGACAAATTTGTACACTCGGGACCAGCGGAAGAGCCAACAGCGTCCTAAATGGATGGGAATTGAACACCTAAGCATCTCGGTGTTTAATGACTGTTGACTGGCGACCCACACTATCCCGGGTGAACTGCTCCGTGGACTTGTATGGGTAAACGATATTGGTCAGTGAGCTGTCTTGCGTAGCACCAGCCGAAGAGGATAAATTAAGAATAATGTTACTCTGGGGAGATTTGGTAGTTTTTCCATTTTCAAATGGTATTGTTCAGGTGCCGGTCAATGATTGCTAGTAGTGATTAAACAGCTGTACAATGCTTTTAGGCTTTTCAGCGCAGACTGTTTACATTGAGAGGTTAAATGGCTGAAAAATGTTGAAACAATGTTTCCTGCCTTGGATTTACTAGCAACTTGTCGCGTTTATAAGCCAAACCAAAATAAAAGTACTTCGTTTGCCTTGATCCATCAGACCGCAGTCCTGAGGTAAGCTTTGAGCGAACCAAGGCAGTCATAATCACAAAAGCTGAACTAACTCAGTGGGATGAACAGATTATATACACAACTTCATCCAGGATTCAAAAGGCTATGGAGGCTAACACGAATGTGTGCTTCCATCCTTCCTTTGTTGGATGTCGGTCCACAAGGGGCAATCGTAGATCAAGTGTAATGCATATCCATCTGAGCAATACTCCCTTCCCTCTGTAATTTGCAAAGTTGACAGTCACCAGTAAAAATTCACACCGACAGAAGACCACTTATCTGTGCGTTTCTCCCATAGACATTTGTTTCAGCAGTGAAGTTCGATCTGACGTTGTCTTCTGGTTGACTTCCAGTAGAAGATTACACCGTTCAGAATATCAATTACCGAAGCCTTCCTATTGCGGAAGACTGTGTCCACCTTACTGCCGAAAACACTAGCTGAAAATTGAGTATTAAGTAAAGTAGACACGATATTCATTCGTTTTTATGCTGCATTACATAAGAAGGTCCATAGTGTTCTACAGCTATTTAGTAAACACAAGCACCATTGTACCTCGAGAACGGCAATCCAGACGGGCATGAAAAGTTTCGTTACACGACGATTTGCAATGCCAAAAACAAGCTCAGGTTTATGGACTTCCACGTGCTTTGAACACGTGCCTTAGTAGGGTTCTTCTTGTGGGATGCCATCTTATTCGCGGGTCTGTTTACTAAAGGCAACCAAGTGCAACTGAAGTGAGTTTGCTGCCTTTTCTAATTATTACTCAGGGATTTGAAGGTCACTAAACTTGTGGTTGATAGAATATCGCCAGCTTATCCAACCAGTCATTTCATCTGTCAGTGTTCCTAGCAGACTCACTGAATGACAGTGGACAGTAGAATGGAGTTACCAACCAGTTCATTGTTGGCCAGGAAAAGAACACCTTAGCATTGCCTTTTTGCGGACAAACTGGAAAAATGCGAAGTATCACAAGCGAGAGGAAAAATACTTGAATCAACTCAGAATGAGAACTGAAATTCTAGTAGAATCACTGCACACAGTCTGTCGTTTACACTGACAACAAGTCATTGAAGACTTAATGTATTCAAGTTACCTTGAAGACGACGACTTATCATAAAGTTGACTCTACATTTGTCCGTTCATCTAACTACAGTGAAGCTGTTTCTCACATGTGAATTCGGGACCTAGACGGCAGTGTGTTCCCACTTTTAACAAAACATATGTTTCGTCCCGAAGCTTATCCACGAACTGGCGCGTTTCAGAAATATTTTAGCTAATTATTGTAAAACTACCCATAACTGCATCGACCTGTTGATAATTAAGATTTACCCATGATACAATCACTTTCTTGACCTTGCCGAATCGACACGTTCAGACCCATAAATGGGAGAAACGACAAACAGAGACACCTAGGAATGACCATCTTCGAATGGGAAAATTCGGGGCTAATCGATCTGTTGGTCAATAGTAGAGTGAACCGGTGAATTGGATTTTTGATGGCGAAGTACAGACATATTAACATATCCGTTATCAGGACTAATCCAGAAAGTTTCAGGCCACCGATTCTGCATGTGCTAACGTTACATTTGAATCGGGACAAAACAGCTGTGAGCACTTGCATGATACTGCTGTGAAACTCGGCATGTCTTACCCCCTCATTTCACTCATTCGCTTGCTCCTCAGTTCACCATCAGGCCAAGCAATTTTCAACTACCTAGAACGAGCGGACTCCTAAATTTTCACTGGTCATATCTTGCGTCAATGTTACTTTATGAAAGGACGCAAATTATGCCAGTGTGACGTAAACTGGTGGTTATCTGTGAGTTTGTTTGCGAACAGATGTCAATGTGACTGGATGAGAACATACGTATCATTCCTAAGCTTTTTGATGCGTAATATACAAAATTTAGCCCGATGGTAAAAGAATAATGCTTTTTAAAAAAGACGGTATGTATTTGACGACTGGATGTGGCAGCAGGCAATCCATTCTTCTGCTGTTAGGTAAAGCCATTTGGCACCGTTGTGATACCCGTAAAACGAAAATAAACTGTCGGGTAATGCGGCAGCTTAGTCTGGGAAGTAGAAAAAAACGAAATAGCAAACCAGTGAATCAAGGTCGATCCGTCGCCATAATTAGGATAGCGGTTCCCGGGTGGGTGCATCTTTTGGGATCCAATTGAACCTTCCTGGCGAGTCCTCGATCAACTCCCAAGCCCTCCATTGGGCAATTTTTAGATTGAGCAATAGGATTATTTGCCAGTTGTTTGACAATATTCATTATGACTTGCAGATTATTTAACCAATTTCAAAAAAACTTTTCGTATTCACCAACCCAACCGCCGCCTTAAGATGTCTTCTCGGTTGTTAGGAAAGCTCGGTAGACAGGTTGAAAGTTACCCTGGCAACCGGCAGCTTGTTTTCAGCACGGTTTACTTCTCTTAGTCTTACTATGAAAACAAAACTAACAAACAAATAATACCTGGAGAAATCGGTTTCTGCAAAGCGAATTTTACGCAGATAAACTGAACAACGTTGTTTTAAATGCACCAGACTTTCCATAAACCAGATGATACCTGAACACAGAACAGAAAGTATTCATGGCATGTACACTGGGCATATTAGTTATATGGGGCAAACTAACTGCAGTCAGGCCAGTAAACTAAGTGACTGTAAAGGTCAGTCTTCCATCGGCTGAAGGAAACTCAGCGACTGTTGGGCCGTTGCCATGGCAAATTTATTTGTTTTCAAAAGCTTACTGGCCAAATGGAAGTTATTATTAGCAGACTTTGTGGACAGAACCAGGCCTGTCTGGGTTTTTAGTCTCTGTATTTATATTTGTAGGATTCCTTTTGACCATAAACAGGCTATACGACATATTAGATACGCAAAAAAGATGGCAACATCAGTGGAGTGAAACAGACCGGTTTTATCAAAAGACGGTATGTATTTGACGACTGGATGTGGCAGCAGGCAATCCATTCTTCTGCTGTTAGGTAAAGCCATTTGGCACCGTTGTGATACCCGTAAAACGAAAATAAACTGTCGGGTAATGCGGCAGCTTAGTCTGGGAAGTAGAAAAAAACGAAATAGCAAACCAGTGAATCAAGGTCGATCCGTCGCCATAATTAGGATAGCGGTTCCCGGGTGGGTGCATCTTTTGGGATCCAATTGAACCTTCCTGGCGAGTCCTCGATCAACTCCCAAGCCCTCCATTGGGCAATTTTTAGATTGAGCAATAGGATTATTTGCCAGTTGTTTGACAATATTCATTATGACTTGCAGATTATTTAACCAATTTCAAAAAAACTTTTCGTATTCACCAACCCAACCGCCGCCTTAAGATGTCTTCTCGGTTGTTAGGAAAGCTCGGTAGACAGGTTGAAAGTTACCCTGGCAACCGGCAGCTTGTTTTCAGCACGGTTTACTTCTCTTAGTCTTACTATGAAAACAAAACTAACAAACAAATAATACCTGGAGAAATCGGTTTCTGCAAAGCGAATTTTACGCAGATAAACTGAACAACGTTGTTTTAAATGCACCAGACTTTCCATAAACCAGATGATACCTGAACACAGAACAGAAAGTATTCATGGCATGTACACTGGGCATATTAGTTATATGGGGCAAACTAACTGCAGTCAGGCCAGTAAACTAAGTGACTGTAAAGGTCAGTCTTCCATCGGCTGAAGGAAACTCAGCGACTGTTGGGCCGTTGCCATGGCAAATTTATTTGTTTTCAAAGCTTACTGGCCAAATGGAAGTTATTATTAGCAGACTTTGTGGACAGAACCAGGCCTGTCTGGGTTTTTAGTCTCTGTATTTATATTTGTAGGATTCCTTTTGACCATAAACAGGCTATACGACATATTAGATACGCAAAAAAGATGGCAACATCAGTGGAGTGAAACAGACCGGTTTTATCTCGAGAGCAGAAATTAGAGCAATTTTGAAGCCAGTCGATAACGCGCAACTGATTAATGCCTAAAACTATTCACTGTATCCAATATTGATTGAAGATACGTTGGATTTAAACTTTTTAAGGATCTTTCAGAAACTGTGTTTTATGAGATAGCAGAAAAACGTAAAGTAGTCTGCGAATGAGGGTCGATTAAACCCCAAAGATTCTCACGACAGACAACACAGCTTCTGGAACAATGTCAAATGGGTTTCAGTGTATTGTCATCAACTCCTGCGTTCGTTGTTCACAATGCTGTACTTTAATACCTGGTTCCAATAGAACAGTTGAGATTATCCAGTGGACACCGCTCAGCGTTGTTCACATGGATTACTTGTGGAAACTTATTAAGATTCTACAGAAGGGGTTGATTACCTCTAGAAAGGCTTTTCTGCTCGGAAGCCATTGACCAACCTGTCTAACCAAAAGGCAGGGTAGTCTGAAATCAAGTGCTGGACCCAGGGGTCCTTATGGGCCTTCTATCTTCTTTCATATTTACGCGAGCGTTCGGTTTTTGGTTGGTACTCCAGAGAAAGCTGAACTAAACACAATAGCTTTATCCATGCGTATGGAAAGTATAGCTCAGAGACATCAGCATAAAATCAATAGCAAAACACACTTCTGTGGTGGCGGCTGTGTTGGTCACAATATTATCGCATCAAAAGAGACGTTTTGGGTAATTATTGCTGTCTTCGTTTATTTTTAGGAATAAAGGTCGGAGTAGGTTGTCAGCTTTACTATATTCTCGTTTAAAATGAGCTTGCCAGTAAACCATCCAAAAGGAACCTGGACGGTCATGTGAGGAGGGACATTCAAAGCGTCCTCAGTTTTCTCGGTCAGTTCTGCCAACAATCCATGAGTGCCTTCCGAACTCCAGTTTTACACTTCCCGAATTTAGTACTGGATTATTCAGATTTCCACTTTCTGACTGTAAACCTTTTATGGTGCATAGAAAATGTGTAAGGTGGACCAGACCAATTATTAGTTTGACACTCCTAGGTCAAGGCTTTTGGATGTTTACAGCACTGAGTGGTACAGTGTGACTCTGTACACTTACTGTTTCTTGCTGTAAGTCCATCATTTCGACAAACCAATCCTTCTAGGAACATAAACTCGCGATCAGAGTTCCACCTGTGTCAACTCCTGTGTACCAGTGGAAACAGTTGTTCATTTTATCCGCCCTCATTTCGTGCTTCGTTAGCGTACAAGGCTCTAAGTGCTCTATGTCTATTAGTATTCGACCAAGATATGTATCGCATTTGTGTCTCAGTCCTAGAGACCCTTACAAGATGTTTTTATTGCTGTCTCAGGAGGAAATTTATTGAAGTGTTGGAAGGCGTTATTCCGGGTTATACTTGATCTAACCAAGGCGAACTCTGTCCCAATAGTTCACTACTGGTCTGATCCCGATAACAATAGGTTTTGTGAATGCTAGTTTTAATGGGGATGGTCATTAGCCCGTCAACTGTTTGAATTATTTCACTGATGACTGGAAAATGAGTAAGTAGTTTCACTAAAGAAACAGGCACGACAATCAGCCGAAAAAGGCAACGAACAATGATAAATGCACTGGCTATTTAGGTTATATCTTAGTTTGTCCGTTTGTTATCAACGTCCACAAACCTATTTTTAACCGCGGCTAAATTTCTGTGGGCCAACGCAAACATTCTTCCTCAATTTGTGCGAGGGATGGGTTTTTTATTGCAACAAATGTAATCACAACTCTTTTACTAGGTTGAATTTATTTCTCAGGGTGATGAACTCTGATGGATTTTTGTATTCATCCACAGACCAAGGTCCCAA
Organism: Clonorchis sinensis; assembly: GCA_003604175.2. Taxonomy (NCBI): domain Eukaryota; kingdom Metazoa; phylum Platyhelminthes; class Trematoda; order Opisthorchiida; family Opisthorchiidae; genus Clonorchis; species Clonorchis sinensis. The sequence goes on along the minus strand of CM030369.1, from coordinate 4,547,418 downwards.
GACGTGATCACAAGATGCGTTCGGGCTAACAATTTTAGCTGTTCACTTAGCGGTGACTTTCCTTTTCAACCGCAGACTTACTAACGACTTTTCCATATTTCCTCACTGGTTCCATATTCTTGTCTAAATCGTGCTTCACCATTCGTCACCCGAGTCTATCCTGCCTTCCTCACTTTACTTAATACATGTAACCAGTATTCTTCCCACACTTACTGTCTTTGCTCACTAGGCAGTGTTACCTCATGCTTGAAATCTTACGCATTCACACTCACATCACCCGTTCCAAATGTTTTCCCATAGTTTGGCTATTGGTTCTCTCTGTACGGACTAGCAACATCCTACAACATGTACTAATTTAGGTCGTTTTTACGGTCTTTGGAGAGCTCAGCTGTGGGGCCTTGGTCACAGGTTGAGTGATAATATCGTCACATGGTCCGGAGAATCTGATGGAGTGATTAAGTGCTACTCGCTATATTCAAGTAGCCGGGTCGAAGCAGTTAATTTTCGTGACTGCTTGCTGAAGTTTAGTGATACTGTATATTTCTGTCTTTCCGTAATTAGTACACCAACAACAAATTCAGGTAACACTGAAAAACACCCTCTCCGAAGGCACGCATTATTAGGGCCAGATGAAGAATTTACTTTAAAGTGAAACGATGGTTAAATTTGACACGGACATTCTGCTTATTGCTGTCTTGAGAGCTAAACATGCCTTAAGATTTATATAATTTAGCAATCAAATAACGGGAGCAAATATCCAGCCAGTGGATTAAAAGCTGACCAAACTTGTCCTGCCTAATTATTCAGCCACCAAAATAAAGGTTAAAAGAATCTCTCTGACCTACAACACTCAAGCATTTGTCATCCAGGTTCTGCCGGTATTAGGATTTCCTAGTTTATTCATCCATTCACCTCACCGATTATGGATCATACGTATGCATCCCACTAGCTACAAACCAAAGTTACGTTGTGTTGGTACTCTGCAAGTTTGGTTCGAAATTTGTGCATTGGTTTTGATTCCCGGCTAACTAATATGCAAAATGAAGTTTCTCGGGTAATAAGAAAAGACCACCGTGTAAGACCTTTTTTCCTAGTTTTCGGAAGTTTCTTTTTTATATGGCGCTCCATTAAGTAGTAGATTTCGGTTTCAACAAATTGCTTCACACGCTAGGGGTTCGAGGTCACTTGCCATAGAACATCTAGTCAACGGAGGTGGATAAACTAGATGTCATCAGAATAACGGACAGCCAGAGTGAAAGTTGACTCCCCTTAAAGCCATTATATCAATCAACATGACAACAGGAAGCTTGTTAACTTGTAATCGAACTGCGCATTTTTGTATTTGTATGTTAGTAAGAGATTATCTGGATACTCCAAAGTAGGGTAGCTGACGATGTAGTCCACTGTAATGCTCCAAGTTTTCGGTACCAAGTCGGAACCAGTTGCCATCACGAGAAAGCCAAAATAATTTTCATGTCATGTTGTTCATTTGAATTCCCTTAGCACTTCGCTTAACACTTTTATTCGGAAACAGTAATGCAAAACAGCTCCGACCCGAGGAAGTACATTTTAAACAAGCTTGTGGGATAGCATAATGGTAACAGAAGGACAAAGGTTGATGCCGAAACTCAATGTAGTTCACTTGGGTGTAATTCATATTACATTTGATCCGAGAATACCTTGTTCAAACTGAGATATGAATCCCAAAGTGGAGTGAATTTCCGCATCTGCTTGTTCTCTTGTTCACCCATTGTATTCCAGACGCGCACTGAAACTCCATTTCAAACTTCGCCAGAAATTTGGAAACCTAACCAGAAGTAATGGTCTAAATGGAGACCAGGATGTACCTTCGTGATTAATGTTCTCTTGGTTGTCTAGAAGCTAGGAATCAATATGCGGCGGCTAGCGTGAACGAGACGGCAAAAAAACAAAGAGTCTTTTAGTTGGAATTCAACAAGAAACTGGTAGTGTTCCTAATTAGATAGGTAAAAGACAACATTGCAAATACATTGGTTTTTACACGCGTCTGAACCAATTTGCCAGACACAGTGCCGGGCTGAAAGACAACGGGTCTGACATAATTCACAAACATGGTCCCACTTAGATGAAAGGGCGTATTACTCGTGTTGCACGGGACTGGGAGAACAGCTACGCCCGTTAGGGTTGCCATGCCAACGTCACATCGGAAAATCCGTTGATTAGATGGTTCAGTTAAGCTTCAGTCTCGCATTCTGGCAAGACCAACTGACACTCATTTGGTTCCACTAGCTACAGCTTATTTCAGTCACGTTGTTATCTGGTTCATACATAGTTACTGTCGGTACAGAAATACAGCCGAATGTTGAGCACAAATTTCAACAGGTTGCCCTATTTATTGCGTTTAGAATCCGAAGTTTGATTATCCCACCTGAATAGTAAAGAGTGGTATTCACGAACTTATTGGCCGAACGACTCCACTTCAAGGACTATGCTCTCCTGCACACTTGCCTAAAAGCCATGTGTATGCTTAATGGTGGGGTCAAGCTTTTGGAAAAGCGATCAGAAATGACCTAATTTAACATTAGGTTTTTACTGAAAAATGGTAGCGAACAAAATAAAAAAAATTGCTGACACTTAGTGACTTTGCATTCGTTCGACGGACACATGCAACACATGAGCTCACAGTGATTAACGGAAAACAGACAGAAATTCCCCCATAGAGATAGTTGGCCTACATATTCTGGTATAAATTTGAGGGTATACAGCCTGATGGTTATTTCTAATTACCGATTTCGGTTACATCAAGTCTACTTATATTCATTTTACTGAATATGATGTGTCCACTAATTGTGACAAAGTAGCAGGAGGGGTTCTTTCGAGAATACGAAGACCAATTAAGCAAGGGCGAACGTGCCGATGAGTGAAGATGAGTACATCTAGTTTGTTTCCCCGCTGTAGCTGGACGCGCCAAACGATACACTTTGGGAGCCAACCATGTCGAATGCTTGCGTAATTTGGGATAAATGGGGACGTAATAGATGCAAATAAACTCCAAAAAGAGCACCACTATATTTGCGAGTCAATTCCTTATGTCCACGCCCTACAGAGCGACGAAATACAGAAATGTGTACACCTGGGAATTAGCATTTGATCCGCTATATAACTAAATCTTTGATATCCAAGACATACGCCAATCCTTTCTTAAACTCATAAGCTGTTAGGTGTAAAATCACTCTCCAAATCCGGCTGACATGTACCACAAGAAAAGTAAGACGTAGTTTGCCATAGTAAGTAAATTTATTAGGAGAGATGAAACATTCCAAGCAACAGCCGCACAGCTACGTCGGGAGTTGCCCATGAAATGCAAGAAGGAGTCTAAGCAAACAGTTATTAGTAATCAATAGAAGGATATTGCAGGTTTGTATATGTAGTACATGCACTAGGATGTCTTTGGAACACCAGCATTCTAGGAGGTTCCGTAAATTATCCATAAAATGGCGTCTTCATGCCTCATCAGAGGTCCTGGATCCTAAAATGCAAGCGAAGCTTGAGGTGCGTTGATGGCGATAGAACGAATCTGTATGGAAGCACATTTTTTGCTTTTGGCCTCGAAAGGGCAATACCACCCGGTCATGTCTGAGCTCACACTGTACCTCAACGTTTATATCTCCGCGAATACTTAAGCATAGAGACAGATATAGAGACAGAACTACTTCAATTTTTCCTATAAGATGCTTGTAACGCGGGGGGCTTTTATTCCTAACAAAAGCGGTCTGCAAAAGCGGTTGCAACGAAAAAGAAGCAGCACTGAAACTTTTGACGGTGATCAGTTGTGACCACAAAACATTTCATCTATAAGCTTAAAAATAGCCTGTGAAATGCGCACTAAATGTGTACTTGTAGTAGGGCAGTTTCAACTAGTTACGAAGGATGGCATGCGTAATCAGCCAACTTTGGAGAACAACTGGTATTGTTGTATTGGTTAGAACTAACCACAGGTGGAATTTGAAGAGTTTAAAAAGTTATTGAACTGACAGAACGAAATGAGATAGATTCAACAACGTAAAGAGTTTGATCACAAATATCTGCAGCCAACATTTTCGCAGCTTCTTCAGGGCATGAGCAAAGGGAGCTGCCATGTCACTATATTCTAGTCGGTTGGAGAAAGCTTGCGCTGTGAGAGCACTTTACCTCGGCTATGACAAGCGCACCATCACCGAAATCTGACGTAGATCAAAGTGACTGAATCTATGACTGAGCCAGAACCTCATTAAGTGAAGAGATGTGATACGCTCCACGTGATTCCTGAGGATTTTACACTTTACTTTTCACATAATGTCACGTGTGGAAAAGAATTTAGCTCAGGCTACCAGAATTTACTAGATATTCTGCATTTTCCACATCATGTGCTGAGGTTCGAAATGTTGGCTCATTTCAGGCACTCAATCCCGAGACTTTGACTTCAGGCTCTGACCCACAAGGGACTGAGGGTCTAACCTAACCGGAGATCGAAGGCAATAATAATTGGAATTCTAACTCCTAAAGTCGGTACTTGTTGAGCAGCGCCGGATTCTTGATTTTGGAGTATTTCGATTCCGTTGGGTATGGTGCCGGCGGTCAAGGTCAACCCTTTGGTTGTTGGAGTGTGCAGTCTTTAGAGCTGATCTTATCTAACAGCTTCTTCCAAAGGTAAGGCTTTCAGAAGTATGGAGGTAGTGCTTACTCGGGACAGAAACCATGCTTATCTCACGCTGCAGTCATCACAAACCGCAAGACTTTACTTCAATACCGCCTGGCAATATGATTTATTATGCTACCAAGACTAGCTGCTCTTCGTTGGGCTGCTAACAGTTGGCTTTCCCGGCATAAATGAAACTGAAAGATCTGGCTTTCAGCCTCCGAAGCATGCTGGATTGCTGATGCCTGACCACCAGACAAGGTAGCAGCCTTAGATGGACATAGATGGGACAAATCAATAGTAGATAAAAAAAATGCAAATCCTGATTGAAAATTACACACTGTAAAATCAGGGGACCTCGACCAGGGCAGATGCAATATCCGGCACTTCTAACCACTGTCAGAAATCTCACAAATGTTTACTTATATGATGTCTTTGTTGTTATTAAGAGCTTCCGAAATGGTACAGTCGCACAAAATCTGTCTCGACCTCCGATCATCAATCGGTATTATTAGTCAGAAAACATACCCTTTAAATTTCGCCTCAAAGCATCTGATGCTTAGTTAAAGAACTTTGTAGTTACATGCGGTATCTTTGCCCACTGCTGATAACGAGAGTGTAAGAATACTATGACAACTGACTCAGCTAAACTAATATTCTACCAGTATCTGGAAAGCAGATTATCTGCGCACTCATGCAATGTGCGCACAATACTACTGTTAAATGCATACATTCTGGGCGTTTACTTTAAGGCAGTCTCTACTGATTGAATACTTCAGTGACGCGCAAAGTTGTGCACTTGGGTTTGTGCAGGGGTAATTTCGTTTTATATAACGTGACTTTCCGGACTAATCCTAGGTCCCCTCGAGCTCTTACTACGATATCGAAGTCGTGTGTTTTTGAAGCCCACACGCCTCTCACCAAGTACCGGTTGCTTCCGCACCTCCGATCTCCTTCCACCTTCATGGTGTCCATGACTATAACGAGTGCACCGCGGCCACACACTGATCGTCTGACGATTTTTTGTTGCCGCTGCCCAGTCCAATATAGTGCAGTTTGACAGCCACGGAACCGTGGGAAGCTAAATAACAGTGTGAATTTGCTAAGCCCTGGAAGCAAGCCTGAAGCCACCAATGAATTATGTTAACAAACGTAAGTTATAGTTACAATGAAATATCCGAAAAATCATATTGTTCCAGATGTACAAATGTCCATGTCAAAAGCAAAGCGAATAAATTCGCAGTCCCAAACACGGTTTTCTGAACATGTATCTGACTTTCATCCAAGGAGTTTCATTAGTTTACACTCCAAGCATGTGCTAATTTCACAGGTTTTTTTGTCTTTAAGCCACATTTTTTAATCCAAGTTTCTCATAGCTCCCTTTTTTTGTTTTCTCCCTGGCCATACTGCTCAATCTGAACAAATTTCAACCGGTGGACAACATTTGGCTGTTTTATCCTAGAAATGTAATGAAAGCTTTGTTCCACGAACAAATGGGTTGAAAAATATAAAATGAGACAGAGAAAGTGTCAATTTCAACAAAAATTTCATCGTATCCATGTCTTTGAGTGTTCATTAGCCTGCTAGTTTGTATTCGTGCATGAGCGTCTGCCACGCAAACAACTTATCAACAAAGCCTAACCAGGAAAATAGCGTGACTGCTGGTTTAGGGTGATCACACTAAGAATGACGTGTGGGAGAACATACGGCTTCTAAATTAAGACTGATAGTAGTGAGAAACAGCAGAAGGCTTCTGACGTCAGTCGTAGGTAAAATACCTTTTGATATGCGCAACATAGTGTCTTTAAAAATCACGAGAAATATTGGACTGTCTGCGTTTGATGTATTCGATGGTTGCATTAAAATAATTTTATCACAAGTGGAGCACTTTTAACAGTAAATCCGATTATTCCTCCTATGAATTATACCAAGATATTCATTTTGATAATTTGATCATAAATCCAGACTCAACAAGATATCCAAACAACTGACGCGATTCTGAAAGCATGTGTGGAGTTCGAAAGGTTGTGTACTTTGGCCAAATTTCGCACAATGAGCTTAAATGCACAACATTATATTCCATCACTAGGTGAGACACTTCCGTCCTTATCCGTTAATAGTTATATTTGACTCACGTTTTTACATCTGGGTGTGCCCATTTTGAGAATTGGGTAAATGTGAGTTCAGGGTTGACGGAAACTCGGTAACCGCCCCTGGCAGATGAGTACTGGGAAAGACATTAGCGGGTTATGGGGTATCGAAGAGTTAACAGCAGCCTTCTCAGCACTATTGGCTTAGGAATTATACTATGACCTCTCGAGTATCGTCCTAGCTAAAACACGAGGCGGTTTTTCTCAGCACTCTTAGTTGAAGAATGCATTAAAAAGATCTTAAGCTGGGTTTCAACTGAGTCTTTCCTGTAAGCCAGGTTGATTTTCTTTGGAGTGCATTTCGCGAGTTGCGTCTTATTAAGGTTCAGGTAGAACTCGAGGCTGGTGGAAGCTAGAAAACTGCACCTTACCATTGAACCTCAAAAGGGCAAAGTTGGCCGTGAGCTGCTGGAGAATTTTAAGCAAACTTGAGAGCCGTCGTCCACCAGAAACTGCCTTTTTACTTTGTCTTTTTTGGGCATACCTCATTGTCTTTTCAACGAGCAGACAAGGTCTTCAGTTCAGGCAATGGCAGGCAGGTATTAACGATAAGTTAGCGAATGAAAAAATAGTGTGCTACCGTTAAACTCGGTCAAAACCTTATTGAATGGTATCCTAACTGAATTTCCACTGCGCCTGTGAGTCAGACCATTGGCTGCTGAACATCAGACATACGCGTCAGTTGACACAGCTGATATTTTAAACACTCTTGGCTCCTCAGTGAATAACCACTATTACTGTGTCGGATTTCATTTATCGAGTAAGAAGTTTGGAAGCACGAAAGGCCTCTTCATCTTACCAACAGGTAGTCAGGTCCGAAGAAATCTGGCGATAATTACTGACTGTCTCCTGGCGCCATCCTTTGGCGTGTGTGAGTTAAACATGACACTCTTCTATAAACTTTATTCATTCGGGATTTAACCTCTGCACAAGCTTTCAACGGGTATTCTGTTGACTCTTAGGACTCCAAGGTTAGTCAGCGGCGTCATAACTTATATTAAAGGCATTCGTGCCACTTACCAGGGCAGTGCGCGGGCTAAAACGATAATCATGCGAGTTTAATTTTCCTTGGGAAGCTCTATGATTGCTTTCTAGATTTGTGTTCAGATGATCTAGTGTAGCAGGTAAGCAGGCCACGGTGTTCAACATTCGATAGGCTAAGCGCGCAGTGCTTCAGGCGGCAGAATAAATTTAAAGCAAGGCTGGTCATGCGAAGGCCTACCCACAAGGAGTAGGCCGTAATCAAATGTGGGCTGATCTGACCGGGTACTAGTTAGTGCTTACACAATACCATTATGCATAAACAGCCAAAAGTGTAACGGGTTGAGTTAAGATATGAAGTGTTTACCTGAAGGCAAAAGTGGTTTAAAGTTACGAAATTTCAGTTGTTAATACCAGGCCAATATACTTACAAAGACAGAACTGAAGCATCATATCTCGGAAGAAAGTAGGGTCATTTTAGTTTTTAAAGACATCAGCTACATCTTGTTCTATCGTACTCCATGCTGGAACCATCAATACATATGTCATACTGCCTTAAAATTGATTCCAAAATTTCCCCGAAGCCTCCTACTATCAAATACGATACACAAGTAAATTATACTGTTCTCCTGTCAATACTTGCTTCTTTTTACTTTGCCGTAAAGCCCTACTAGGCATGGATGAATGGACTTGGATAAAACCCTGGGTTGCTTCCGCTCAAGACAGACCATCTTTTAGCAAGCTCAATAATATCGATGTACGGATAGAGCGTGTAGACAGTGGGTAATCTTTAGCGATGGTCACTGAACGTACAGTCGGCATCCAGGTTTTCTAGATGGCAACATTTCTGGCAGGCCTATCATAACCACGGCAATGTGAACAGCAACATTAAGGTTAGTCAGCCATCCGGGTTGCGTAGTACTTGGTGGAACCGGTATTGAGGTCATCAACAAAAGAATTCGAATGAACAATGAGTGTTCTAACACCCTACATCGCCCTACATCTCCGATTGATACTCTCTCGATCAGCTGGACTCTCAATATGCATTGCATGCAACAACGACCGCGAATCTCAAACGTGTGAAGATTTCCAATTCAGAGGAACCATTTTCCGCACGAGTATTTTATTTCTCCCCAGATGATCAACTTGAACACAAGAAGCTTTTTGGTGAGCTTCATTTCTGAGCGCACCATGGAGCAATGCACAAATACATGACATTTTTGTGGAAACAAAGCACCCATTTCGAGAAATACACTCATTTGCATATCAATTTGGTTTTTGCGAGAGACTCACCTGGAACCCAGCTGAATCTCCCGTTTGTGATGTTTTCAGGCAACTGAATGTGCTGCACCAGGCCGCCTCATGTTCCAGTTGCTACGATATTCGAGATGTCGCGATACATGTATATTCGTAATGCACTACTCATAAGGTTGCTGAAAATTCTTCGACAGCCCACGACCGGTTTCGCCCTTCTTGGGGCTCATCAGGTAGGCGCAGTCTCCGAGTTTCCATCAACCTTATGTTCTACTTGAACCCAAATTGGACTGTTTTCGAGAAATACACTCATTTGCATATCAATTTGGATTTTGCGAGAGACTCACCTGGAACCCAGCTGAATCTCACGTTTTTTTGGCCCAGGCAGTTGTCCATGATGGTTGTGCCGTCAGTTCGCATCCATCGAACCATTCATTTCCTGGTGCAGCACATTCAGTTGCCTGGTAACATGAAAAACGGGAGATTCAGCTGGGTTCCAGGTGAGTCTCTCGCAAAAACCAAATTGATATGCAAATGAGTGTATTTCTCGAAAACAGTCCAATTTGGGTTCAAGTAGAACATAAGGTTGATGGAAACTCGGGGAAAGCACCCATTTATTTAAAGGGTGTGACGAGCTAGTGCTTTGACACTAACAGAATGGTATGGTTTGAAACTGTTGATTTGCGCTTGGCACAAGAACTCTGAGTCCGGATGGCTTGTGAATTTAAAATTTCAGGTGACAGCTTTTGAGGCTTAGAAAATCTTGTGTACTTTGACGCGCAGTAACAGTTCGTTTGTGGAATTCCGTGGGTTTAGAGGCAAGGATGATTGAATGGATTCTTCAAAAAGCTGTTTTTACAGGCATGCACGTCAGAGTTCTTTTGAACATCCCGCCATGTGACTGTACGCATGTGCATTAACACGTATTTTCTCAAGTCAGATACGTAACGCAGAAAATCACCCCATCACATGTGTGGGTTTACTGATTTGTCAGCTCGTTAGTGATCACTTTTTCTTGGGTATTCAACCCTTGTATTCCAGAACCACCTCAACAACCGCTAAAAGGTGAGTTGGTTACTTACCACCTTGGGTCCTCCTCACACATGCAAGTTCGTTTAACGGATACTTTCCGAGATACAAGCGAGCCGCCGCGAAGTTGACAAAACATCCAGTTGTTTGTCCCTACAATTGGTAGCGAAGTAAATGGTTGTCCGTGTGACAACTCAGCAATCCTAACTTTTCACGCTACAAGTGGAAGGAAGGAGACCTTCGCTGCGGAGATATTAGAAATCTCCAACTGAGCAGTTACAGACTATTGAACAGGAAAGCAAAACTCTCATATGCATCTTGTCTATAAAAACTGAATATCCGCCTTCTTCTTGACGGCGTCTTCCTAAACTTTCCATGATATCCATTGACCACATCTCGAACGTAAACGAATGCTACAAAGGAATTCCACAAATTCCGTAATACATCCCACTTTCCAATAGACTCGAAGCGGAATTACGGGAAAACATATTACTCGCATACCTCATCACTAGTATCCACCGTTACACAAGTATTTCTTCTAACCCACCCTTTGGCACGGCTTGGCTATGATCTGGTCATGGCTTTTTTGGCATTGCTGCCAGCCTCATCAGACAGCATTTGAGTACAACACAACAGCTCGTGCGATCGCGCAAGTGTCGGCAGTAACTAACAATGGTTGTTCCAGGATGAGAGGTCAACTGAGCATTCGCATCCCACTGAGCGTCCAACGCAACTTAATCCGGTCGGCTATGATGACTTTTTTAGCAGTTCAAGCATGGAAATCCGAATGCTATGGACGGTTGGCTCGCGATTCAGTGTGGAATATGCATTTACCGGCCTTGGTGCTACAGAAGCTCAGACGATCAGATGCTCCGAAACTGCACGGGCACTGAAAGTAGATATCTACATAGTTAAACGGAGTGGTGTCGACTGAATAAAAATATGCTCCAAAATACAGACGTAGTTTTACATTTTCAGTGAACCTTGTAAAAAAACCGTTTGAAATGCTTCGGGTTACCCGTGGAATTTTTTTACTAACCCATTCGCCAATGTAACCGCTGATTTTGTGGACCATGATATAAGCAGGTTGATAAAAATCCGTATCTGCCAATACAATAAATGACGTACAACTTTAGCACATGTCTACCATCAGGTTGTGTGAGCACTGCGGTGTTTTGGTCTGCATGTTTCTTCATGACTTTGGCTGGTGATCAGGAGATGGTTGTTCACCATTCAGTATTGTTATGCGTTGCATGCAGATATTCGTGGTCTTACGCGAAGCATTAAAAATACATTGTCCCTGCACTAACGTAGAGTTTTGGAGCTACTTTTATAAATGTTGGCATAAGAATATCCAAGCTCCAACGCTTTGAGAGATATGTCCACATTAGGGTGAAAATCCCAATTAAACGCCAGAGTTTACTGCACATCATGAGACATAACGGATGTTTGCAAGTATCTGTCGTCAGGTTCAAAGTAGATTGTTGGACACGTTTAGAAGGGCATTTAGGGGTCTTTCGGATGAACCATCTCAGGAGGGTTTCAAAGTTGGAAATCATGCTCGGGTTCGAGAAGGAAAGTAAATAGAGCATCGGAAAGGCATAGTGATCTCCGGAGTTTTGTTGTAAAGATCTATGCATTTGTGAACGCCTTTCCTGTCCAAAGAGTGATGCATATTTGCTGGCAAAGTAAACGGTAGCCCGCAATTTTGTTGGCTTATCCTGCGTGGAGCTATAATTCATGTGGCTAAGCGGAGCTGCGTACTTGTTTGTTTCTCCGGTACACACTATAATATCCGGCAAGTCGCAAAGCATGGCAACATTGGGAACAGTGCACCCTACGCTGGCGTAAATGCCTCTTCCCCATTTACTCAGAATTGAGGAATAGAGTGTAGTGACACGTGGCAACCTCCTCCGAGGGCCGCAGTCTTCTGGAATAAGAAACTGTATTCCCTCGGGAATGAACTAACGTCATGGAATGTCAATGGACGAGTGACCGATTTTTGTTGGAATCAAAGCAGTGCTTTGAAGTAAGTAGTCAGGCAGATAACCGATCAACATACCTGCTGTAGCGGTGTATTCCACCGTAGTTTGTTTCGGGTGCTGACGCCTCAGTTTATGAAAAGTTCTCGTGCATCAGATAGGCTGTCATCGTCGACTGAAAAGTTTAAGCAGTTAGCGATACATACAAAGGCCTTTAATTAAAAAAAACTCGAGCGTTCTGGTAGAAATATAAAAACAATGGGCTGTTTAGTATGGTCCGATGGTCCAATAATATGTCACGCCATGTTGCATTTCTGATGTTTATCAGTCCATCCATTGTCTTTTTGTCCGGTTAGGGGAAGTTCGAGGATGGGAAATCGCTGACCTCAGAACTGAATCCGGGTTTCCAGATTTGCATTGGTATCTAGTTGTGACGTTTTTTAAGTGACGCTTTACGCCCAGCACATATAGCTTCATCTACGTCTCAATGCAGGGTTTTCAAACTTTCTTGCGCGTGCATTTCAGATAGTAGGATATGATCATTTTCGGAGGCAGAAAACCTGTTTTAATATCGGATACAGTTGCAATTCTGGCTGTTGAAAGTGTGGGTTGGATACGATGAATCAAATAGAGTCTGCGAAATCGATCAACCAGTCACTAATCCCACGAAATCAACCATGTTCATATAGGCCACGTATGTGGCAAGTCGAGGTGTCTGCGGCATCAATCTGCACGTTTTAACTGCCGACTGTCAGCTTATGTCTTCAGTGCGGATTTTGACGGACCTCTTCTTGTACTAACTTGTTCAGTCCATCTTCAAAAGAAATATCAAAAGGTGGATCATCCGTATTAGCTGGAAGTCTTACGAATAAATCTGGTTGTACCGCCCTTCTGTGGGTAAGTGATTTCACGACATGGTTGAACAGGGCAAGCATCACTCTTCGAAGGTTCAATTTATTCTTGCCGCCTGACATATGTCTAAATTATGTGGTTACTATACCTGCTATTTTGATGCACCTTGTGTTAGTGTTTGAAGAAAATGCTTCGAAGGGATCTTTACCTGAGAATTGAAAGGTCTGGATTTATCAATTCTCGGTATCGGAGAAAGTACGAAGCTTCCAAAATTTGGTACGTAGCACATCCATCAGTCTAAAGAGAATCTGTTTATTTTTTAAACCGGTCGCTGGGTTACGCCGCCAACCTACCGGTCGATGCGGTAAAGATGGAAGCATGAAGGGAAGTCCGCATTTAAAACATATCTGTATGGTGACCCCATTGGTTTCATTATTAGGCGTTTAGCCTTTACGCAGCCAATTTAAACAAGCAAGACCGAAAGAGAAAAGAACAGATTTAAAAAGATCCGCCACCATGACTGTTTTTTCGGGGCAATCTAATCTGCTCTATCGGCCGGCGTTGCCATGAAATTATTGTCCGATCAATGTCAGACGCGCAACTAACCAAAAGTCGAATAGGTTATGATATTGATCATTCAATTGCACTGTTTTCACTTTGTTGGGAAATACTCCTCAGCAAGGTGGCTTGGTATATGAAATTTCTTAACGATGTATATTTGCCAGCAAATCTGTCTGGAGCATTTTGGTGGGTTTCTCAAAACATACATCCAACGAAGTATGTACAACATCCAATCTATCTGGTTTTATTCAAAGTAAAGCCCAATCGATTAGACAAAGCAGTGTTCGAATCCCTAAATGTTAGTCACACGAGCGCATTCTCTCCTATTTTGGTTCCCCTAGTGCGTGCAGCTGAATGGAATCAAAATCAAACCACAATCCAACAACCCCCAGCTCACCTTATTTAGGTTAGGCCAAATTACTTGTCGCAGAAACAATAACGTTAATGTCATAAAGTCGACGGGATCTCAGAAATTATGCCTACCTGATGAGCCCCAGGAAGAGTGAAACCTATCGTGGGTTGTTGAAGAGTTTCCAGTACCCTTACGAGTAGTGTATTACGTTAATGCGAATCCTTTGGTTTGCTGCTTTTTAACAGTATAACCGGCTTCAGAGGGCTATCAAACACTGCTTTCAGCGTTGTGCTGATATCCTCTGGAGGAGTATACGAGAGCCTTTACGATCGAAGGGAGTGCCATATCACCCGCAAACTATATTAACAGTTTTTAGAAGTGTGAAAAGATTTTGGAATTTTTGTGGAGCTCAGTGAAGGACATAAAGTGAAGTGGCATAAATATTCGAATGAAAAATATAGCGGGGACAGAGCGTGTGACAACATCGTCGTTTTTGAGACCTGAACCGTCAGTTCCAAAACTCAAATTGCAGTGATTTCTGTCGTGGGAAAAAATTTTCTCCACGAAACTTTCAGATACAGTGTATCTACGAAGTTACATATTTCAAGCAGCACACTTGGTAACAGCTTTGCATACGATGCCCAATAACAGAATTGGCCATTGATTTCACCGCACCTTTGACCAAAAGCGCAGGAACTTTCCAAGAATTTCGCTTAGGAGAACGACCAGCCGCGTCGTATAATCCTACAAGCTTCTCGGATGTAGAGAGAGAGAACAACATCCATAAGTAGGATTGTTCGGCGGTCTCTTTAAAAGCCTTTCATCGATATGTGGATATCTTTTCGCCAATATGTTCATTGAAGGGCTGAAGGAGCTCTGTTTACTTTGTTGATCCAAATGCCAAGCTTTCTCAAAATGGAATGACTGGCCTTTGGAAAATCCCTTTTGGTTGGTGGAGCCTGAACTAGCGGGAAAGAGCAACCCGACGGTGACTTATGTGGCTTAACGAAGAAAGAAAACTCTCATTTAAAAACTTCCCTTCCCAGTGTTTCCCAAGGTCATTGAGGGATTGAAGCGTTGCTCCTCAATTGTGTTCGTCATTTCTCCTAAATTGATGTTTCATATGGTTGGGTTCAAAGTGCAAGTGATAGCAATTTTGATTCTCGTGGTTGAAAAATAGTGCATTTCGTACTTCGATGTTTAATAACCGAATTCCTTGCTGTTTAAATGGGTCAGAATTCGAAATTTCTGTAGTGTTACATTTGGTGGAAATCTGAAAACTGTAGGGACAACATTTCTGAGGTTTCATGGGTACGCCTTGTAGTTACTCTGAAACAAAATGTCACATCTAGATTAGACAACAACGAAGCATGTAGAAGATAAGCGAGAATTATTGGATTTTCATTTTATAGGGATAGTCATAAAAATCCGTAATGATCCTGTAGACTTTTTTGGGCTTGGAAATATCACCTCACAATCGAAGAAGCGGTGGAAACCAAAATATTGAAGAATGTTTTGCAGGAAAACGGTGCAAGTGCAACACATTCTCTGGCAAAGTCGTTTAAGGAAGATACCGGCCTGAAGCTGTGAAGAAATCACTTGCTTGAATAAGACTGTCACAAATTTCGTCCACGTGATGTTCTTATTCTTTATGTGTATTTTGTGAGTTGCAAACACGGTTAGTCCAAAGAATTTTGTGATGAATAAGCAGCTGAAACCTGAACGAATGAATATGGTGTAGAAGTCTAGAGGGCTCCAGAACCAAGCCAAAGATTGAGCGAACGACCGTTTACCACTTTTCTTCTCTTGCGAGTTTGATGACCTTACTTGTTAAATACCTTGTCTGACGTCCGGAAATATTATCTCGGCGTCTAGTTTAGTTCCCACCCAAAGTCTGGTGTGCCAATCCAGTCCTCAATTTAAATAAACCTTAAAGCTACTGTAACAGCCATTTCTTCTAATACAGTTATCTTCCACTTATTGACGATTCGAAGGGAAAAAACAGCAGTCTTTATGCAGAGATATCAGACGTTTAAACATTATGCAAGTTAGTGTAGAGAAAATAGAACAATTTCGAGATGATTCACTGATATTCCAGTGAACGTCAAACTTCTTACCTTTAGGTGTTTAATCACAGTAACATTTGGTTACGGGCGGCCGACCACTAGCGTGGTTTAAATGCACTAAATATTGAGTAGTGCTAGTCATCTGATTCAGGCAGGTGACGTTACTTAGTTTGAAGTTGAATGACTCCCCAAGTAACGCAAGACAGTTGACTGCGGACTGATTATATTCGTTTCATTTCGCAACAGT
Organism: Clonorchis sinensis; assembly: GCA_003604175.2. NCBI lineage: Eukaryota > Metazoa > Platyhelminthes > Trematoda > Opisthorchiida > Opisthorchiidae > Clonorchis > Clonorchis sinensis. The sequence continues at coordinate 4,531,287 of CM030369.1, read as the reverse complement.
TTGCCAAACTCTCCCAATTTCCAGATGTGATATGCCGGGAAACGGGGCTTCAATATTTCTGCTACCGCAGAGAAGAGGATATACCCAAGTCTAAAAATCGATATACTACGTGCTTCCTAATCAAGATCAGCTATCCGGATTAGGTATAAAGATTGCTGGCAAAAGTAATTCATAGAAAACTCGCCATTTTGATCACGTTTTCCGGTGCGGCCTCAGGGGGCACATGAATTTTTACGGCAATAATTAAAATCGAGCAAAAACATGGACCATAGTCCACCGACTGGTAAATCACACTCTTTGGGATAAATCCGTGCACTAGCTCATTTGGCGAGACTAAACGAGGCGCATAAGCGTAACGTTTTGTTAATTGTTGATAGAGCACGCAGTTTTAAGTCGGTAGATGGTAAGTCATAGATTTCTATCGAACAAATCCACTCAGTATTTTGGTGAGTCACTGGACGAGTATCTTGTCTGATGTTTTCTTGGAGCATAAGTAATGTGTAACCTCCCTCAGACACCATAATATTAGTCGATGGTGAGAAATTCACTCAGATAGAAAACACGTTTTTATTCCTGCCTGCAACAACGAAATACGTTTTGTGGAGCTGTTGTACACCGGGTAGAACTACATAAGATAATCCTTGTTGAACAAATAAAATGGGCTACAGCTGTGGATAGCTGTCGGTCAACAATAAGATATCCGATTGTGTATGCTACTGAACTCAAATAGGTTAACCATTTGAACTGTATCAATGTTGAAATGGATACCAAGTGACTGAACCGTGTGTTTGTGAGCAACAAATATACCAACGATGAAATCATATAGGGAGACCATAGGGCAATCGACGTCGCACAAGAAATCATATTTAGTTTGATGGCGACCTTTTCCAGTCCATATTGTCTGCTCAAGGAGATCTGCAGTTCTGAAGAGCCAAACTGACCGTCTGTTCTTGATGGACGCTGCTCCACGTCACATTTGTGATCCTGTGCAGGCGGGACCTGTTGAGTGATTTCTGGACAATCGTCTTGCTGCTGCAGTGGATTTGGATATGTTATTGCGCATACATCAGGATACATAGCCTTTTGTCTGTTGACAATCAGTGCACATGAATTAATTTGATTGACAGGGACTGCTAAAACATCGGCTTGTTGATTCAAGACATCAGAAGAGGTGTCAAGCGCAAGCGGCTCATCGCACCTGATGAGGGGTTCAGATTGTAGACTAACTTTGAAATGCCCGTGCTTTGGGCAAAAGTGGTCAAATACTTGTGAGGCTTGCTTCTCACGCAAACATTCTGACAAGTTGCGCGTATTATCAATCGCCGAGCTCAGGATGGCAATCTGGTTCGCTTGCGATGTCTTGGATTCCTTTTCTTTCATTTTCGGATGCAGTGCAGCATCCTCCGTGATTTGGCTTAGAATGCCCACGTCCAAACAACTCGAATCAGACGTCGCGATGGCAGCCACATTTTGTAGACATAAATCACGCTTGGTTTCTCCATTGGGAATCCGCAGGGTGGTCTGGAATGATGATTAACGGTTTTAGTTAGACACGAGAGGCATGATACGATGAGATGTGATGTATCAACCAGCTGGTATTCGACATTAACCATAATTGAGTGGTCCAGCTCTGAAAGCCGACACACCTGGGACGGAGTATCGCTTTCTGAATTGGGCCTTATTCAGTAGACTGCTCTCACTATGATATTGAAAAAAAGAAAAACTATGCAAACATGTACCAGTGTTTGGAGAGATTAATGGTGATATTCTGCCAGTTTATCAGCTTGTTACCTCTGGGCTAGTTTTTGTCTACTTCGGGCAATAATGGTTTTCTGGATTAACTGGATATCCCCACCGACTGGGCTGGCAAAAAAGGATCTTTGCATATGACAGTCTGGGATCAGATATTTCGATTGCGTATTTGGGTCCATTTAGATAAGCGTCCAGTCTTACAGGATACTTCAATGGCACCACATTCATACCTGAACTTACAAAGGTAACCGCATAGTAAGTGCGATACTCTACTGTTTTTAATATACAAGGGTAGAGGGTATGAACTAGGTAGGTCCAATAGACATTTGGACGTGCTGACGTTGCTGTGAAAAGACGTCCGGTTAGCATGTTAATGCGCCTTCCATGTGTCCAATGAGCGTGCGTCTCCTGCTTCAGAATGTCGACCGATGTCAGACAACTACCAATTGTTTTTATATATGTATACGTAATACGCTCCTTTATATATTGCGCAACTACATTTTATGGTGTACAACACTTTAAAACAAGTCATCGGTTTATTTGAAAAGTAGTGCTTCAATAATTTCGCCAAATCGTTAAAACCCTTTCCGTGATAAAGTAATGAACAGATTTAGGAATCTCCTCAGGTTGCATTCATTTTTAGCCGAATGAAATATCTTGACAGTATGCAAGTGATGAGAAGTTGGGAAATCTGGCCAAATTGGTCCACGGTTGAAGAGGGAGATCAAATTACGAGCCTCATATGTAGATGACAGAGGTTTGTCGTTATTCGAGAAACAGAATTCCGGGTACAAAAACCAGGGCCAAAGAGGTAACACCAACTTACCTCACAATTGTGTATTCCATTGCCGCCAGCCTATTTACACCTAAACTTCGCGCGCATAAGAAATTTTCAATCATTTCAAACTAACTAGCTCAGCGTTGCTCATGTTTGTCTGATGATTGCACATAACAGATTATATCTGCATAAGACAGACGTTTTTGTATTAGAACACTATTATCCTGAGTAGTGCACCAATCTCCTCTTTGTATACCTGTAAATAGTTCAACTTACTACGTTTAACAATATGTATGATCTAAAACGTTGATTTCTACCCACTTCATTTACTTGTAGAGGACTATGTGATGCGCCTGTTGTAGAGGTCCGAAACTTTCAGATCATCGCACGAGTGAATTAACATTAAGAGGGCTTTCTTTTGATCTTGTACCGATGGGCTTGTCGAGGGCATCTAGCTCTACTCTGTGAATGTTAAATTAGACACGTTTGTCCAGGCGAGGTTTTGTTCAGTGTGGTCATCTTAAAACCACCGCTCAAATTTAATTCAGGTGTACTAATTAAAGGTGATGTTTATACACAGATGAAGCATGTAATCTGAACCTCAGAGGTTGTTTTACATTACCAACGGTTGTAAAACAAAAGGAACGATTACTTCAAATTGGTTCGGAAAATGTGGACTCTGTATTTATAGATTAAGTATAGAATGGCAGCAGCGACTAATTAAGGGGAGACACCTACGGTAATAAAGCGTGATCCTAATTAAAATAAAGTTATAAGCATATTGGATTGATTGGATATCCTTTGCCCCTATAAACTAGATACCTGGGGACTATAGGCGTCATAGGAACCTGGCTTCTTGATGTATGCCTGCGGTGTTTTCCGTGGTGAGCAGGTTTGTGATACCAGACTGACGGCTAAGTCAGTGGTTTGTATTCCTTGCGCTTTGTTTTGTCTCTTCCATCACAGATAGAGGGCGGTCTGTTTAGTTAATGCAAGTGCAACTGAAGCTAATGTACCGCAAGGGTGATGGGCCCTCGGGGAGGGCTAGCTTGAAGTGTTGAATGAGTTATTCTAACTTGAGCGGCTGGGTCGGTTTCTGTTTACTGTTCCGTTTATCGAAGATGTAATTACACGAAAGCCTCTTTACTTTTAAACGAACCAACAAGATAGGTTCTGCTTTTTAGCAGGCCTTCCACCCCACAGTAAACAGCCGTTCTCTAGAAAATCTCGTTTAACAAAGAATCAGCTGTGCCGTTCGTCTGGGGTGAAAATATCTGGTGCGCTGTTAAACAGGGTATTGATAACCAGATTACTTACGCCCGTAAAATTTCAAGTCGTGACTTTCATAAAATAAAACAATTCATATTCCGGGAAAGATTGAAATGCTGCTAAGACAAATGCCGAGTTCATTTGCTGCAATTCCTCTTCCAAATGTAAAACTATGGCATTGTGATACGTACAAGCAGGAGACGTTTTGATCTGAAACGTTTAATAATTATTTGAAGTGGAGACCAAGAATATAAACGTAGGATGTTTAATTATAACGCGTTTACGATTAGTAAGACATGGTTCAACGATGTAGAAGCGTCCCCATGGCCGATCAGGCGCTTCAAGTATTCGAGTCCGATGTATTTTGGACTCGTCCGACAAGGGAATCGGAAGAAAGTGCGCTTCCAAACCAGGATGCATAGCGACGACTGCAACAAAATCACACGATGGGAGCAGCATTGCTGCAGTGGACTGAGCTTATTTTCACCCAGGCTGAACATCAGACAACTGTTGGCCAAGCAAAAATAAATCAGCTCCGGGAGACTCAAAACGTGTCCAACGCAAGGGTGATATTAACGATGGAAATAACTTTGGACTAAGATAAACGGCGGCAAAGCGACTGCCATGATAAAAACAGCTGTTGAAGAACGAGAGATTTATAGCTTGCCTGTAATCAATAAGGGCGCAACCTTTACCAAGAACCTATGAAATCTGTCAGATACATTTGCTTGCGAGGATCTTCCCGACTCATACAACTGAGTTTTCAAATCCGATTGAAGAATGAAGTCCAGTCGTATGGAAACTGATAATATCAAAAAGGCTTTGTTTCCTTACTGGAACAAAATAATAAACCGAAAATGAGATAACTCTCACGCGTCGAAGACAATGGAACGGGTCAAAAATTTAACACATGTCGAACAAACTAGCTGATTAGATGGCGTATTTCTCATCACGCTGGCATCGCTGTTTTAGGACCCTGTGGGGATGGACCTTTGTGGCCAATTGAAATAATGTCAAACTCAAGAATAGAGTACTAAACCACGAACCGGACTGCCTGCAGAAGAAGACGAAATAGTTATCTATTTGCCCAAGTAGAATAGAAAACTGTTATGGCGCTTTTCTGCTGACCTGCACAATCTCCGAAGGTTAGAATGTCCCAGAAGAGTTCGAGGACATCACAGTCATACCATTCTTCATGAGGAAAGGAGGCTTATGGAAAATGGACACTGTAGAGGAAACAATTTTATCGACACAGCGCGTAAATCATGCCACGCAGTCTGCCTCACTTGCCAGACATTCATATTTGGACAGATCTCATTGGAAAGCAGTTTGGATCCCAGAACGAACACACGACGTTTGAACTAATGTTTGCAGCCGGTTGGCTACGAGAAAAATGCCTGGATAGATTGCTATGTGACCTATTTGTGGAGTTCACGAAACATTTTGGCTCAAGAAGGTGTTATACGTTGTCCTTCTAATAGCTAATCTATTCCGAAAGAAGTACCACCATATTCAGATCGCTGCGGACCGGTTATAAGGCTAGGGTATGCGTCTGTACTTTTGAACCTTCCTGCCTGTATAATTGACATTCGATATCAAACTGCACTGTCCGAGTTCTGGATGCCTTACTGCATTCAATAGGGTTTTCATTGGTTTTGGACCGACCGCCTTCCGACCGTGGACATTATCCTCACAGTGTTGTAGTGTGCCTTTCACTATTGCATATAAGGAAAACACAAGGCATAGTGTATTATTATATACATATATTATATATATGTTATAACTACGCAGGGTTATTCCTACCTAGTCGATGGATCCGTGACGCCGAATTTCTCAGACGAACCTTCTGATAAAAAAGCTACGTTAGTTGCGAGTAACTGAATTCCGAATCCACTCATTCAGAGACAATGATGGGGCCAGGAATACACGGATGGTCATAATTCACACACTGCGATAACCCTCAGGTTAATCCAAAAATTACTACTTTGATTATGGATCTCTGAAAACCCTGCTATAGGTATTGGCGTATCACAATGCCGGACTGCAAAAACCTCAGTCAAAAGAATCGCACCTATTTGAGGATGTCCGCAGGAACATGGGCGTGTGCAGAATGTAGTTTCTGGTGGCTAACAGGCCCGGGCTCTTTGGTCTTCAGCATACTCATTCTAAATTGCTGTGGAAGAATCTGATTAAATCTGTTGTCATGTTGCTAACTGACAACAAGTTGAACCTCCGTTTACTGGATTACTGCCTGACTGTCTATCCCCTACTAGATTGGCAGTAATGATTATTGCTATGGCAACACATCTAAAGTAAACGCGGACCTTTTTGTTAAAGCGCTGATGTTGATACTCCTCGTTAAATCATGATGCTTCTGGCAGGCGGGCAGCTATCAACAAATTCACGTGCTTTTGTCAGCCCAAGTTATTCCGTCGAACTTATATGGGCTCAGGGCAAAATGATTGCAACTTGTCTACAGTGTGTAAGTGTTAAACGGATGGACAAATATAGGTTGGCAGATCCGCGTGTCTCGAAGACAATCAGTCATATTAATACAGATGAGACGAATGGACCCCATTGATGCCGGTGCCACTGAAAGTTGTTCTGAAGACGTACTTGCAAAACACGATTAATATACTGGTGTTCTTTTTAGGAGGACATAATCATTTAATATATCCTAGAAGACTTCGAAACAACATATCTAGCATTTTGCTCTTACCTTTGGTTCAAGGCCATTTTCGACAGATCCTGGTAGTTCCGATGCTTGCGCATTCTGGATACATAATATTCTCTCGTTGCTTGCTGCTGCGGTAAAATCGATCTGTTTGCTGGCTGCTGTTCTTGAAGCTTCTCCGACTTGCAAAACAGATTCCTTCAGTTTGTATGCAGCCATGAAGAGTATTATCACAGTGACCGAAACGGGGAGAATGAAAGCCACACTTGTCCTTAGGATAAGAAAATTCACATCGGGACACGTACATATCCGCCCGTTTTCTAGCTGGGACGGTGGCTGTGGATCTCCGAGTAGTACTTGTGCAGTAGTCTGTAGGAAACTGACAATCCAGGGAGCAGCAAGCTTTAACTGTGTGGTTGCGGGACGCACGTTTTTGATTCCGTACCACTTGGGCATTGATAGCCGAAGGTATGTATCCAAACTGGAACCTAAATGATGCAGTTGGATGGCATGTGCGAAAACTGTTTCACCGTAAATCCAGATAATGCAGCCTCGATCAAACGATGATGATGGAGCTGAAGTGGGAATATCAGGCAGATAAAAACTGAGTTACGAAAACTATACACTGTCTAATTGCACTTGGCCTATTTAGACGAAGCGTCATTTCTCACGTATTTATGTTTAAGCAGAATACAATCCAGATGTCCCAAGCATACCAGCCACAGTGCGCACTTTCTACAGAGTTAAGCACATTTTCACACGAACACAAAGGCTACAAAGCTGGAACAGATGGGAATGACAAAAACCTGTAAGAATTACGAAAGGGGGACAAGTAAAGAAAGGGTTCAAAGAGTACGGAATTTCACTTTTTCTGCATATCTATTAGTTACTAGCGACGTAACAGATGTAAACATAGCTCACCATCAGTGTTCCCAAGTGGAAGGTTATTAGGAAGAAGTATGGCATAAATTTCCGTTTAAAATAGTTTCCTTCTGTCATATATAAGTTATTCAATCTTATAGGCGAAAAATCGCTAGCATGATACAGCCATCAACCATTGAGCTCAGAATGAACCGAAGACAATTGTGACAAACAGGATGGCATGTTCGAGGACAACCACTAAGATCGTAGTGTTTCCCTATTTGTATAAGATTTTTCAGGTTCTATCAAATGCTGCAATACCGCAATGCTGATGACTACTTGGTAAATGCAGATTCAGTCAAGTTCAAGCAGGTTCCGTGTTCTTTGACCCCATTCATTCACACAAAATTTGTTTACTTGCTAACCGAATGTGAGCTGCGATCAGGATTCAGTGACTGAATCATCGAGCAGCATTTCACCACTGCACTATGACAACTGCGGTGTCGATTAAATAGCTGGAGCGTCGTATGCCGCATGCTCGTAAACATCTGCCAGCCAGACTTGCAGCTGATAGGCTGGAATGTCACCAGCAGAACTACAAAGATCCAGCTTCACAGTCTTCACAGCTTTACATAGGATCCCATTATGAATGGGGTGGGCGTTTGACGGATACGGGCACCTCACCGACTGGGCAATGATAAAACACTGAAGGTGCATGATGTTAAACGAATTATGAACGCAGGCTGGCTTCGTAAAACCATTCTGTAAACTTATCTGGGAGTGTGACAAAGAGAACTTCGGTCCATTTCTCTGTTAATGGCTGAGGGTGCTGTTGAAGACAGTGAACTTTAGAAATATGCATCGATCGTATAATGCGTCGAAATTTGATGAATTTCTGACGCCTTCGAGACCAGTATATTGTTGTTCAAAATTAATCCAATCGATGTGGCTCAGATATTCGAGTCATAATTAACACTAAATATTTTCGTATAACATCACCCTACTTTGACCAAAGCGGCGTCGTTTCCGAAAAAACAGCTAACGAAACAATGCTTCGATAATTATGTGCTGATTATCTCCGGTAAAAATTTTCGTGCGTTTTGATCGCTTCTGAATCCAATATGGACGATAACAATCATTTCGACCGTTCCAAAGATAAAAGCCCTGCGGGTCGCTGAATGGGTGATATTTTTCCATAAAAGAACGAGCTCACCAACTAGATCTGCTTAGTGAATCTAACTTGATAACATAATAACCTGATAATACCCCATTCATTTGCTTGCTCTGCTCAGGTACTCTTTGTTTCAATTTGTCTGGCGCATTCGTGTCCGCCAGAGGTCGGATTAGAACCGAGAACCTGCCGGTCAGTAAATAAATTCGCGCTCTAACTACTGAGCAATCTCGTCTGACACTGTTATGTTGGCATATGTACATGGGCATGAAAATGCGCCCATTAGTGTTCGACACCGTCCGCTGAGCCTGGCCTGACTTGTTCTGTCGCGATTTTCATGTGATTGCACTGCCAATCAGCATCAAGAGCCTGGTCTCGTATGACACGAACACAACCAGCACAACTATTCAACGGTCCACTCGCCCTTGTCTGGTGTGCGGAGGTTGACACTCCGCTGTGCCGGTCAGTGACGGACGTGCGAACTTACTGATGCCAAAAAGTGGGAAGTGATGGTTTTTGTATGAGTTTGCTTATGTTGGGGAAATGGTAACTTAGACTTTCGAACCCACATCTTCATTTTAGTATTCGGAAACAATAAGAGTACGCGTCGCTCAATGTTCCATATATGGAGAAACTCAATATGTATCACCAACCCAGATGAACAAATCTATCATATTTTTGGTTCAAACAAAAAGTGGTGGAATTACCCATATAAACAAGTTCTTTTTATCAGAAGCTCGGCTGATATTAGATGTGACCAGCTGGTAATAAATTTCAAGTTCATTATGGTATATGGCCTCTCACTGTACATACAAATGGGTTATAAATGAATCAAAAGGCCTATGTAACTGACTTAATTTTTCTCTAGTACTAAGTTCTTCATAGTTAGTGAGTTGGGATGAAGTAAATGAGCACGGTAATATAAATAGATTGTTTGTAAGTTCTATCTAAGTTACAGAAACTTTTTCCAGGGTCAATTGCAAGAAACCATCATATCCGTTAGCAAAAATATACGTCACATGCACATCAGTTTAGCTACGGACATGAGGTTTGAAAATTAGCTATGTAATCCGGGGAAAACTGATGATATCGGCACCTCACGTTATTCCTGAACTGCATCCACTAACGCATCATCATGGCTATAAGTAAAAGGGTAAGTGATCCCGAGGAAACCGAATTTAGAATGTTGGTGCAGTTCAAGCTATCTCTTAACACGAAGCTTAGTGTTTCAAAGCCGAACGTGGTTTCACATGTGCACACTTGGGACTTCTGCCACAAATGGACTCATGAAAACTGACACTCAACAAAGCGAATGAAGCGATCAGCGCCATATTGATATCGTGACCTTGATTACTTCCACCAAACGTTAGCTGTTTCTGGAAGTCGCCAGAGCTGGCAGTTTACCGATTGAAACTTGGTCTCACGATGGAAATTGTACTTGTATCTACCCTCAAAACAAGCAAACAAAATAACTTGGAAACATATTTTGGAACCAGAATTGGAAGGTTGTACCCAATTTCAGGCAAAGACCTGCTCCACTTTTATCTTCCAGTATAATTCAAGGGTATAACTAGACAATATTGATCATCAAGGGATCTGACACCAGTCTGCCAAAGTTTAAGCAGTTTTTGGGACCGCTTACTCACCAGGTATTCTGTGCTCATATGTTTATTCTCGAGGAAACAAATTCCCCGCCATCGTTTATTCTGAATTAGAAACATGAAGCAAAACGTATGTTCATAAAATTCCTTCATCCATGGGCTACTAGAACTGCAAATGTATTTATGTGAACTACAAGTAAAGTAAATTGAATTAAGGTCAAAATGACGTGTACTTTTTAAGTAAAAATTAAGTGACATGTGGTCCATATGAGTAGTCGTTTTTATGCTGCTGATGTAGCAAAACACAACTGTTGTTTTTCACCAAGGCATCCCGACCGGAAAAATGTTTGGAAGCGGTTGCTTTAAAGGCATGATTACCACTCCTTTCAACTTTGCTTTTTGTGGATACATCTGTTAAAGTCAGGGTTATCGTAATTTGGCTCACAGACAGGGAGCACTTCGGGGAAAGATTTTTTTGTAGAATTATTAGAACCGTAGAAAAACAGAATGCTTCTGATCAAATTTCTTGCATGCAACTGACATTATTAAGCAACACGTATATAACACAAATACACTGATGGTTACTAAAGTTATTTCCAAGGAACATGGTACCTGCTCTTAGTTCCGAGGTCCTTACTAAGATATGCAAATAGAATCTCAGTTAACATAAATGTACCTCTGATTCTTGATCTACCCTGACTATTGAGCGTTGCGAGCATTTGCGCTTTCATTTTTCCTTGTTTTGAAATTTGCATGCAGAGCAGAGGCAAATCAAATTGATCGCCGATGTTACAGGAATGAGTTTTGTGGCTTATTTAATTTGCTGATTACATTCCAATACTGTTGTTTGAATTCATTCCGAAACCTACCGCGTTTCCACATGAAGTGGAAACTGTATATGTTGGATGACTCCCGGCGAGGTGTATAAAATACTCCCACGGAAAGTAATGTGAACTGAACTTTGGAGAGAACACAGTGGTTTGGTAAATGAATCCATCTGAAGACAAGTTTCTGCAACAGATTATATACGTTCCACTGCACCAGTTGTTAATCTGTACAATACTGAGCTCAGTCATCGTAAATGCGCATTATTTGCAGGTATTAGTAAACGGTATATCACTGAATACCCGCAGTCGTTTTGGTTCTAAACGTGAATTGTGCCTTTCAGACAGATAGTAAAAAAAAGGTATTTCACTCGATTCAATCAGTGTAACCTATCAACTCCCGTAGAACCAGTGAGCCTCGCGGAACTGACGTAAGATTTGTCCTACATAACTTGCCAACAAATGTTCAGAGAAAGCAGAAAACTCTGTGGCGTACAAATGCGCCTGATAGATTGGTGGTTTTTCCGACCAGCCGAAAATTCTTCGATTTATTGATCAACTCATGATACAACGCTGCCTTTAGTGTGGTACATCATTAGCTTAGACTCTTTAGGCGTGTGGCTAGACAATTCTAAAGCTTCCAAAATGTCACGCTAAACTTTTGCTCATCATGCACATGCACATGAATGCTGTCGAAATGTCCTCACCTCATCGATACACCTTTCGTAACATAGTGGATGGAACACTTCTGTTTTATGGGCCTTGGCGAAGTCCTCGCTAGCATATAGTTATATGCGAAAACCTAACCTGCTCATAAATGGCATGGTTTGTAGCCCCGTGTAATCTGGGTGCAAAACGCATTTATTCGATTCATGGTGAATTCATGCAAAATGAATGAACATTGGTCTAATAGCAGCATCTCTGTAAGTCAGTAGGCCGACAGGTATCCCCATAAGGAGCCAAATAGCGAGGCATAAAATCAGCTGGACCGAAGGACACAGGTGAGCGGACAAGCGGACGGGACATATAACTGATCCCATGGTATAGGAAATGTGAGCTACATGCCTACCAACAGTTTCAGCAAGCTCATCGCAACAGAGAAATGCAACTTCATCTCACTGACTTTGCACTGCTTTTTGATTTTTGTGAACAACTATCTGGTGTATGACGTAAACCAGCAAGTAGAGTTATAAGTGAAAACAAAGATGGCAAATTAGGGCAGGAAACTGCTGTCAAAATGTCAACTTAGAGTTAGGTTCAGTGGATTTTTGAGCTGATCGAGAATCATTGACTGGTTGGTTGAGCTGCCGTCAAAGTTTCCACGTAACATTTCTGATCACAGGGGATTTTAGCGTAAGGTTAACACAATGATTCTCTCGTCCAGTGTGAGTTAGTCTCGAAGAATCACCTTAGGATAATCTATGACGGTAAATGTTTCAAGAGGACTTATCGAGAATGTGAGAGTTGATCGCGTGTGAATACTATTGCTGGTTTCACTTCAGGATGACCAACGCTCTGCCTTTTCCAAAGAGATGTGCCGGGGAGTCCGGCCAGCATATTTGGATTCTCCAAGGAAACAAAAATGTAACAACAGAACGCTCGCAATCTAGTATCTTACCTTGGATGCTGGTATCCAACAAACAGACAGCAATGAGGTGAATTCTAAGCTAATAGCTACAAAATGCTCTTAGGTACGGGTTGGTTTTGATGTGGTGATTTTAAGGTCTATAACTCCACGGAATTTGGTGCGGCATAGACAGGCCATTTTAAGACTAGCTACCTGTAAAAAGTTGATTCTCAGCTAGAGGAAATAATCATGCGATAAATATATGGTACTAAAATTCAAACAATCTTCCCATTATTGAACAGTAGTATTTTGTTGCTTAAAAATGTTTTTTGATCAGGAATCCCATGTAAAAATAAGGTCTAGACATCCTTCTTGGAGATGATATGCAGTGAGCAACTCAAGAATCTTTGGAAGCATCTGAACTAGCGAGCTTCCTTTGACGCTTGGTCATTATACCTGTTGGCTAGGAATGTGACCAGCATTTAGATTAGCTTTTCCTAGAAGGAGACACAATGTCATTTTACATCATGCTTCGGAGAATTCACTGGCTCACTGGTCGATGCCAACTGCGATAGAAGGATAATTGTGCTTGTGGGCTACTCACAGGCTACAGATTTGATGAATGGTTTCCTACCAGCTGTGAACTTTTTTATACTGAACTTAAGAAGAACACATGAAGTGTTTCCCCGCACGGTTTTGTCGGGAAGAGTTGCATTCTAAGGTTAAATAAGGAGGACTAAAACCATTCGTGTCCTTCTATGAGCACTTCATGCGGAGAAGATTTAGATTTTGCACTGGGACTAAGAAGCAACCTCTTTTTTCACTCAGTTCTGTGGTAGAAAGGGATACATTTTGAAAGTTGGAATTTGTTGTTGAATTTATTGTTGAAAACGTCTTCCATTGTGTCGGTGGGCCCAACCTTAAGTATGTTCAGTTAGGTGAAATGAATTACCACTTGAGGATTTACACAGTGAGTTTGATGACTCCCTTGATATAATTTTGATTTGATTGGCTACCCTATTGGAAGATGCATACCAATTAAGTGGACCAGAGTATCTAGGCCTGCACAGTTGCTAAACATTCTTATTGTATTTCCCACCGTTTATCCACACTTTCCTTTGTGGGTAGTCAGTTCGGATCGTAGTCTTTAAAGCCTTGGCGGATTATATAACCAAGGGCGAAGTCCAGTTGTGTGGTGTGCAATTGTCTCCGCTCATCAATTCTTAATGAGAGTATGATGGTTGGGCAGTGCATTTTTGAAGCTAACAACGAATGTGGAAATGCAATACCTATAAATCCGGTATTCGTCCTTACAGTTAAAATTATCGCTAGTTTCTTAGCCGCCACAAGCAGTGCAGAGGACCAGTACCTTTTGACTTTTGTACACTGACACAGCTACATGACCACAGCAAATTTTTCGAAACAGCATGGTTGCCTAAAAGGTTGTTGGTATAATACTTGAATTTATATTTCCTTACGTAAGGTAGTATCAAAATTGAACATTGATTTCGGTGCCACTTCCGGAGTGTTGATACGGAAGACTGAAGACTTTCAGTGAATAATACTGACAGACCGTCGTAACCGCCACATTGGTTTTTTTAAAAACTTGGTGTCATTTAGAACAGCGGAAAACTTGCTTACTTCGCGGCTCATTCGTGTGCTTTGTAGCCATATACAAATACTTGCAAACTGACAGAAGTTTAGTGAATAGTACCATATTCGTCCACTTTTTCCACCACTCGGGCATGAAACATGGACTATCGCAAAATGCAATATTGTCACTGTCAAACCGTTTTGACATGTGTTTTAGTGTGTTGTCACTTTATTTCGTTAAAGCAAGCCAACTTGTAAATGTCATGTGTGCTTTATCATCGCTTTTCTAGAGTGCATTAGCTTACTTCAGTTTGACTTATGTATTCATTGGTCATATTTCAGCAAATGGGCGTTCTTGCTAGCAGCTGCCCACGTACTTCTCAACTCAATAGGTGTGCCCTATGCAATTCAGAACAGATTTGAGGAAAATCAAATATTTTTCTAACGAGAATCGTTGAGTTTTCGATTTCTCCCTGAGAAATCTGGGACTGTGTAAGAGCTTGTCTTTCATTTTTGAACTTTCCACCAAAAATGCCTCCATAAATTTAGAAGGAAAAATCGCACGTTTGGCTATGAATAAATTATTCTTTGTGAAACCAATAAATAACTTGCAAGATAACCAAGTGCAAATAAATTTACACGTGTCCCAGGAGCCTACAGTTTACTACGGGAGAATGTTCACGCCGTTAGTTTAGCAATTCGATCGGACTACGAAGTATGTTAATGGACTATCTGGATGCTGTCATGAAACTTCTAAATGATACATTCTGCCATAATGTATTGCTGAGGTTCGAATGTTCCTTAAGAAAGAAACAAACTCAAGAAGGGTCAGATTCATTAAAGCATAGCTTTGCGAGCACACAAACGCTCATAAAGCCTGCTGCAAAGCAAACGTTGCTACGTAACACATAACTAGAATAAATGTTGACCGCTTAAATGGCAACCGAATTAACAGTTCAAACATGGTGAGTTCACCGTATTATACGATGACGCGACAATCGGTCTCCTGTAACATGAATAAGTTGGACTATCGCTAGACGCGTTACCTTTTTAGCTTGATCAATCAGACTAAATATATAGTATTTTACGCGCATGTCCGATTATGACGGAAAAAAACGTGGCGGGCGTTCAAATTACAAACTACAGCAATAGTCATTGTGCTAGCAGAAGAACATCCCATCTTTTGTGTTGTGCAATACACTTTAAATGCATAAAAGTAACCAAATCAGCACTCCAAACGGTTTAAAATTTGGATACGTGATGTTGGTTGAAAAGCACATAAAACATGCAAAAGAGTGTGAGAAACCGGCGAAGGGTTCAACAAAATATCTCCACACTATGCATTTGGCTATTATTGGAAATCAATCGAAATTGGGAAGGACTAAAACCTGTATAAATGCATTAGTCGGCCTTTGTACAAGCAAAGCAGTTTGAAGCTTACGAAATCCATAAACTGGCTAGCTGAATCACTCAAAACAAACAAGCGTGGCGATGGCGTCTAATTTTGCGCAGGTGCATGTGAATTTGTGAGGAAATCATACATGTTACATTTCGCATATTTTATTATTGGTATGGTCCAATTGCGAGGATCACTAAAGACATAGAGGAAAAGGCGTCTGACCAATGCCAAAGGCTTTCGTGATGTTAGTTTGTTTTCAGCCTGTGCGTTTAAAGATATGAACATCTCACGATGCCCGAAATAGACTAAGGTCAAGTTTTTCCATCAGTCACTCTTTTTTATTATTCCAAGTTTATCATTTTAAATATGATTAAATATAATTTGGGATTGTACGGCATAGAATACTCCATGCCAACCCTGATATTGCTTTCTCCGGCGGTGACGATATTTGCATATATTGTATTCACAATTTGGGTCTGATTGTAATACTCTCATTATTGAGTTGTGCAAAATTTAGTATACAACGAGGAACACTGTGAGGATTTTCAATTGTCCGCTGTCATTTCAAGATAGAACGTAGACAGCCGTCTGCGCTGGGATTAATTACGTTTTCTACTCGAACCAGTACGAGTTCCAGTAAATTTGTCACTAGTGACACCACTAGGAAATGCCCGAATTTTTCGCTGAAAACTACTAACTTGGTATAAACCCCTTTACAGCTCTCACAATAAGCAAGCAGTTCTGTTCGATAGGAAGAACCTAAGAGCCCCACACATTAGGAATTCGGGTGCGATTGAATATTTTTGATGATTCCGGAAGTCCTCGCACCAATTTACATCTGAGCAAATTAACACCTTGAACACCATTCTATCTTCTAAAATAAATTATAACAGCTGAGAAGGGCAACTAAATGGCCCCTGAAGCGTGTTTGGCAGTTTTTTCAATTTATCTTCCATCCTGTCGGTGGGGCCAGTCTTTGCTGAATATTCGACGGGAACTCTAAAGCCTTTCCATCCTTGTTAGGAATCATCAACATTGCGCATCCCACGCATTTCGTTTTTATAACGTGTTGGAGCCCAATCCGCCCCCATCAATGTCCACAAATGGTAAACAAAATGGAAGCCACACGTTTATTTCGTGAACGAGAGGCAGTCCTACAAACGGAGGGCGAGATCGTATATAGGAGTGCTTATTCTAACCACCCCAGCGATAAGTTTCTACAGAAACCAATTTACACGTGGAACTTTATATTATTTTCCGGCAATTGTGAGAAAACCGTGCTAAAATACTTAATAGTTAGAAATCGAGTAGAAAATGAATTGTTACCAAGGACGATCTTTAGTGGTTGTGTTTCTGATACCATGAAATTATTGGTAGAGTAAAGATGTTTTGTTAACTGGCGTGGTCTGCTTTCAGACCACGTGATAATACTCCAGACAGTGCTGGGCATGATTATCTCAAAAATAAACAAATCAATAGTTGGCTTCTGATCACGTCAAGTGGGACGAAGAATTCACTAAAAAGACCTTGTGATGCTGTTAGTACATCGTCTTGCCCTAGTTTAGGTGTAGAATACAGACACTAAGCTTTGGAGACAAGCGTATTATCAGAATGCAAACAGATCACGGTAGGCCAACGTGAACTGGCACTTCAATGGGTTGATATTTGACCCAAACACAATAAATTTTAGTTAACTCCAAATGCGCTACGGAACGCCTGTATATGTGAAGGCATTTTTCTATATTGGGTTTATCTGACCACGTGGTTTCCTACTTTAGAATTCATTGTTATAAATTTGCCTGCTTTCAAAAGTGCATTGTTCTGCGGACCACCTGCATAAACGTTTCCTCCGATTTAACAAAATCTAAGATGCACAGGACGTTCCTTATTGATTGTACTTGGCTAAGATAAACACCTGTTCATAACCAATGCGCAGTCGGTTTATCAGCGAAAAGTAGTAAACGCTGTCAGGTAGTGCAAAAATCATCCATTTTGTACAGAAATTTTCTTTTTTCAACACATAAAAATATAGGGTACATGTTTTAGGTGCAGTAGATTGACGAATTATTTCTGGAAAATTATGACTGAACTTTGTGATACCCGATGTGGAAAGAGATTTTTTGAACCTCAAATTTAACCAAACGACTTTCTTAACTGGCACAATTTTTGGCTCCATATTATGGTAAAAACTATCTATTTGGTATTCAAAGTTCAAAACCAACGAGTGGGAGAATCCCTAGCAATACATTCTAAATACGATAAGCATAAACCCCCTCTCTACTACAAAACTGCACTGTCTGAAATGGAATCCACGCATTTCAACAGCAAATAAATACCCCAGTTACCAGAATGTCATTAGAAATTTTCCTCAATGCAAAGTTGTTTCTTCAGAATAGAGTTGCTTTTTAGACCAGCTATCTGAATGATTAGGAGATATTTGGCACTACCTATCAAGTATTCAGTGTTTCTCCAGCATCATATGCCCCTGTTAGGTAAAATGACTTGATTCTCCGGATGGTTTCATAATTATGCATGACAAGTGTTCTCACTTGCGAAGCATGATTAAAATTATTCACGTGACCTTTTCTCTAGCTTGTTTCCGTAATGCCCGTATGTGTTTGCAAGATCAAGGGATAATGTATGTAAATTTTGTCGCTTTAGCCGTTACCGTTTAGCGTTCTCTACTTTGAAACATGTGTCAAATACAGGTCGTAATAAGCCAGTGACATTGTAACCTACCGAATGCTTCAAATCATTTGAAGGAAAGTAGTTATATATTTGGTCGGATATCGCGTAAGGGTAATTTTGCAATCAATTTTGAGTTTATAGATATCTAAAAAATTCATTGAATTATGTGAACGTCGAATATCTTTTTAAAAAGGAAGGTGTTTCCTGTGAAACTTTCAGTTGAACTTTTACTTAACTTGTGTTGAATTTAGGTGTATAGTAAGTAAGCAGTTAGGTTCGCTGAAGGGCCTTTGGTGTTCACCGAACGTATTGTACGAATTTGTGTTAGCGTGGTTATTACTGACGTTTTTGTCTGGCTAAAATATTGCTGCCAATACAACTAAATAGTTCGATCTGGAATCAAGTTTACGGAAGATAAATCATCCCGTAAGGGAGGATGTAGTGGCAGTATCAACGTCAGTCAAAATGTTGCCCTTAATCTAATCTAAACTAATTTCGTGGAGAGACGTTTTTATATACCTAGTTTTTGTGTTTAAGGACATTGCCAAATGATCCCTGTAAACAAGGATGACAGGCTTTGTCTATCTGTTTCCTTCGGTTTGGGAGAAGCAAACGTCATATGGATTGCACAAATAAACCAACAACATGACACAACTGTAACCCTGGATTTGCTGTGGAAAATATCTGGTGCGTCTAGGAAGCTTTGTGGGTAATGTACTTTTTAACATACAGTGTGTCTGGGGGGTTTGCCTTAGCTGTGCGCAAGCCCCATGCCACGTCCACACAAGTTCAGAATCCCCGAACAAAAACAACTAATGCTATCATATAAGACTCTTCATTTGGCCAATTTTTACTAGCTCTTTTATCCGTCTAACCCCAGACAGTTGGAATATGTATACTTGATTATCCATCAAGTAGCACAAAGCACCTGAAAATTACGAAGACAGAGAATGGGAATTTCGCCATGTGTTTAAGTATAGAGTGTAGTGTTAGTACAATGACTGAGGTCATGATCACTTTTCTGTGTTACGCCTCTAACAGCCTTATACTTTGTGGAAGAATTCCGGCCAAAAATGTATGGTTTGGTCGCATCAGTGCGCATTATTTCTTCGAATATATATGTAGAAACGTATTTTTCATGAGGGGTTATCCAGACGTTGTTAAGCAAAACACAGTTGACATCTGTTTAGCTCTTACGCTTGGATATTAGTTGAGTATGCGCTTAAACATCAGTTGAATGGATGCCATGCACAGGCACCATCAAACTGGTAGTTTTTAAAGGGATTCACCTACGTCCCTTCGTCAGCCAGCTTTATAGCTGAAGAGACTTAGTCTAGCCACGTCAGTCGAACAGAAGTATATAATCACCGAGTGTGGACACACCGGGTGTTTTCTTTGGAATTCGTACACATCGTAAGTCAGTGAATTCTTCCAAGCCCATACAGGAAATGGTCGCGCTGGTAACTATTGTCTAAAATGCCGGAAAAAGCTGCCAACCAACTTCCAACTATTTTTGCGCCTTCACACACGCAAGAAGGCAGATTTACTAATAGTATATACTTGATGACCACCGGTTCAACAGTCCCAGATACATCTCGCGCACAGTATTTGCACGAAGTTTTTAAACACTCAAGGAGGCTTGCACGATTCCTGGAACTGTTTCCAAAATGCATTGTGTCGCAAAGTTGCTGAAGGCAAAAATCTGAATTAGAGAAAATTATGTTATACACATAACCACTTGAATGTCTGATAAAGCTTAGGTTTTCGTATGTGCACCATGAATTTTTTACTAGAAAGCAGCCTACAATTATTCAAAATTCTTTGCGAAGTCTAGGCTAAAGAGAAGCTTGAAACGTGCAGCTTCCTAAATGAGGCTTTTAAGCTTATAACTATCTTCTCTGTTCGCAGTTTCGGGATTCATGTAGAGCTTGAGAAAATGCCTATTAGAGACATAAGCTAAACGCTTGTCAAAATCTTCGCGGATATTGGAAATTGGTGACGCGATTCGTTGTCAACTGCTTACATAACGAGTATTTCGTTTTTGGGCCTCTTTTGTTTGTTTTATGGGTACTAGCGAAACCGAAGTATCATTGAATGGGACTGAACAGCGTACATACTGCACAAAAGACGACTTGTTTGACAGCCTAATTTGCAACTGAGTGCCACTTGCTATGCATATTTCACTCCTAGCTTGCATGCTCACGGAATCCAAAAGTAAAAGCAAGCGTACAAAATCACGAAACTCACCCAGTTAACGGCCCGAGAACTGTGTCTATCAGATTTCATTTTTTCCCCTTGGATGTTTGCTTATTCGGGACCAGTGCTGTCATAAGAAACGATACTTCATGTCTTTTTTCATGCGAAAAATAGTACGCAACGCCTCAAGAATGTTGTACATCTGCGTATGTGAAGTGGTTAGACCCAAATGAATTTTTGAGACAGTCGATTGCTTTTGCGGGTACCGGTTGAGTTAATTCATTCCTCTAGTTTACATCTGGTCAGAATGTCACCCGGTTATCGGTAGTGCGTCGCTCCTGTGTTTGCTTAAACTTTCTTCACTCTGAATGAGTCCATCTACGTGATATGCACGGACGTGCCGATCAGACAATGTAAGCGAATGCGGAAACTGCAACATTTTACGTTTCTAGGCATCGTGGTGTCAAAACAAAGCAAGCTTTGTAATTTCCACTGACTGGTTGCAAAACAGGAGCGTTCCTGTAATAACAGCGTAATGCAGATATTTCATGAGACACAGAACGTTTAGTGAAAAAGGTGAATAAAACAAATATACGCTTTTATTCGTGATTTACTCGAGGGTTTAACAAAGGCCCAAGATAACAATCTTTGTCCACTAAAAGAGGATTAGTAGGGGAAGCTAAAACCCAAAACTTACTAAGACAATTTTGCTGAAAGTATTCGGCAGGTGAAAAATTTGCGCATTTATAACTCGCGCGAGGTTCTCAGCAGAATGAGATGAAATTCATCGGTTGACCTGGATAAAAATTACTGCATTTTTCCTCTGTTTCCGGTTGATTTATAACGCTTACGTTAAACTTCTTAGTTTAGTTCCCTGACAGATGACTGGGAGATTCCCCTAAGCTCATCACTTACTTACGACCTCCAGCTCATTATGGCCAACCCATCTAGCGCAGACATGGCAACTGTTGGGATGAGTCCACTGGACTCCGTGAAACATAGATTATCTAACAAGATTTTTCAAACCCTAGATTTTAGTGCAACCGTTATTATCGAGCTTCACCCGGAAATGATGATCCGGCCAACGTTTCCGAGTTGTTCAGGGTTTCAAAATAAGTCCCACTTTAATCCAGCATATTCTACACTGATAATCTGGGTTTCATGTGGCAAATACTCGTGCGTTTTCACCCAGTGACGCCTGATGGTATCAGGACAAATGATAATAAAACGAATACGATCAAATTATCCAGCCCATCCAACACACCACTGGGCAATACTGCATCCTGATCCATCAGCCGTCTTCTAAGGAATTCCAAGCAGGCAGAATGAATGAGGCGTACTCTTGCTTTGGAAGTTGTTCTTATAAAGCAAATAAAACTACTAACAATCACGTTTTGCTCCTAATTCAATCAGTTCAGGTACACTGAATTCTTTGATGCTCACAAAGAATGTTTTGAACAAACGTGAAGGCCGACTGACAAGACACAAAGTCGTAGAAAAACAAGCCACGCCTGACTGGTTCGCACACGCAAGTTCATATCAAGCGCCAAGACGAGGAAAGATACAGGTCTTGTTACAAACGCAGTATGGATGATTGAGTTGTAAGCAAATTAAATGAAGGTTTACGCATATTTTTGCCAGCTCCGTTTAAAAAAGTTATGTGTAAACCAAGAAACCTATTCTGGCCTGGATTCGAGACAAACGCATATCGTAACAAAACTGGTGAAGTATGAAATAGGTCTAATCCGAAATTATTGTATTATCATTCATTCATTAAAAAGGAAAGAAATAGTGACCACAAACTGAACTTTCGTGCGGAAAATAATGTTATATTAGAAAGGTTGAAGTAGATTTTTGTTTCCTTCCCTTTATTAAATTTGAAGAAAATGGGGTGCATAAGTAGTTTGCAAGCAAAGGTCGTCTCAGTTCTTTAGTTGCCGATCTTAAAAGTAAGGCCCAAAGCCTACACGCAATAATGAGTTGTTTAGAGAACTGACCAGATTATCCACTGATTAAAATAATGTGCAGCTGGAGTGATAGTTAGGTGACGTCAGCATTTTAAATAGGGCTATATTCAGGGGTATATTTGTAGCACAAAGTTAGCAAAACCAAAGGTGTGACTATTTAGTCGTTTTTCCCGGTACATAATTAATATAAGTGATTGAGGATACTGTATGAAATTTTATCTCTTAGCTGCTGCTGAGTGCTGTGAATATACAAATATTCTGTGACACCACAGACAACAAAAATAGTGGAAGTTCATCTTTCGGTGCAAACCATTTGTTACCTTACTGACTGTGTACATAATTTGAACGGAAATACGGTAGACCCACACAAAACTGAATCGAGCAACTTTAAGGTTATTTGACGTAGAGAATGTAGATTTGGTTTAAACATACTAAAGGGATCTGATACATAAACAGGAAACAGAAAGTCCCACTTCGGACACCAGACTCAGGTTACTACATCACACGGACCGTAGGCGGATCCATCCTGAAAATCCGAGAGGCGCCCTACGGCTGTGTTATCCTTATTGCGAATCCTCACAAATAATCAGTGAAATCTGAACCCACAATCTCTTGAGCATTGGTTGAAGACTGGGTAGCCCAGATGGAAAATTGAATCACAAGTTGCCTGGACTTTCTATCTGAGAATTTATTACCCCAGTAATCAGACCACTTCATGTAACATCTCCGACTAAAGGACGAGTAGCGCTGTGTCCTGTCTAAGTACGAGATGACCACACTGTTGATCCTCCGCTCTCGATCACAAAGTCTTGACCTTGGTCATAAACTACCCTTGAAGTTCAAAGCACTAGTCAACCCGGAGGTTTAAAATATTCGTATTGCTGATAATTTCCAACAAGTATGAAACAACTCTACTTTGCTTCTTGGTAATTTGGCCCAGACTTTGTCACAATAAAATTGTCGGAGAAATTACTTTGTGAAACGAATTTCTACTTTCCAATATTCACCACCAGTGGTATGCGTATATCCTGGACAACTGACAGAGAACACAGATCAAAACGTAATGAATATGTAAATGATCTAAGATTGAAAATATATGGAAAATAAAAACGAGCACTTCTGAAGCGGAAATTTTAGGACTGTTGTTTATTCGAAAGTTCCTCGATTCTCACCGGTACGCTGTATGGTGCAAATCACAGAAAATACTAAATATATAACGGCCTAATTTATTTGTTTCCTATCTGAACTTATTGTCAAAATATTACGGTCGATTTAAGCGAAAACGGTATCCCCTTTGTTTGCTCCAAAGATCAAGAAAAACAAAGGAACGAAGTTAGCTCATGCTGTTTCAAAATCTCACAATTTCAGTCGTTCTTTCTTGTATCTCTGTGGTCCTACTTCAGATGCTGATGAGAGTAAACCCTATTTATGTCGTACTTTCTCAAAGGTTGTGGGTTAGAGCCCTCCATAAGTAAACGTCTTCTTTCTTTCGACAGTAAATTTGTTTGCTTTGACAATAGGAACTATTGAGTGGAACTAACAATGTGGAGACACTTTGTATCGAACTGTTTTTCACTGAAAGCTACCAGATTTTCTGCTGTTTGCTCCATTCCTCCGGTATTCATAGACCCGAAACTTCTAAGCGGACAATACATAAGGATCAAATATGATGACATCGTTTTCGACTTTTCAGCTTTGAGATTTCCTTGCATGCCCTAATAATGATCGAAGACCTTACATTGATCGCTTCAAGTTTAGTCATTTCATCCACCACCCTCTGAAATGCAGGTGACCAGCCTTCAGTGATCGAGCTAGCAACTGAAGACATGAAGGTCACTGCAGCTGGATATGCCAGTGTGTCTAATGTGTTGATTTACTAGCCTCGGTTGATTAGATAACCGTCGATAGTTGCCTCTGCGCATTTCTTCCGGCGAATCCTGTAGATACTCCCGAGAAATTGAAATCCTCCGCTCCCCATCCTGACGGAATGCAGCCTTGAATCTGCTAAGGACAATTTCCATAATTTTCTACGTGCCCTTTTACAACGAGCTGAATGCTCAGTCGCCTTCGTGGTTGCTGGCGGGGTGGACACTCAGGTAGGTGAGATTATGTTTGGACATGAGGCGCACGGACAAACGAGAGGATGTGCTTTAGGTGTGTGCCACTCACAGATTGTTGTTTTAATTCTTATTTTCCGGAACAGGAGAAGCCGTCTGACAATGCGATGGCCATCTCTAATTAACATTGGTTACATCGTCATCCGTTTTCGTTGGTAAAGGCCGAGTATTACCTGCTCCTCCATCCAGAATATCTGTGTAGACAACAGCCGTGGATTAGTCCACCAGTTTTATCCACTGCGCTCTTTAATTCTACGCAGAAGGCGCAAACCTTTCTTAGACACTGAAAAGCTGGTGGACCCAGGAATTAAACACACTTATCAGAACCGGCTCTTCTAATGCTTTCCAGCTGGTTGGATGCCGGGTGTTAACGGGCAGTGGAGTTAGATATCCAAAGATTTATTCTGCCGGAGACCCAAAATATGCTGGAAATGTTTGCGGTTTCTTATCTGACTCACCTGACTAGTCCTCTGAAGACTACTGTCAATGAAAGCATCAAGGCGCAGAACGGTTTTCTGATATTCAGCTGAGGAGAACAACCGAAAATTTGGCTTTTTGCTACCTCAAACTTGGAATGTAGGCATTTAACGAAAACGTGGACTGATAATATGATGCCGCCTTTGGTCTCAGGGGTAAGTACTTCTACTCAAGCGTCATGGTATTCCTGGTCTCAACGGCCTAGGATCTCCTATGTTCCCGGACAGTGCTGCATTCTTCAACCAGTGGATGTTCAGCTTGACATAAAGAGAACGTCTCAGCGGACTAGGAGGAATCAGTATTAGCGTTTATCTTCGAAAAAGGCACTCGCGGTGAATATAGTAATCAAGGGAACGTGTGTTTGCATCCCGTTTTAAAAAAGCACCTGGTGTCGCTGATTCTTTGGCATGTTATGGGGTTACGCAAAACCCTGACTTGTGACCATCTGGCGAGAATTCGACCAGGTAGAGGCAGCGTCATCCCTATCTTCCCACCCTATGCGGTGTTAGAGCAACTTTATATGTCCAGACGACCAAGAATGTTGTTGTTCCTTGAATTCAGATTTGTGTTTACTTCTGTCAATCAGTCAATGATTTTTACTACACTTGCTCATCGGGGACGTCTCTGATATTCGTGAACAAAATCCATTCAAACATTGCCTTTTGAGACGAGCGCTGTTTTTCAGGCTTCATTTGTAATACCTCAAAAGGTGATTATGGTGACGTGTGACTTGATCGAGTGGTGAGAAATTGGTGGCAAATGGCTTGGGTACTTTCAGTGCCTCCTATTACAGAATGGGGTCCTCATGATCCCTTGCGCTTGGCTGGAGAAACTGATAGTGGCGTTCATTCCGTTAGTTTCTTCCCATATTATCTGAATGTACACTTTAAGGAGTAAGAATCTCAGAATGCTTGCAAAAGGATAGCATCAGGTCACCCCACCCAGTATATTAGATTCTTTTTATTCTAAGGCTTTAAATGTATTTAAACAAACCATCTGGTTGCACTTCATCAAGGTATCCGTAACAATTCTGATGTTCATGTTCCGAAACCATGATCACGTCGAAATATGGATGTTGATTGACCCACACAAGCAGTATGGGAAACGCCTTAAGACACCATCCAATTATGGACGACGTTTTACAGCTGTCGATAGAGTTGATTAGAAGCGAACCGCGATGGATTGCAGGATAAAGCTAGCCATCTTTTTAGTTCCCCAGCATGTTTTGATTGACTATGTTGAAATCGTTTGACAAGTCGGAAAGACGTAGAATTGGGATGGAAACCTATGCAAATGAAACCACTTTCAAATCAGATGCTCTGTGTAGGAGAACGTTGGGGGTAAGAAACACCAACGTCTAGTACGGAAATCTCGAAACAAACGTGTGTTTTGTATTTCTTGTAGAACAATAATTAACTTGGCTAAAAAGTAAATTCATGCATTTCAGTTACTGACACTTCAATTCAAATTCAGGCCTACTTGGTTTTGTAAGTCGAGCATTATATATTTAGATTTATGCTCACCGCATCTACGTAAATAAAGGATGCTACAAAACAACAGACAGGTTTTTGACTGGAAAAAATCTGAACACTGATAAATATTGAGGATTTTGTTGTCGGAAATTCTAGGGCATGTAAATCAACTTTGCTTAACTATTTAGAGCCCGCCGAACCAAGCTGTCACCTTTAATTCATTGTTAGTTATTTTTGGGTAGCATACCTACCGGGAACGCGACTGCCCTTCAGTCCGACAGACAATAATTTGAGGAACAAAGCTTAGCGAAAGTAAGTAATCAAAACAAGTTAATTAACTCTTAAGCTTAGAATTTTTTTTGCTTATGTAATCTATTGCGTACCTGGTGTGTGCAACCAAATGATGCGATTCTGGATTCCATGTTTAAGACACTGTATATACTGCCCAATTTACTAAACGAAGCTAACACAGAACGCTTCTCATTTCCCTGAAACATGCTGCATCAATTCCAACTCTTGGGTTCTGATGTAGAGGAGTCCAGTAGTCCTGCGTATCGATAAACTTTAATTCGGTTGGACGTTTTGCATCCTTAGAGATAGAATGATATGAGGCTGAAAAACGCGCGTTTAGACAAAATTTGATGTGAATGAGCGGTGGATAAAAAGGGTCAGCTCAAATGGCCCACTGCAAGTTTTGGGCAAATGAACATGTACATAAGAAAAAAAGAGAATAGCGGACGTATCCTGAGCCAGGGATTATTCCGGGGGAAAGCAAAAATGTACAAATGTTTAAACGCCTCTACTGCTGAAAGTGATACTTATATTTCGGATATTAGTGTTTTATCCCCGGAAACTCCAACATCAACGCACTGACGACGTCACCTTTGCTGGTAATGGAATTTTCACTTAACCGGGTCAACAAATTAAACGACAGTCTCTTTTGTCCAATAGTGAAGTACATTTCTAAGGACAATTTGTTACAAACATGTTGCCATGTTTTCGATAGCTGCAATGTGGTTGCTTGTTCCGTGCACAGAAAATGGTCTTGTTGATTTGTGTGTTCACGTAAAACACTACTCATCTCTATCTCGGGAATTTCGACCGACTTGAATAGATCCGCTAGTCAAGGCATGGCGCATTATGCATTTGGGTCAACCTTCTTTAATCGAGTAAGGAATTCCGCATAACGTCTTTGTAGGTCCTGAGTACCCTTAAATAACACTTGATGAAGAAGGTCGGGGATCCATATAGCTTCGGGGAATTTCAAAGTTGTAATTATCACCGAGGAGCCGCATTCAGTGAGCAGTGAAACAGTAAAAGGGGTAGTTTGTAATATCACGCTGGGGAGAGATTAGATTCAATGGGTTGTGTGTGATAAGGTGTGATGGGTTGCTGGTCAGTGGCTAGTGTTTCGCGAAGCCGGCGCTCTCGGAAATTTCGATTGAGGATTCGCCCTCTATGTGAAGCCCATACATTCGTGAAAAGCTGAGATGCACTCTACAGCATCATGACACTGGTGAAAATCTAGAATCATTCTAATAGGTCGTGAAGCCAGATTCAGTGTAATATAACTTGGGCAGGGACATTTGAGGCACAACTCAAGATTTACGTGTGCTTTTGTGTTTTATAGGAAACACTATATTTGAAAAAGCTCAAAAATCGTGCCAAATGTGTGGGAGCCCAAAACAAAGCAGTTCTCTCGTGATTTGGACTCACGTGGAAAGATGAAAATTCAAAATATGGCCATAATATTTAACCGCCATTTGCGTCCTTAAACAGCCACTCTAGTCCGAATATTGCAGGGCACTAAAGCGAATCGCAACAAACTCGGAAAATGTGGGATGTAAGTCTACTTGAATTTAATTGGAAGTAGCATCATCGGTGATGATGTCACCTTCATTGATAATGAGACTTTTGCAAGCCAATTTTGCCGAACAGACAACAGGCACTTTATCGACCATTAGTGTACTTGGCACCCGTTGTGATTGACAAAACTTTGCAATCGCTTATTCTCTAGTAAGACTCGAATATTTTGCGTGTTGTCAGCAACGGTCTAAAAATTACAACTTGGTAGAGCCAACTGGTTTTTCCTTGAGAAATGGCCTAAGATATGGAGGTATCCGCTCACCTAAATTCCTATCCTATGTGGGGGACAACAGCAAAAATCCTGAAAAGTATGTGATCCACAGAATAAGATGGATCATTTCCAAAAGAAAACAAAAAAATACATCTCATGTAATTTCGTTAATGCTGACACAGTTTTTATTAACAAACTATAAGACTTGCAGCGTGCTTTCAAAAAACCGAATTATGTTAGGAACTAGTGGATGCAAATATTGCAAGGTGGAATGAAGAAAAATGAACGAACTTCGTAGTGGTGTTCAGCTTCACTCAGCTGGCCTTTTGTTATCCCGACGAACCATATACATATTTTTCTCGAGTGGTTGGCGCTAACCGTTCGTCCGTAAGGAAAATATTCATTGCGTACACACTACATCACTCCAGGGATTCAGATGTCATTTGCATGAAAGTGCAGAAAAAGCATTTTCTTCCCTGTCCCAACAGGATACACTGCCGAAGAAATTTAAGCATTACTATCACCATTGGCTTCATCGAGACTGTCATCAGTATCATGATTATCATTAATTACCATCAGCGTCATCCTTATTTCCATCTGAGTTGATCGAAATCCCAGTAGTCTCAGATAGCATGGGCTTTTTTTAAATTTTTGCCTCGTAATCCGTCAAAGCGCAATCAATTCTAAGAAGCTTGCTATTCATCAAAGAAGGATTTCAAGCCTGCGAATTCCTGTCACGGCGAATAAGGCAGATGACGCAGTTTTCAACTGAAAGCCTGGCAAAAGTCAGGAGTATGTGTAGTAACTATCCGTGTTTCTACAAGCGATAAAAGCGACAAAAAAGTGCAAATGCTTGTCTAAAATGCTCTTCTCAGTTTTCAGTTAATCGATCACTTTTGCCTGAGCTCTGAAAAATGGTGGCTACTTTTTCAAACGTTCTGTTATTGGGTGAACGTTTGCTCTTGATTATGCTAGTGCAGATTTGTTTATTCGAACCATGGATTGAAATTGACATGTCCACCACTGGAGCAATGGGTAGTTAAATTTGTTGCTGAAATAATACCAACAAATAAACTATTTTCTAAAAGCCTCCTTGAAAAGTATTTAATCTCTGTGACAGGTGCCAAAGCTATCCAAAGAAAAATCCTACTTTGGTTTTGAAATCTAATTTTTCAGTTTGCACAAAGCCACGATAAATTTAGTTGAAATATATTTCTGACTAAGTAATAAACATTTAGTTGCATCCAGTTGGTAGCCTATATTTCTGTGAAAAAACTGAGGTATATAACAAAAGTTACGTGTTAAGCATTGCAAATGCATGTACACACGTGTTCTAATACAACAAACTCTTGGTAGACGGATTATTACCAGTCAACCGAGTTTTCATCTTTTAGGTGATGTCAGCTTGTGCTAAAAAGCCGGCAAGCTCCCTACAGCTATTTCCTCCTGATTGGGGATTATCAGACTCTTACTTCACGAAACTGTGGTCAGGTGTTGCACAATATTTTCTAGTAAATTTTAAACAAAATTATCGTTCAACTAACGCTAGTTCGAAATATTTCAGGTTCCCAACACAATTTGACGCTTTGTGCCCTAATTTGGAAAATATAGAGCGGAAAGAATGCCCATAGCAAAAGAAAGTTGTCAAGAAATTAGAATGATTTAAAAATAAAAAGAAAACGGGGTATGAAACCATCACTAGTGTTGACTGGAACAGGTAAAGAAGCTTTCAACATTGTGTAGACAACTTAATGTAACTCTCAATTAATGAAAATTAATCGCTGGTGGATAGGAGGTGACATACGTTTTTATCTACCTGCGTTTGGTCAGAAGCAAGCCTGTTCATTCTACGAAAGTTCACTAGTAGCCTACTGACGTTAATCACTACGACGGTCTTCTTTGTTCACTGGTAAGTCGTTTAAAGAGCTAATAACTACGCATGATTAGCTAATCATCATTGATTTTCGCGCGTCAGCGGTATGCGACCGTAACTTTAAACAAATTTGATGCACCGGAAAAAAACACAGCAATTCAATCAAAAGTGCAACTTACCTAGAAAATCGAAAATTACATTTGACGGAAAGTTCAAAATTGCGTGCAGTGTTGTTACGATGTTCATTGACACAATGTAGAAGTATGTCACATTTCTAAATTTCGGTGTTTTTAGTATGATGTATGATAAAATAATATTCAGTGTGGTTGAGAGTAAAACCGTCACGGCCACAATAAATACAGCTCCCCAGGCGAACTTGTACACAGTACGTTCCACGTTCAGTTTTCGGGAAACCTGGTCCACTTCCAGCGCATTGCTTACAGCTGTCAAAAGGGTTGACTGATTCAGACGAGCATCCGTGATGTTTGGCACTACTGCTGTACGTTCACTCATTCCGGTAGGAAGATATCAAAACAGCACAAATAACTTGCGAGCAGTCATCTCTATGTGGAAAATCTTTCAGGCAAAGAAAACCGGACAGATTTCTTCAAGCCAACCAATCCGTGAGTTTGACCAATCAGCAGTTGGATAAGAACTTAATCTACGCCATGAGCAACCGATAGCGACATGAACAATCAACTGAATAGGCCGAACAGAAATTATGAAAAAAACAGTCACAAGACGCAGCAAATGAATTGTTTAACAACTATTTTGAACAAGTCATTATAGAATACACCAAGCATGTGTGAAAACATCTGTTTTAATTTCACAGCTATAGAGAAATTAAAAAAATGACATTTATTGAGGTTTGATTTTTGAACGCGCTTAGAATCACCCTTGGTTTGGCGCCGAAAATTAGAGAAATCTCTTGGGAAACCCCAGGGATTGATTTGCAGCCAATCCCCTCGCAAACCGCACTGGCAGTAACTCATGTGTTCAGTGATCTTGGCAAACAAGGAATGCAAATGTCAACGTCAGGTCCATGCGGTCCTTTTTGACAACTTCACTCACGATAAGAATAAAATGCAGGCAAATGTGCGCACTGTTCAGAATGTTTTCCAGAAAAGAGATGTAATCAGCCAGCTGGATACGTGACAGGCAAGTTGTTTGTTAGTTGGTAACATGCATATAAGCAACGGTAGTTTAAAACAGCACACAACATCCGTACAAGCTGATTGGATAGATACCCTCAGGGAATACAAGACCATAATCTCCACAGATTCATAAAGATGTGTTACAAGAAGCAGTGTTTCCGACACTGAACAGGTTTCCTGTAGCGTGGATGGCCTTCGTAGAAGCACTCACTGCTAACAGTCTTTTACTTTTACGGAGGGTCTGATATGACCAGTGTGAAATCGGCCATTACAAAAGTCGTTTTATCACATGGGTCTACGGGCGGGCAAATGACATCGTAATTTTCGTAGATTATCCTGGTGATATTAACACTTTTGGAGGTTACGCCAAAATAAACGTATCCGAAATGTGGTTGAAAGAGATTTGGAATTCCAGCAAACCATAAAACATGTACTCATTCCTACGGGAGTATACCTGCTACTTACTCTTCAAAATGAAGAAGGTGGCCGATGAAATATGTTCCATCATAATCCGGCCCAGACATTACATCTGCATGTTGTTGCATGCAATAGTTCTTTTTATTTTCATAGGCATAGTTCTGTTTAAATAAGGTACTGTTTAGAGGAGCGGGCTGTAGCTTATTGCTTCCATCGGCATTTTTAGCCACGAAACAAAGAGGTGATCTGCTTTTCTTCAAAGCAGACAATCAGTTGTACTACCATATTTTGTAAACCGATACTGACCACATCAGCGTAGAAAAAAGAAGTTTTATTTCATCCGTTCGTGCACGTCGTCCATGCGCGTTCACTTCTGAACGTGAGAATTAGGTTGCTGTTATTATACTTGCGTGTGGTCTCACCGGGTATCTTTTTACCGACGTTAGATTTTAATTGTTGCAAGCAGTAAAATTATGGAGAATTTCTGGTTATGATAAAGTTATTGGGAGAGATGGTTTGTAGATTAAAATACTACACAAACTATACTAATTTATACCTGTGTGGATAGTCATATTATAAAAGTGGAAAATGAATACAAATTGGAAGGCCAAAGGCGGTTTTATTGACTACTGTTAAAGCAGGATTATTCCGTGGCCATAACTTGAATCGTGGAGTACTTACATGAAATGAGAGCAAAAGGCATCCATTAGCGGCTGAATAAGAAAGATGACAGCTTTAAAGACTAGATGAACGGAAGTATTCATGGTTGGATGAATGAAATGAATAATAACTAATTGATTAAGATATTGTACAAACTACCAGAAGTGCCTGGAGAGCAAGACATTGTCCACCCAATAGACCAAACTCTACAAAGCATGGGAAACGACGCCGCCGTAAATTATATTGCAGCATTTTGTTCTGTGATGTAATAGGCTCTACTAGACTGTGCTGTACCAATGGACGATACCGACACACATCACAACTCTGTTTATCAAAGCATCTGGAATCGCTAAACTGCATCCACCTTAGTTACCAACTTAAACATACGCCGTTTTAATAAAACTTATCCATAACTATGGAAAAACTACCTTCTAACAGCTATGAGAATATGGGTAAATTCAAAACTCACCCTTATCTTCTAGAATGTCCCTTGTAACTGGAACCTTCTCTAAATTTACATGATTCTAGTAATTATTTGTCTTCGCCGTGTAACAAATTTGACAATTAGCATTAGATTACTCAGGCTGATAGGCCCGCAAGTTAATGTGCACCTTGTGCATAGCTGATAAAGATTGATGGTCCGTCAACCTTCTGTCTGCTTTCGCATTCCGCATGCAATCATTACCCCGGCAGTTGCTGCGTTAGCTGCCTAGTGATGCCTACTTAGAAAATGATGGCTACATTAAACATGCATGTAGGTTTGACGAAACTCAAGGGACGTCTATGACATTCCACTGACATGCACATTAATTATTGTCGTGTGGAGGAAGAGAAAACTGTGTTTTGGGTGGGAAAACGGTGTGCATAATGTTTTATTCCCTTATACCATTTTTCAGTAAAAGGCGCATTGCAACAGTGATAAGTGGTGCTCTTGCATAGCATAAAACCTAGGTGAACATATAGATGAAAATATCACTGCTCATGGCAGTTCAGCCGGCAGTTAAGAGTTGACTGATCCCGGATTTCGTATCACTACTGCAGGTGACGTCAGAGCTAATCCGTGTTAGAGTGCATATGCGTTTTTTACTTCTGTGAGGTATGGACTTCCACATTTGGTCGATCTGTGGGTGAGCTTGCAAAATGCCTTTAGGGCCGGTTCAGCTCTAGTTGACGCTTGACCCTGATATTTTCATCCCAAATTTGTGACCTTTCCACATCTAATCTGTAGGCAGTTACTGATCATTTTACGAGACATTTGAATTAGTTGACGGTTGATTACTCACAGATATGCTCGGGATGAACCAAGTTGGCTTATATTATTCGTTACACAATGCTATGCTTCAGCATATGCCTCTGAATGTTTCCTATCTTTGTTTACCAAATACCTTTCAGATCAAGTTTGGAGACGATAGAGGGCGCGTATTTCATGTAGTTCTTTGGCCTTCTGCTGGTTTGCCTGGCGAGTGATTTGGTGCATTCATTGCTCGGTAGCCGAGTTCTCTTCTCCGTGAACAAAAATTTAAAGAAATCAAGGCGCAATAGGATTTTGAGTGATATCACTTACATCTGGTGTGTGATCCGGAGTTTGTCGTCGTTCTTTCGAGGAAGATTTTTAGGCACATACCTCTATAAACCAAATGGTGACTCTGCGGCTGAGAAGACCAACTTAACATAAATTTAAGGGGATAATCGGTGAGTTCACTGAGCTCACAGGATTAGGCAAAAAACTTCGTCTTGCTCAGTGATACCATTTCTTTAGCGTTATGCTAACTTTTATATGATCTTCAACTAGAAGACCCGGCAGAGCGTTACTTTGCACTTTGCCGAGTTTCCTTTCTGCCTGAATAACTGTTGTTCACACGGATTTTCAAATGAACTTTTCAGTAATTTCCTCTACTCCGCGAAAATGTTGTACGTTTAGGAATCGCTTATTCAACGGGAGACGATACATGCTTTTTTTGAGTTATCCTGACTGTACCTCTGAAGAGCATGACAAATGAGACCGCGCTTAACACAATGTGTTTTACATTTACTCCATACGAGGGAATCCAAAGTAGCTAAATTAGCTTGTATGCTTTCATAAGTAGTCTGCCATGGGATCGATGGACAGGTATCACAAAGAATGGGGAACAGAATGAACTTCAGACGTGACACGCGCGTACGGCACTGCGGTGTGGTTGTGACTAAAATAATTTCCTAGACTTTGTCTTGATAGTGTGGGTGAAGTTGATGATCACTGATCAACACAAGGGCCATTTTAATATAAGTTACTCTGATATGTGATAAGTATGATGAAAATTATTGTGAATGAAATAGATAAATAAATTTACTTTTTAATTCTGTCGTTGAAAGGTATTCAATTTAAATATATTTCTATATTAATGAATATGATATATTCAGAAACGGAATTAATGGATAGCATTACGGTCAAGAAGGTCCATCTTTACACTGAAAAAAATTGCGTTTTCTCACAGAATTTAATAATCCAGCAACATATATTGTGTCTGAAAGATAAACATAATTTATTCTGATTGTCTAGTGTTTCTGCTAGAACGACGGCAAGTGTGGACACATGAGTGCGTGGTAAGCCTGTAGAATCTCGTATATGGTCCGTGTACGACAGCCCATCCGAGTTCTATGCCAAATGCAGCAGACGTCTACGTCACCAGGAAAACCTTCAACTAGAATTTACTTTTACACACGATAAAAAGTCTCCTGGAACAAATAATGCTTACTAGTAGAAGTTCCAGTTTCTTATTCAGCTAACCTATAGTGTCCAAGAAACAGTACACAAGTAAATTAGCTGTAATTTTAAGCGTCAATCATCAACATTATTAAACCAGCACTAGCTAATCTATAACTTCTTTAAACTACTGCACTTTCACGAAGGAGGAGAAATTTGTGCCAAGCTATTCGGTTTCAGCGGAAATTGCAAATCATTTTAGGGTATGCATTAAAAAGTTCGCCGAAAATACTAACTGAAGGGTATTTTCACTATGTTGAATATATGAAACAACACTTTATTGCTGCACCAAAGGTTAGTAAATAAGGCGAAAGATGGTTCGAAATAGGTTATAAACAACATTCTCCGCGCTGTACCTCATGAAATAGATCGTTGTAGTCCACATCAATTCAACTCTATTTTGCGACGTACGATTACTCGGGCTATACGCCTTTCGACAATCAGCACATTACTTTAGAAGCGCACCCCGTCAACTTTCTTTGGATTTCAGAGAACACGTCATGCAATGACCAATTCGTAATGGCTCCAACAGTTGTAGATAAACGCAGCCTCAAGAATGTATTCTTTCTTATCTCGTTTGTCCGCGCTGACCTTCAAGGTGTATTTTTCAGATGGCCGATAGTCCAACGGTGATCAGCGGAAAACTGCCAAAGAATCACTGCCGGCTTCGCCTTTTCTGAATCCAATCAAGCAGAACCAGTCCCCTAATTTCCATCAAGCTAAGGTGTTATTTAGACCACCATTTGAAACATAAATCAGTCGCTGTGTAGAAACTTTAGTTGAATGACACCATTAATACACCGACGTTGATTTCATCTGGATATTCCTTCAACAACTCAGTTTGTAAAAGTGCTTGTCGTACCACAGCAGTAGGTTTGAGTGATACAAGAAGAAACCAAAGGCCACGGGTTGTCTATAGTCCGCTCTTAGCTCTTCAGCTACAGCGCTAAAATCTATCATTGTATTGTAAATAGGGGTAGACAGCAACAAAACGGTAAAACAGGCCAACCATGTAGTGGACCCATCAGAATCTGATTCCTATGTAATGTAAGTTGATTATTTGTGTCAGGGTCTTTTATGTTTACAAGTTTGGATTGACCGGTTAACACGACCTCACCAAAAGCCAACGATTTCAATTTGACATTGCCGGATAAAATTCTGAACTACTTGGTGGGGTCACCTCTTGCTTAGTGAATCGAATTTGTTTCGTGATCGATGTGGCAGAGTTCCAGATGTGAGGTTGCAGACCGCCGGTTGACTGAGCAATAGTTTGACTTAAATAACAAGGCAAATGTCTTGAGATGCGTTTTTATAAGCTTTTCTCCGTTATTCACGTATGTTTCCCAGCAACCGCATATGAACTATTACATGAGGTATGAGGCAGAGAGACTGGGTACAGTGGACGGCATACATCGGAGATTGACCTGTTTCGTTGACGAAAGCAGGATTTATTGAGTGACCAATTACAACGGTTAGTTTGTGTCACCTGACAGTGGTTAAGTAATCCCCCCTCAAACTGCAATCTGATTAAAACAACTTTCAATTTACTGAGTACCCTGGCTCCATCTTAAGTCGTGCTTTAGGGGGTCGATAAGTTTCTTTGGGTTGCTGTTCGGAATGGTTTTCGTAGAGGAAACAGTTTTGGTGGGTCCAGCAGGCGTGACAAGGGAAATCCCTTGGCGGATGGGTCTCAAAAATAAGTCCCTTCATTAATTCAAACTGTGGTCGATCATAATGAGCTGATGTAATAAGTAAGTAACTCTCAGAAAATTTAGAACATCACCAGCTTAACTGGACCTTGTGTAAGTGTGTAATTTTAAACGCATCAGAATCAAGTAACCAGATTTTGCTGAGACTACTGACTAATCAGACAATAACTTACAAGATTCTGTTCGCGTATTTTTCTTGAGTTGGAGATTCAAAGATATGACCGTCCATCTACGATACAACAGTTCCATACAAATGACTTTGGCTCACTCCAACCAATTAGTGCAGATGGAAGCCACAGGAAATAAGAATAACTTTGGCCGTGACATTTCGTTATAAATATTTATCCAAACTAGGTTGTATTTATCCTGTTTTATTTTGTTCTGCAATCGGTGTTTTATGGAAAGCACCGGTTCGGAAAATCGCCATAAAGTCAGCAGAGGAACCTTCAACTGACATAAAATGACCGATAGTCAGTGTGGAAATCGAACAGAGCTGCTTAGGGCTCGATGAAAATGCATTCTTATTCGTCATCAGTAAATGCGCTCTATTGCAAGTGAACTTGGGATGTAACTAGTTAACCGGAAACCGGTGTGCACTGACCCGCACGTGGTTCGTTTGCTAGTCAATTGGTGTGACCCTCCGTTCTTATTCCAACCACGGTTCACGTACGGCAGAATGTGAACAACACGGATGTCCAGTTTACAATGTCGAATATTGACTCCTCTTTCTGTCCAACTGGTTCATGATGTCAGAAATATCAACTTCACATTTAGGGATAACTCCGTGTGTATGAGAACTAATGTCACCAGTGATGTGGAGATAAAACGTCAGTGGTTGTATGAGGCACATCCGTGATATTTGGAGTCATCATTAAATGACAGCATTAAACATATCATGTAGGTGGTTTTCCTCTGTAGAAAGATTTTTCCAATCTGACGAAGAATGCGTTCATCGCAAGAGAATCTTTTACCCTTTGGAATGTTTCAAGCCGCACTGGGTAACTGACTGACATGTAGATTCTTTGGATACACAAGATGATCCCAGGCTTTTGAAGAAGCTAAGAAGTTTTTTAAAGTTAAGCCAATTGCCAACTTGTTTTACTGAACTTTAACTATCGCAAATGGACGCGTATTGTTCCCAGCTTTGCGTAGTCCGCTTGATGGATCTAATGGACATTAAGTTAATGGTACATAGAGCTGAAGAAATGAAATACATATATATATATATATGGTAATAATAATGGTTACTAAACACATCAAAATTCACCATGGGGATTTGCCTCTTCAGAATCGTGCCATAGTCCACCCAAGTAGATATGCTTGATTCCAAGCACAATGGATAACATTTTTTCTGCGGCCGTGCAGGTGGTTTCATACGGTCCTTTTAGCAGATAGTTCCTCGATATATGCAAGCCTTAGAAGCATGTTCGTCCACGACTATTGGTATGAATAATAAAGGTAGAATGTCAATAAATAGTAATCGTGTAAAAGTTTCCACAGCATGTTCATTTAAGGTAGACTATGTTTATCGGGCGTGCATGCGCCAGAGTTTAGCATCTATGAAGGTTTTTCCTCAGCGATTAAGATATTTTATCCAAATTTCACTAATCGATAATGGTTAAGTCCTAATTGCATCTCAGTCCGTGTGAGAAAGTATATTTTTCGAACCCACTTTGACAGTGTTTGTACAAACCTTGGTTAGTATGTTTTGATTGCCCTCGGTATCTTTGATAAAACTTCCGACGTGATTTATATTTTAGGCCAGCTGCTTTCCATTTGTTCACCAGAGCTCCCATTGTTACAATCTGGTAGTAAATTGTAGAGAACCACTTCGATATTTGCTTACACACAAAATGCATCTTGCGAGTGGTGGGCTAAATTGCTTACCGCAGCTTAGTTAATACCTTGCAACCAATAACGGCACCATGCAATTACGTAGAGTGAGTAGCACTTAGAAACACATCTCCGGCCGAAGTGTACCCTTGCGTTGGTAAACAGTGCAATCACGCTGCACTTTCAAGTGGAGGGCAGGCAAATGTTAGTATCATTAGTTGATTTCACATTACTTTTCCCTAGCAAACTACCAAAGAAGCTCCACCATTTGTCTGCACATATAACCCCACTTCATCTGTTTGACCGCTTCCCCTTTCGCGTCAGACAAGTGTTACGGTAAAATTGCGATCCTGAAATCACGCCACCTGTAATTGGCATAGGTTGTACTCAGTGGTTCCAGAATTTGGCTTCTTTGTTGGGCTACAAAACTGTCGCTTAGGTCCTGTAGTATTCGGAAATAGGTGTCACGTTTTTTTGCCTGCTAACTACCTAGATGCACATAATTCTTGTAGTAGAAACGTTTCTCCTGGTAAATCAGTTTGAATTATATTTTATTTCACGTCGGACGGTTAAAATGTGCAATGCAAAAATGACAACACGTAGTGAAAATAGCCAATTAGATCCTATCCTTGTTCGAGCTGTACTCGTCGAAGCCCGGTTCATGGTACAGTTTCTGAAGTACAAGCACGCCTTCAGGTCACTTACACGTTCAAGTCTTGGACATAATAAGACGCTCAAAAGGCAACGTTTCTCTATGCTACATTGTGTCCGCATTCAGCGCAGAATTAGCCAGTGATTGTCATGGCGAGCGCTGTAAAGACGGAAGGAATCAAGTTAACAGTCTGCAAGGTAAAACAGAAGCATAACGTCATATAATCAGACCCTGTCTGGAATGCAGTAGGGGCTGCTGGCTGACAAGATATTTGTCCGGTATGTTGCTCATAGTGAGTTGGTGTTGGTGTGCTAGCAGATTATTCGCATAGACAATGCCTGCTTTATCTCCTGTAGCCCATGGTCGTTTACATTAATTTGCAGGCTTACTTCGCGATGGGACTGTCATTTTCGCCCATTTCCGTGCAAGTTAAAAAGAAGGGTTCAAGAACGGGATCAGGCATGACGTAGTTGAAACTCGGTTTGATGTTTGCGTCTACCTAGTTAGACTTATCCTTTCAAAACTTTTCCAAAAAAGGATGAAATAAACCATAGATTCCCTTCAATTCTGTGTTGTTTTCTGAAACTGGAAAGCCACTACTATCCCCCGGTGGAAATACAAAAATTAGTTACGTCCGCTCAATACAACAATACCAGAAGTGATATTTATTGTCAAGCTATATAAAACGAGAACGGCTGATTCGCCTGTCAATTCTGAAATCTCCCATGAGAGCTATTTTGTGGGCAATTATGGTGACGTATGATAACCATGCTCGCTTTTCAAATGTATACATGCGACTTGTATTTGTAGCAAAATGATGAGATAGCTCGCTTTTCAAATGTATACATGCGACTTTTATTTGTAACAAAATGATGAGATGTAGTTGCACTAGCCATCTGGATTCTGGAATTCTATGGGGACATATCCATTCATCGTGTGTAATCAAGTAGCCGCAAACGAAAATGAAGAGTTACTTGATACTGAATGGTACACTCATACGTAAATCCAATCCATTCTTGTTGGTTTCAGTTTTTTCATGTATGTATGAAGAATGTTTTCTCAAACGTCATGCAGAACAAAAGTGAGGTAATCGGTAATATTTTGTAGGGTGCGGTTCATGCACTGCCCATGACATCTCCCAGGCAATAGTTTAGTTACTTCGGCTTTCATTTTTCTTTTGATTTTTTCCACCGTAATGGTTGTACTGACATCAATTGTTAGGCCGGCCGTCAAAAGTATTATTTCGTTATCTTCGGTTGCCCGTCGGAAGGAGAGGTGGGGTAGCAAAGCTGGCAGTCGGCAAAAAAACTAAATACTGTTTGAATGTGAAACACATTAATGTTTTTCGCACAAGACTGCATGCGCAACCTAAGTGAGGAGGCTCTTCGTTGCACAGGTGTATAAATAAAAGACAGTGGTTTTAAAGTTCTTTCAACTGAATTGTTTTATTTTGTTCTATATGTGAACATCTATATGGAATGCCTCTCATTAGATCACCAGTATCCCAACCTCAAATGTGTGCTTCATGCACGGCTTTCTTCTTATGTATACCATCCTGTTGATAACTACATGCTGCAAACTGATCTTCCATCATCTGCTGGTAATTTCCTTTCAATATCGAGCCAAGCTAGTGACCTTTATTGTGTCGTCCTTTCTGACAGTTTTTTTGGTTCACCATTCCAAACAAAGGACACCATCAAGCCGAAAATTAATATTTTCTGTTTACTGTATGTGGCTGCGGTCATGAGGAATGTCATTCTGGATTATCCGATAGGTGACTTCAAATTCCTGCAGTAGAATGTTTAAAGATATTTGTGTTAGCAACCTCTAGCCCGGTGTATTTTACTACTGAGAGTCTTCGTGTTGGATACGACACCAAGCTGTTTGCAAAGGTTTGTACAGATTTGTCCAGCTACGAGGAAGGATGCCGGTGGCTCGCTGAGAGATCGAGTAGCGCGAATGGATGTCCATAATTAAGACTTACTGCCGAAGTGGTGACGCAATAACCAGAAATCATGGTGCTGTCAATTACCAGCTACAGATCCATTACAAGGGTGAGAAGTTTGTCATCTTTAAACTATATTAAGTAAACATGCGCATGCACACAACAACGCTGCCTGCAGGTTTCAAAAATACAATCGAACAACAAAGAAACGATCGACTACGTTTCGTGAAAGAAAGGCAAGTGAAATTATAAAACATGTGTATGCATTTAAAGGCGTGCTGAGCTCTGACAGGAACTACCTAATGAATCAAAACATCCATCAGTGGACTGAAGTCAACTTGTAGCACTATAGATTTAAGGGAGAAAGAAGAAAACAAGGTATTCTGAGTACTGCTGAATAACAGATGAGCAAAGAACTTTGTCAACAGTAGCTTGAGTAGGATACTTCAGAAGCAGAAAATCAGGACTAAAAGAATAGGTGTAACTTACACCAAGAATGGCTCTTTTAGGTGGTCAGGTGGCACGTTGATCTGTCCCCCGAGAATAGCAGTTTCCTTGCAGACGCCTCGTAACCGTTCGAGGAGACACATTGGTTTTCTGTTGGATGTGCACGCTAACCATACCTCTTCGGATGGTGACGAAACGTATGCGAATCAATTGCTTTGACGAAAAGATCAACAGCCACATGATCAACTACTAATGAATGCATACCACCTACCAATATTTCAAGAGATTACGGTCAAGAAAGCACAGTGAAAGAATCAGGTCAAAAGTGTATCCTCGTAGGCCAGAAGGCATCTGCATCTTTACGGAAACAGATCTCCAGACTGAAGGATGCAAATAAGGGGAACAGTGTGGTTAACAAATCAATTGCATCAAATGCAACGTTCTTTGTTGGAAAAACTGGGAGGAAGATGTACACACCAACAAGGGTACGCAATGCGGCCATCAGCAGACATGACCCCCTTCCTTGATCTACATATATGGGGGAAATAAGATCATAACGTTTATCTGGAAGACCAAAAATCTTGGTGTATGTAGACGCAAGACGTGAAAGGGAATCTTCGGATACACGGTATTCTTCGACGTATTTGATCGACCGACACGTTGTACTGGGTTCAGCTTATTCACTACTGCCTCAACCGAACTAGTAAACGAATAAACTCGATGCTCCTTGGAGTCACATCAACAAAAGACTGAAATTGGAGGTGAGAAAGATCAAGTACATAGATCACTGGAACACCTGTCTATGGATGAGAGCAGGAGAGGTCAGGCTCAAAATTTATGTTTCATCGAGAAATCAGAAAACATGATGACTGCTTTCCGAAAAAAATAATTGTGATAGAAGATCAGCTCCAGTTAACAGTAGATGATTTAATAATATCGCGCCGCTACTACATGCACAAGCACTGACGCATTACTATGCTACCTTCAAACCATTATAACGAAGAAAAAGTATCATCTAGAGTGGTGATGATAAAATTGTCCGGCTCAGCGAACAAGCCAAAGAGCAAGGCCTGTTCTGTCAAGAAGTTTAACCCAAGAGTACACCAGCGGGAAAACTACAAACTGGATACTCACTTAAATTATCCTAGCTTTAATCAGAATTTTACCAAAATTCAACCAGTATCTGTCATTCATGAAACCACAAGTCACCATTTTAGCTGTCAAAAGCTCAGCACCGTGAATTTTTCAGACAAAAGACAGGGAGGCGTCAGTTGTTTA
The DNA here is from genome assembly GCA_003604175.2 of Clonorchis sinensis. Taxonomy (NCBI): domain Eukaryota; kingdom Metazoa; phylum Platyhelminthes; class Trematoda; order Opisthorchiida; family Opisthorchiidae; genus Clonorchis; species Clonorchis sinensis. The sequence goes on along the minus strand of CM030369.1, from coordinate 4,488,093 downwards.
GCTGGAACGCTCTTTACACAGCAAAAATCAAGTTAAAGGCAACACTAGCATGACACTCGAACGACCAAGTTGCTCTGTTGGATATGCGTGCACATTATTTGCCACATATGGACTACCCGTACACTGCCCAGTAGGCACCAAATCTGCCACTCAGTCCGACAGTTTGAACTACAAGCTTGTTTGATGTTCCAGACAGCTGAACTGTGGATACAAATGCACATGCAAGAAACAACTACCTGTGAACGAATACACAGAAAGATTGGAGATATTTTAGCACCCTAACGTCATTCCTATTCAGTGCAGTACAGATAATGCGCAAAACGCATATAAGCTAATTCTCCTTACCCAGGTAGTCAGTCGAGTAAACGGGGTCGATGGAAATTCGCGCAGCACCCTGATCGGTAAGGTTTTGATTGTTCACCAAGACATTCAAGTAGCGAGGCTGCTGATTTGTCTTCTATGTAACAACCATGCAAGAGGTGCGTATTAAGTGGGTTCAAACACCTTTCTTCTGGCTGAACAGTTAAATATGTGGGTTTAAAAAAGCCTTGCATATTAAACGTTGTTTTCCACTTTGTTTCCACGAAAATGGGTTTTAATAACGGAAGGGCTCGGAGTGGTGTGTTCTATTTGGCTGGTGGCTCAGGTACATAGCGAATAAATATTGGAAAAATAAATCCGGATGCCACTTCAACAGTCGAATTAAAACTGTTCGATAAGGACAAAGCTAGTGTTTTTTTAAAAACACCTTTTCTTACGGGAGTTTTCTCTACTGTAACGAAAATCAGCCTCTCGGTTTTTATCATGTAGCTTGAAAGGGAATATTAAAAAGGCCGTCTCCAAGGTAGACCTGTCTGCTACCATAAACACACGACCGGTTCTGCGTTCTTCTAGAAACTTGTAACGATTTGTGGGCCGTCTTGTTTCATGGTAACAACGACGGAAAATAAGATAACGTGAGGCACAATGGCTAGTTCTTAAAGTTATGATGTAATAATGATCCCCGCAGCGCGTGCGCTAACAACTACTTGCCTAGCACTTGCACAATTCATAAGCATTGGTTCTTTTCATGTGCACATCGCAAGAGGATATCCGTGAACTCGAGAGAGCTTTGATTCTCTTCCGTAGTTGTTTTCTTACATGGGAGGTATATATGTGTACCCCAATTCGGACGCAGGAACAAGAGGTCACATTCAACGTGAGCAGAATTGTATTAAGAGGAAGCAAAGAAGCGCTCGGACACGGCAATTAATTGAGACTATAGTGGCAAAAACAATAAAATAATCACATCCAATCAACGTCACCTAACATACAGTTATATAACTGCAGAATATTGTACGGAACTGAAACAAAACCTTGTATGATGGTTTAGAATCTGGAGGATAGATAGACTTACAACGCCTTTCACGACAACCGTTTAGAAGTGTTGTGCAACAGCAGGTAGTGGGATCTTAATATTGGTTGGCCTGGAAATTATGCTTCTGCAGTAGGATAAATTATTCTTATTACGTATCTCCCTAACAACCCGCGTGAAGTCTGAATCACTTATAGGTTCAACATTTAAATTCGCTTGCGAAGAACTCATTGGTATCGCCTTGTATTTCCACACACAAAATAAAAGTGGGGCAAAGTACACAATGTTTCACGTAGGTAATGCATTTTATGTCGAATGCATGGAAACAGAGCCAAATAAAATTTTGGCTACACCACGTGCTTTTTCTCAAGACTATGTCGAAATGGATGTTCAATTCGCTCTTCTCTGTGTTCACTGTCTTCCTCAGAAGACGCATTAATTTGACCTGGTCACCTTGTGAGTGGAATGGTAATCCGTGTTAGAATATCGTCAACCTAAGTGATGCTATTTGCCGACTGTTTAACTAGCAATTATTTTCATTCGTTTACTTCTCAAAAATATCAAAACGAAGGCGTCATTAACATGCTGTAAACGTTGAAAGGGAAGCATACTTTTTTCCAAAATGCAATTAAAATGTTATCATCTTGCTTCTACACATAGTTAGTAGTGTGTTCATTGAATTTGCTTATTTCATGCCCAAACGCACTCTAAGTCCGATTAAGATCTGCATAGCAAAACCAATTCAATGAAATCAAGACCCAAGTTTTCGGACTCCACTTGGCGTAGTATGGTGGTTTGCAGTTTATTCCCCTCACATTGCCCACTTAACTTGCTTAACTTAGTAAGCACCCTAATCAACATAATATACACCTGACTACTACACTTGTACACTTTCCTATGCACCATCTGCCTCTGGTTCCCTAAGATATTCCTCGAATTTATTTGTACTAGTGTGAAGGATAATATAGTTGCCCATGAATGCTGCATGCTTGTTTCAGCATTCTTTAGAATAACTTATCAACACTTGAGGTATTATCAAGCTACTTCACGATGTTACTTTTGAACAATGGTTTTTGATGCATGTTTTATTTGGATCTTCACTAAACACAATGAAGGTGAACGGTGTCAAAAGACGGAGGATCTTATGTGTTTAATGCCACGGATGAGGTATATTCCAGTTGAACTATGTAGTTGTTGGCAACGGGGTTGGATACTTTCCCATATAATTCCTGGTAAGTCAAATTTATTTTGGACAGGTAAGACTGGAATCGCTAATATGCATAATGCACTATTTGCTTCCTTAAGTAATTTGCCAAAAAATATGCTTTTGTTGCAGCAGAGAACCGCAGACTGCCTAATCAACAAGTCCATGAAATATGATAAAATAATATTTTACGTAAGATTCAGTAAGTACTAACATCTTTCTCATTTTTACCAGTTATTTTTCTGGAAAACACTTTGGGTGACATTTGAGAGAAACAGTTTCCCCTTATAGCATTGACAAATCTCAGCTGTCTGGTCCACTCTAAAAAAAAATGAGGCAATGCAACACGGATATGACAAGTTGTTGACATGGCAACCATCATTATTGGCGCTCTCATTTGGAGTTGTAGAACACGAAGGATATGAGCTCTCGCTCCAGGTTAAAGAATAATGTTTGCTTCATTCTCATCAGTTTGCCTCCTTATGTGTATTATGTCAGTCGTGACAGGCTTGAAGAAGTCTCCTTTCGTGAAGGGCACGGCACTTGAGTCTGGTAAGGTCCTTCCTGACACTTGTATGGGATATTTTTGCCTCCATTTGAAAGAATCCTGATCACTGCTTTCTCTATTGCCGACGGTATAGTGAAATTTTCCCGTGCATTACTTGAGGCAAAATAACATTCAAGAAGAGCAGGATTCCACCGGATAAGTTGCTTTTCTTAAGGAAAAGCAAAGATGGGGAACGAAACAAACTTTCTGGGTTATCTTATCGCTTTGTGCGCTTGTGCGCGACTACGGTCTGAAGGATAATTTTGGTGCATGTATGGTGGAAAAAAAATCTCAGCCAGTCAAAATAAGTCTGATTTTTATAAGGACGAATAAAAGAGAAACACCTGTTTTGCAAGCCCACGTACTCTACAGAAAATATTTAATGAAAGAGTACGTAAGGTTGTTTGCAACCATACACATGTGAATCGGTCCATTGGAAAACCTCGCAGATAAAGGAATTGCGCATTCAAAAGGCGCTCAACCAAGAAGTGCATTGAATCCCTAGGACTTAAAAATTGCTTGTTTAGGTGCGGTACTAATGATTCTGCTGCTTATTGAACTCCATTGGGACCGAGACTCTCTGCCAACCCATATCATTGGCAATAACCTGAGTGCTACCGGTAAATCATGCAAGATCCTTTTGCATAAAATATAACACCATCAAGCAAAAGCCAAAGTAGACACGTTATTATCTTTTTTAAGAAAACAGCAAATACGATAGACTACATTAGCTATATGGATCACTTGGGTACTAAAAATTGTGGACGAAATTGCGATACACAAATATTTCTTTTATGAACGCGCGCCCACCTAATAACCTCAACTTCTGTAAAATATTGCAAAGATGTTGGATGGCACAAAAAGAAAATAAACATAATCAAAGCAGGCAGTAAACGTCAAACTATATAAGATTACTGAACACCCAGGATCAATTCTAAAAAGCTAGTTTGTTTCTGATAAATCGCAAAAATCCAACAAGTGATCGTCCAGCGAAAAGAAACTCAATATCAATGCAAAGCGTATGCATATACAAACCTTGAGCCTACAAATATCAAGTACTTCTAAAACTTATAAAACATGTTTTATATTATTCTGGTTTTTATTTCCGAAAATGACATTTAAATCGTCGAAATGTAAATCCTGTACCAACATTCAAGGAATTGGTCTGCAATACAACTATTTGCGCTGTATACCCCCTGCTCAGCGTGAGAGGTGTTCATTTAGGTACATTCCTTGAAAAATACCTCACAGTCAAACCACTGTTGCCTTGTCCACAACAGACAAACTGACAGCATACTGATACAGCATAAGTTAGAGTTTAATCTTTTAGCTATTGTCTGCTAACAGAATAGCAAACAAACGGTACACAGTTGTCTTTAGCGTCACCACTACTACCACCAAGTCATTTATTTCTGTCTGTAAACGGGAGGTAGGGGTAAATGGGCTGAGGTTTGTCTCCTTTTTAACACCCTGCGAGGTTGCAGTTTTCCCTCTGTTGCTGGAAATATTTCCTGGTGCCCCGGTTTGTATAACAGGCTTTTCACAATGTCCACTTCCTCCTCCAGAGTGCTTGTTCAGCAGTTTTACATCTCCATTACACAGGCAATGTACAATATCCTGTTTTACCTTCCGTGTATACTGATCCATTTGTGTTGATTTGAGATATACGTACCCCTGTGCTAAATTACCTTGTTTTCCGGACACTAATCTGTCGGTGTCTCATCTTCCTGCTGAATTCTGGATCGGCAATCAAAGTGATGCGGAACCGATTAAACTTCCAAACATCACAGACTTATCATTAACTGCCATGACACTCAGATTTGACTGTGCTTAGAAATATCGTATTTCGAATTGCGGACATAAATATACTTCATACCCTGAAATCACTTGAATGGCTCAATGAGCTTATATCAAACCTTATATTTTGTCAGCGCGGGTCACAAAATAAGTTTAGTTTTATATTCAACTCTAGGCTTAGACTACAAGATTTTGTCTTGCCTAACATCATTTTATGATGAATAAAGGAAAAAATATGGCTGCACAAATGAGCATATACATATATATATATAAATGGAATTCGTCGCTTACTGTCTCACCGTGAGCTTGGTTCATGTACGGAGGCCAACAAATAACAGATAACATATTATCAGTTGGCTGACAACCGTATGAGTACTCAGAGCTCCCATAATCGCATCGCCCTTGGGTGTATATATGATTGTATATTGCTAGCCAGTTCATGCCTCTTCGAATTGTTTGACCTCACCTTGCTGTACGAGTTCCTCACTGTTCCCGGTTGACAGCATTTTAGCAACGTTTTACGTGTGTGAAAATATTATCAAGTCTGAACTGGATTTTGTAAGAAATGCCTCCACGATTTTGTGGTTAATTTTACATATTTGGACGAGAAGTCTTGTGTGCAGGTAATATACTACTCATTTGCGAAATACCATTCAGAGACGTTGCCACTAATTTTTACTATCTATCAATCCGGTATACCTTAACTGATTTTTGTCGTAGATTCACACAGCAGTGTAAAACTGTCCCAGACAAGGTTTCCGAGGGCTCACTGGGGTTTGACCTAGAGGACCATTAGGATGAGAGCTGATAACTCCGACCTAGACGGGTATAATCGTTTAATTACTGGTTCTGAATGAGAATAACAAAAACATTCAGCAATAGCGAAGACAAACAGTATGAGATTGTCCCAACTGCAAGTCAGCCAGTCGACCTTGTGTTAACACCTGATCTTTTTATCACATACGGCGTTCAAGCTGCAGCCAAAGAATGCCAAATTCTACGTCATGCAACAATGTACACAAAATAAAACTTTTTTCTTTTCTGGAAAACCAGAATTTAAAAAAAATCTAAATACATGTTGTAAATTTTGCTTTCTTCTTTATACCGATGTCTCTTCTGCATGTTCTCGATTCAATGAAAAGGGGAGAATACTGACGCGGGATAATCTTGAGGTTCATATCCACTTCCACACATCAACAAAAGAATTTAACTTGGAACTAGTCACTACATGAATCAAGACATAGAAAGTGATAGTTGATAGAAAGTAAAAGAGGATGAAGAAATTGTCTCAGTTTGTCTCCATCGATCATCACGATATATTAGCAACTCGAGATGTAAGCGCCGTTAAGACCATAATTCTGAATTTAAATAACACCCCGGGCGAGAAAATCGCTTAAAGTTTGAGTACTTCCACTTTGGTTAAATGGATGAAGAACTGGATTCATCAAACCCGCTCTGAACATTTTGGGTACTGTGTCTACGCAAGCACTTTTCGAGTTCCACAAAAATTCTGGAAGATTACCATATTCGCTGCTTCCCGTTCGGCTATTTTTAACTAAATCTAAAACCGCAACCACCGATATTAATATCTGCAGTTTATTCGCGAAACCCCCGGAAACTAAAAGAACAGCTGACCTAGCGCAACGCGCCGGTTTTTCCAGATCCTCTCCATTTCAGTGGCTTTTGTTGAGAATGCACCGTATTTTGAGTGCAGAGGCAATTATAGTATTTAAACCATAATCAAAACATTAGTCTGCAATATGCTTGCTTTTGGTCGTTAGCTTGTTTGTTGAGCTGAGCAATCTGATTGCAAACGTTTCATCACCAGTAAAGGTAACATCATCAGTGCGTTTTTGGGGAGCGCAGTGGTGCCCAGCGATTGGTTGTTGTTTGTGCACAAGCACAGCTCAACGAAGAAGCCGACGACCATCTACGCTACCTGAGCTACCAACATTTTCCTGAATAGAAAATGCTTACTTCTTGTTGTTCTGCTGTAATTCCCGTCAAAAAAGGAGGTTTTCACTAAATTATCCCAGCATGTTTGTGATGGTTACGGCTTTTTGTATTGCGATACACAAAGATGGGTCGTCAAAACCAAACCTAGTTTACGCAAGTGAAGCTCCAGTAGTCTCCACCATCGAATTTGGGTGAGCCAGGCCTGGCCCATATTGACGAATTTTACCCATCTAATGTCAGTGGATATCCTAGGTACCTTCCTGTCTGTTGACAGCTTTTATTTCTAAATGGATGTCCTCGTGGGATCTACGTTTTAGGCAGGAAGTTGAGGTCTCAACGAATATCCGGCAGTTTCATAAATTTCTCCGACAGGATACTTCTCACTGCAAACTGGCGCACAAGCAATCACTACCCCACTATCTTTGAGATCCGATGAGCGCAAGGAGACTGGGTATAATGTCTTTCGATTAAGTGTTTCAGGCTGTTCCATCTGGGTCAAGCATCCGGTGATCAACCCGCACAGGTGATGAATTGAAATTTGAGTGTGATTTTAGGGCCAACGGTAATCTAGCTACAGTTGTAAACGCTCGCCAACCCATATGAGCCTCTAGTAATTAACGGCACGCAGATTGTTTGCAACTCTTGCCAAGGAGCACAAAGTGACAACAAAGTTTATAGTTCATGTGGAATTCAAATTTGATTTAATAAAGGGATTTGATATGGAGGACATAAATGTCGTTGTTCATGCCTTTAGTAAGCCAGCATTAAGAGTATTTGGGAGATCGCCAGTACATTTTTCCGAATAAGAAGCGTCTGTCTTATGGAGGATCAGTATACACTGGCAAATTGGGTGGGACGAAAACAAGGAAGATGGGTGCTCCGAATGGGAGATGTACATCGCCAACATTGTTAAAAAAACCATCCTTGTCCGTATATTCTGTCAGTGTCAGTTTGAACCAAACTTGAACTGAGAAATGAAATAAAATCTCGGGCCCGGTGAACAAACCATGACCCTGGGTGAGTCTCAAAAGTTAACCATATTGTTCTTACGACAGCAGAATCTTTTTGGTTGCATCCAAGCCTTCCTGTAAACGAGCACACATCCTAAACTTCCTCAGCATACTACATAAAAAAGTGAAATAGAACGCACGCAGTCCTAACGAAGTGATCTTGAGTATGAAGTATGACACATTAAGCGACCACTAGGGAGCAGAATAATCCTGATACATATAAGAAAGCTAATTTTTAGTACTGTGCAAACACCTGATACACAGATGGTATTTGGATTGCAAGTTGTATCATTTGATACGGGACTAGTTCCGTTGCGAGAGAAGGCATTCTTTGGTTGGATGATACTTGCACCGTCACAATTAACTCCAGTTTATTGAACTGACGGGCCTGCCAACAAAACCGCTTCAGCCAGCATACTAGCTGAGAAACATGGACACAGTTTTGGCAGGGTAAACTGTGCGACAATATCTCCATATTTTACATAGCGACAATGCATCAAAACTACGACGATTCAGAGGAAGCGCTAGGTCAATAGCATGTGTGCGCTTTTCGACCGACCAACTAAGACGGATTTTACTTGACCACGTAGTACGATCCGAGGGCCATAATTTCAGAGATTTCCATGAAATATAACATACAGAGACAGAGACGACATATATATTGCAAGGATCACGGGGCACTTGGCAGAGCTCAGCCGATTTCCAGATGTTCATTTTAATGACGTTTCAATTTCAGTCATCTGTACCCTAATAATTTTGGCTTCACCGTAAACGTGGAACAAGAGTAACCCTTAAGGGATAATTTCTAAGTCCAAATATTTGCTTCGGCGTGAATATAAAGGAAATTCGTTAGCCATTAGACAGTATAATTGAATTCACGTTTAAAAACGTAAGTCGAATTATACTCATACTAATGCCTACAAGTCAGTTTATAAAAAGAAAATTAGCTAGACACTTTTGTCATCTGTGTGGAATAAAAAGAAGTATGTCAAAAACCGCTTGTGATCCAGTCTTAAAGTTGCAGTCTAAATTTCAAGCCACAACGACTGTGGATCCAGCTGCAGCACATGGGATTAACAGACTCTCACAGGCGTTTACAAGCCCTATCTTAGGGTGATGTAATTATGCCTTGTCAAGGTATGGCACGCAGCCTGACAGTAACGAGAAGTGGTTTACTTCTAGTTCACAACTAATAGCCTACTGTTGTTGATTGAAGGCTTTAGCAAGAACGCATTGTCATCTTGCTGCACACCGACAAATATATTCTTAGCATCCTTAGCACCGGGAAAGCCCAGCGGTAGATCCTCACGGGTCCACGAACATAGGAAGCTGACACTCTCCAAATCTTACGGGAAGAAAACATCTTAACTAGCCTTCCATTTCCCTGCAGCCTAGCAACCTCGGAGTGTTTTCCGCTTGTCTCAGCTGTCAATAAAAATTCTGTTTCCTTTTTGGCGACTACAAGTAATTTAGGTCGTGTGCATTCCAACTGGAGTTTTCTCTAACCTGTCCAAATCCGTAAGGGTTTCAGAGTGGCGGACAGTCATAATGGGAAAACTACTTCCTCAAAATTTCTTCCGTCATTTAAGCGATAAAACGACGGCGTTCCATTAGGACGGGTCAATATGGGCTGATCCGGTGATTAAATATATGCACACAAAGTGGGTCATGACGTGCCTACATGTGCATGGCTCTCAGGTTGGAAAATCATGACAAAATACTATGGAAAAGTCAGCAGATCAGCAAGATATGTACCACTTAGCTTCGCTTATTCGCGATGCAGCTTTTTTCAGCTTGTTAATATTTTTTGCACAGTGTTCACCGGGATCGTCATTTTTTGTAGCAGAATATCTGACTGGCTGAGGATAACCGAACGTAGCTCTACTTTCATTGCTGTCATTCACCTCATAAGATTGGCATTTGATTTGCGGTCTACAATTTTTTCATCCTCCACACACCACTACGACTAATCAGCCTTAGGTTTCCGATTTTAATGCGAATAAAATATCGAAGTTAGGTGGAAGATGTTTAAATACTTACATTTTTTATTGCTCTTGGAGTACATTATTAGAATGCAGCCCATCTGTTATTTGTGTACTATTTTCAGATTATTCAGCAGGTAGATATTGCATAATCAAGCGTGAACTACTCCTGATTGATACTCCAAAGCAGGCATTCAACGCACAGGTAAATAACCAGATCACAAGTAGGCTATGGTGGAAATTAACGAGGGTTGTTTACCGAGGGTTAACCTGAGCCCCGATCTTACACACGATCTCAGCCCCAAGGAGAGCGAAAGCACTATTCTGGATGGCATTTACAAGGTCTGATCTCTAGTATATCTTAAAAGTCCGCGGAAATAGCAGGCTTATAAATACGTGTTTAGCAATACGATGGGTTAAATTAGTTCAACCCGTCTTAATTCAATGATCGCATTCAAAATTAACTACATTAAGTTGGAATCTGCTGTTTTGTCACACATATAATGCCATCTTTGTGTACCGCAACACAAATGAATCCAACTCGTTTATGGAAAAACTACGCTGTTTTGCCAAGTGTCAAGAACTGACACGTTTAAATTCAACCAATGTAGTCTGACCTGACTGGGGCGGCCAACTTTTACAATGATCTTTTCAAAAGTTTCTGAGCAAGATACGTGGCAAAGGTTAAGTCATTTGATTCTGATTCCTCAAACAATTATCTTATAGTTTCCACCGATATCCTTCATTGGCCCAGAAAGGTTGTGGAAGTGTTGTGTAGTGTGTCAGTGGACCACCAGAGAGCTTCAGCGCTTATGTTCAGGTTATTTTCAAAGTTGGCAGCATGTTTATAAATTGCCATGCTGAGTGATCCGATTATAGAGCGAATGGTAAACATTGAGTTGTTCATATTTGGAACATCTAGTTGATGGCCTGAACACAGTTACGGCTGCCCACGGGATTCATCGGGTATAACATCTATCCCTGGTTATTAACTTGAAGCTTACTCTCGTGACCAAAGTGTCAGAAATCAAGGATATGATTCAACGACGAGCTATTCTAAGAGTTAACGACGAAATCTGACCCTTGCAATTTTGTTTATTGCATTTGAAAGCCTGAGGTATTCATAAACAAAATTGAAGCTTCCTGTGAGCTCAGGAGCTCAGGACAAACGTGTTACTTCAGCTGGGTCTGACAATATTTCGGAATTCATCACTGCATTGCACGGGCATGAAGAGTTTCATTTCTTCGATTTCTGACATTAATCAACGTCAGACAGCACCAACTTTGAACAGACACTGTCGTTCTGTCCCTGACACAATGACGTGCGTCAACTATGAAGCCACCGAATCAAACCATCAAATGCTAAACCCCAGACATGAAATGTTTATCGTCTAACGGTTGACGTGGCTGGTTCGAAATAGTGAACCTGGTTTCACTGAATGACAATGTGGGTTTTAAGATAGAGGTAAATCTACGCTCACTAACAGGCTGACTAGTGTATGGAGAACGGTCTTATATAGGTGGAGTTTACCGTGACAGTGTGGTCGTCACTAAACCTGGAATACTTAGCGAAATGGCAGGAATGATGAACCCGACAAAGTTTACGTAATGTTTCTTCCTTATCCAAATGCGGTAGCGCTTGCTTATCCATAAAGATCGATAAAAAATGTTTAACGACGCCCAGGGAGGGTCTTCACGTTGAATAAAACGGAAACAGGATACCGTCGGCCCGACTCAGTTCCATGCGGCTGGCCCACATAGCCGAAGCAAAGCCCTTAATCAACATCTAAAGTTTATTTGATCTACAAGTGAGAAATATCCAGCTCGTTGTTTCTACTCTTACATTGAAATGTCGCCACTTTTGCAAACTACCCCCATAAAGCTGTTGTGTTAAAAGAAAAACGCTGTCCAGTATTATACCTACCTGTTATTTTCAAAATATTTCCGTAAATAAAATGTTATGCTTCGTTTTCTAGTTACTATAGGGCTGATTTGCTAAGAATCCAATGAGGAGTTGAATTAATCATGTGTCACAATTAGACACGTCACACACTCGGAAGTTGTCAGCATCAGAAGGCTTTTAGGAAATTCACATTGGCTAAGGAGCCAATCATCTTTAGGAGGATTACGTGGTTCGCTCATATCTAGAAAATCCCAAAGTAATGAACTTGATTACGTATCAAACCCTAGGTAGTAAGTCTTGATTAGCGATACGGTCACGTGAGTTAAATTTTGTGCGCTGGTACCCCAAACATGTGTGGTCGCTGATAACGCATCATTGCTTCGCAAATGCAGATTTAATAATTTGCACGATTCGGACTAGATGATTAATCCATGAGTACGGAGTCCGTGAGTACCGTTCTTCCACTGTTTTGACCAAAGAAACTGAAAGTTGATGGTGCTTCAAAAAATGCAATAACTTTTGTAAAATTTTTATAAAAAGATGAAGAACTGCTTACTAGTTGGACTGAAAACCAAGGAGCCGTGAATACTCGTTATATACGTTATAGTCGTGATTCCCTCATGAGTTATTTGGAAGTTTGACTAAATTAAGCAACATATGCATGGCATGGTCTAAATGCTATCGTAACATTTGTTTAAATCAGCAGCATTTACTAGAATGTTGAGGCACGAATGTCTCCTCAGGCGCATGCAAATTTTGCGACGTAACTCACTGATCAGCTAGCCTACACACGAGCAATTTAAACATAAAATATAAAAGCACTCGTTACTTTTTTCCGAAGTTCACTATCTCTCCAATTTGTCTCAGTGAGGAGGGTGGGAGCTATCTGACCCAAACGTTACCTTCCGAAGAAGCAGCAAATACTCTAGAGATTCTGTAGCACTGAAGATATAAAACCCACAAATTACGGCATTGTTATTTGTGAAACTTTGTGTGAGCTTACTACAAAAGATTCTGCTGCCCGTTTTTTGTCACTTTACAGATGATCAATCAGGCAGAACACTTCATGGCACAAAATGGTTTACATGATTTTGATACCGATCATAGATTACAGTATGTAAATGAAACGAGATTTCACAGCTCTTGATCTTTGTTTTTGACGAACATTTAACTTTCCCAAAGAAATTCATATTCTACCATTAGTAGCAGCTTTACGAGGGTATAATTGTCTTTAACTATATGCATAATGATATTAATAACTATGCACACTATTTCAGTATTATGAGGATGCAAAATAACACAATAATTGTAAGCGACGACGCCAGCAAAATAAGTTTGCTTGAAAAGTACGCACTTACAATACTTTGGCACAAAGCGCAAAATACGCTACGATTTTTAATTGACGGTTGAGTTCATTTTGAACGTCGTTACCCGGGGTTTTGTCAACAAGTAAAGCTTGTGCAGAATTTGATATAAATGCTATGGTGTTTTATGCTTTAGGTCACCGGATGTGATATAAAACAAAGGGTTTTCCTCTTGACTATTAATGTTTATCAACACAGGAGGACCACTCGAGACATTTGTAGTTGTTCTGTGGGTCACAACTAGGCAGGATGGAAAACCTCCAAGCCTAGCTTCTTAGAACACTCAATTATTTAGAGCCGCTATTCCATTAAGCAGTTAGTACAAAGAGACTATGAAAAATACTGACTGCATGACCACAAACATACAATCCACATCATCCAGCAAACATAAACTTACAAAATGCCCATGTTGAAGGATCGAAGCCATCTTATGGTCATCCACTCGAGTTCTCATATAGAGATATTGAATATCCTGAAGTCTGATCAGCAACCCACTATTAACAGAACCATTATAAGGTTAACCCTCATAACCCTCATATTTATTTTTTATCGAATTTGACGAAATTAATTCAATCCGACTCCCTACATAGTTGAAACGCGAGAGCCATTTCTCAATAATGCAAGTCTACGTAGACTCGAAATACCGGTAGTAATGCCTTCGGCATTTACTGCCTCTCCCATTGACTTATCTAAACTGTACGGTTCTAAAAGGAAGTCAACATACTTTCATCGATATGCGCAACCCAGACGAAATATGCGCACTCCCCTAAATAATCTACATATTTGCCGATCATCAGATGGCAAGTGTGAGCATGAAAACGCGATGTAGTACTCACAGTATCGTGGGTCTCCGAAAGAAGTTACCTAACTACCTAAAGACAACTGAGACAAGGCCTGTTGAAACTCGGTTGACCGATAGCAATTGTTCACTTGATCACCTGAAATCTGAGCATTTGAACGGTGCATGAGTGTTGAACACCCAACCAGTCAGACGGATCACAAGATGCAAGTAACGAGCAAGATGCCAAGAATAATACTTTGAAAGAAATTAATTTAGCGACGGCAGCTGATCACAACACACAGCACAATGAAATGAAAGATTCATTGACTCTGCGATTACTATTCACAATAGCCTGATGAAACTGGCTCGACTAACGGTTGTAGATTGTGATTTTATGCGGGAAGTATGGTTACGTCGTAGTTGAAACTACTTCTGATTATTGAAATTAACGCTCATTTATAGTACACAACCGACAGTTAAGTTAGGGATTCTGTGGTGAAACGCCCCGTTACAAGAATCTTGGGAGTGTGTGGAACTTAGGAAGTCCGCATTTATGATAAAACAGACCGAAAGGTTTCGGAATGTTCGAATCTCTGTTAGACATCTGTAGTTTTATAGCCCTATTTCAACCTTCTGCTGCATTGGTTGGAGTATCAAGCACTCACTTAAGGACTTGGTCCCAACCTGTATGGCACGATCAGGGCTATATGACTATACTTTGTGTCCATGAGCCCTACCCGTCACGAGCAAGCTCGCTGCGAGAGCGGTCGAACCAACGCTGCCATGTGAATCGAAAAATATATGTGGGATTGCTTTCGGTGGGGATGGCGATGATCCATCGTCACCCCGGTTCCAGCTCTGCGTTAAGCAGTACATTATATATATGTATACCTTCTTGATGAAACGCAAAAATAAAAATCTCACTGAAAATTCTTCAACAGATCATGACCGCTTCTGACCTCGCAGTATGTGAATAATATGATTGTCGCTGGTATATAGTGGGAGGATTCTGCGGTGTTTGATCCGCAAGTGAAGCCAATCTATGTCTAAACCCGAGAAGCACTGTGCAGCTGTTTAATCTTTATTGGGAATCATCAGCACTACGCATCTCACGAAACTCCGGAGATCCCCGAACCCGCTAATCGTTTGAACACTTAACTGTTCAGCCACGAGCTGCTGATCAGCAGTGGGTTTAACTTGCATTGAGACAGAATATAGCGCCGCTCATCCCCTAAGCACAGATCGACATTCACACGCTCCTGATGAGTCCAAATAAGAGTAAAACAGCTGTACAGTGCTCCTCGGTTCCTCAGCATAGAATGGCTTCACTTACAGAACAAAATCTTCGCAAAAATTCCAAAATCTCCTCGCGCTATCAACACGATTCTGTGTGCTTGGTGAAGCGCTCAAGAATGCAACCTGTTCCCGACAAGCAGGGACTTTTCTTCATAGGACACAATTCAGCAGCCAGAAAAGCACATGTATGGTCTCTGTTAAAGAGAGCGTAGACCGGAACAGAGGTCCGAACAGGCTCAAGAGTTGCTGCTACTTTTGATCAAGGAGAAAAAACTAGTGGGGCCAAGTCCTGTTATGCTCATCAGTCTGCCTGTGTCTGCGGAACAATGTCCGGACAAAGGACCACATGATCCTTGGAAAATGTAATCGGACAATGGTTGAAACGCCGACATAGTTGCCTGAGCGTCTGCCACCCCTGTCATTGAGCTGCAGAAATCTCCACCGCGTATATTGACCATAGTGCCTATTATTTTTCTTACTCAACAGAAACCATGTTTTTCTGAAGTTCCCTCAAGCTGCAGGACTAAATCGATTTAGGTCTTCTATGAACGTTCAAAAGAAGCTCCATTTAGTACTGTAGTACCATGGACTAAGCACGTGGTTCTTACCTAACACACAGGTGGAACGCCTATAAAATGCCAAGTTCCCCTACCATTATTTCCTAAGTTGGTGACACACCTTTGTCTTCACTCAGAAGTTTCCTAATGTACAGCAGAAACTATCTTTAACACTAAACCTGGAATGTTGGCGTTTCGTTTAACGGTACAATTGTCTTCTGGCATCTGGGCGCCTCCAAATAACACGTTCCACTACCATGTCTATTTATGATTTCCTCAAAGCCAAGCACAATATTCTCCCTGTTTAAGATTCGAATAACACGGCGAAGTACGTGCGTGCATCACATGAGCAAAGCGGACCAGTAGGTCAGAATTTAGCAGGTTTAAGTCATTTTCATCGAAATAATGTCCGTAGATTAGCTGTTAGTCCTAGAGGAGCAGTGCGTCCTTGTGTGATCACCTACCAGGCTAGCGGTTGCATGACATTATGCGTTGATAGTTAATTTAGACTCTCTGACGACTGCCAATGTTCGAACTGGTCTTCCATTAGTTACGAATTCCTTTATAATCACTCCTCTTTGAAATTATAGAAACGGTTGTTCTCTCTTCGTCTAGCTTAAGCATCTTCTCTGTTGTCAATCGGGTCTGGTGATCGGTCTTGCCTGTCATCTGATAGCAATACGCAGAAGGCCACGTTTTCTACATTATACGGCGTTTCAATTAAAGGCATATATTCAACACGATAGGATTCTCAATGGAAACATGCATCAGAATACATTAGGTTATATCACTTGCTGTCTCGAGATGGTGAACACTAAAAGAGTTCGAAGGGTTTGAAAAACTGTTGTAACTGTTTTCTCAAGCCAACAATCACTGATGTCACAGACACTTTCCCCTTCCAAAAATATCAATAACGAGAAGCAAAGGTTGACATCCAGCTGAGAAATTAAATTAAGTTCTGCATGTAAACTGAAATCGACCAACTGTGTGTAGCTCCGTGAGACTACAAAACTTTCAGCACAATGTATTGAGAAAAACGCTTCAGAACAATATTTTATCCATGGAATTATTGAAATACGTGCAATTCTTTGAAATACCTCTTGTGTACTGGTACAGTTTACAAGTAGTTTGAGACATTTATACCCTAATAAACCGAGCAAAGCCACAATCATTAGGCAACATGTTGACACGGCAAATGGCATTACCGCCTTTATACCCTTGTTCATGAAATGCGATTTCACTTTAGTGGACGAACTATAGGGAAACATCTGTGGCCCTGCATCAATGTTCTATCTATCTGGTACAAACTTAGCTACAACAATTTCCAAAAACTATCAGCTTGCGAAGAATAATATGTCTAAAAATAACTACTGCATAAGAAAGGTCAGTTTAGTTTCGCTCTTAGGTTCCGCGGGAAAGTTTAGCCGGTATACTTATGAGATTTAGTCACTTGTGATTTGAAGGAGTTACATTCTGTTCTCTTTCGTTCCTCCAACGAACAAAAAACCTTTGTTTAAAAAATCCCCATAGCTGGTGACTGGAGGTAAATTTTGATAGACCTATGAGCACCTCATGATAAATAATATGAAATCTCGAAGCCAAAAGCATCCCGGGAATGCACGTGACATCCACTCTCGTATGAAAATGAGGAGGTGCAGCCATCCGGTGGAACTTGGTCAACAGAAGCTGCAAAAAACTTGAGAGGCGTGTTTGTCCTGATTCTAAAACCCTCGGAAATAATCAAGGCTATGGAGTTACATTTATGCGTTACTCTATCGGCGAACTGATAACCAAAAGTTGGCATGTCAATTGCCCCATTTCTTTTGATCTGTTGCTTGTTTATATCAAGTATCCGAGATCTCTCACTACGCAGACATCTCAGTCGGTTCAATAGTAGGTATCGGAATCCGCATACTCCAAATAGAGTAATGGGTCTATTCACACACATTGAATACCTTTCATCACGCCACATAAAATAGTCAAAACCTTGGTCCGCACGATCCAGGCATCGCCTGACGATTCGCATCATCACAAACAAAGCGGCACATCCGCGCTTCTGCAACCAACAAAAATCGGTCACATCAACCCAAATACATAGGAGAATTTTCAGGCTGGTACACTGTTTTGCACACGGGCGCAGAACATCAGACATCTCCAGACTAAGTCGATAGGAGTGAAAAAATGCACAACCACCAAGCAATCTTTCTGGAAAAAGTTCCATTCTTGACCAAACACTAATGTACTCATGTGATTCTGTAATATGCGACCATGAGTTACTAAATCACTGAATCGTAACCTGATTTATGGCGCTTCAAAGTGGACCTGTCAAAACCAATGAAAATGCAATTCAACTGTGGAGTTCACATGAATATTGATGAGGAAACATGTTCCTTATTTTGATCAAAGAGCAAGAACGATGATGACATGTGAACTGGATTGTTTAGGAACTTGACTATGCACTTCGATCATTCAGCTAGAGCGGGAAACATCCATGATGAATACAACGCACACTATCACTTTTTATATACCGGTGGGGTAAAACTCTGGTAGAGCGGGAAACATCCATGATGAATACAAGCGCACACTATCACTTTTTATGTACCGGTGGGGTAAAACTCTGGTTTTTTGAGCTCCATATCATGAATTCATGCGATAGATGTTTATCAAGCTGACAACTACCGGAAATTCGTGCCACATAGTTTTCAATACGTGATGGGGAGAAGTAACAACAGTCTGGGGTGAAAGGGTGAAGTTACACCTGCTGTTTTGAAAATAATGTGATTCATACATGTTACATAATTGCTCCCTCCATAACTATAACTTTCATATAAGCAAGTATGTATGACGGCAGAGAAATTCCTCTTATCCTTACAGTGACTTATCACGTCAGTAGTATGCTCCCAAAAAACGACCACAGCCATAATTATCTTACCGGTGAATTTGCTTGCGTGCATCCTCCAGAAGAACTTCTAAAGAGTGTATTGTGCTCAATCGTACGAGCGAAAGATGAAGGGGTCAGAAATTAAGTGTCCACCTGAATCATGGGACAGAAAATCTAAAATCTGAGGCACAACATGAACAGGCACTTATCACTTGTCAGCAACTATGGCATGTTGCATTGTGATTAACATAGGGATTATTTTATGTTCACCAAACCACATTTTCTAGTATACGTTCCATACTGAAACCCTCCAGCGACTTACTGGAAAGGCACAGAGTCGTGCTGCATTATACACTAATCATCGGATAATCATTGGATAACCTTTTGCCTGCAACGAGTTTTATCTAACATCGATTCTCTAGATTGCTGGCGTCTGTCATTTCTAGGCTAATTTCGGATAGAACTTTACTTTCCACTTCCACTTTCGGGTTGGGCGTTGTCTAGATTAAAGGTTTTCAAAATCCTACAGTTGAAATTCGGTTTGAAGTTATCCTGACTGTAAAGAATCCACTGTAGCGGATGCCAGTTACCGCGTCCATTGAGTGCGCGGTTGCTGAAGATTTAGGTACCGAATATCAAACACGTACCTTCATATGCAGAGTGGTATTTACTTTATCAGGATTAGGCACAGCACTTATGACTAAATCGTCGTTTTGTGATGGGAGTATGTATTCAGAAGTGAGCAATGAAATTGAGAGGAAAAATATGACGAGAAATGGATTCAAACCAGTGTTGATTGGAACTGGATGTGAAATGTACGCTAACAATGAAGTAATTCTTGAACTGAAGGCGAACTTGTAGAATAAGGACCTTCGTCCGAAATTAGATTTCAAAAAGTGAGGTTTCTTTCCCTTGCGTTAAGGCATGAGGCAAATTGCTGAAAAATTGTTTTCTCAATTGCCGCGTCTCCGGTAATTTCGACCATTTTGAAATCACCGCCACCATTTAGATCTCTACTTAAATATCAGCTATTCTTGACGATACGACATGAAAAAAACTTTCAATAGCGTTCTTACCCACGGAGCACAACATATTTTTAGCCACCCAGTTTCATATGAGGGTGTTTGTTACCCTATTAAACGAAGTACGAGTGCATCGAGTTATCTGACGTAATCTCTGAGAGATAACTAAGATTCCAGACAGCACATAGATGCTAAGCGAACCAAAAAGTGACTAAAATGACGCGATGTGGTTTCCCAATGGAAGGAACGCATCTTAGAAGTTCCGTTATGTATATACAGATGCTGCACCAGATCTCTGTTCTGCCGCACAACACTGCACAAAGATGTGTCTGAAAAGTTAGTTTGCATCAGACTTGACAATTCCATCAAAAGCCGACAGGCCTGCACAAAACGCAAAGTGTACGTGTGCACAAACCTACTGTGCGAAACGGACTGGTAGGACGAAACCTCAGAACAAAGCTGGGACCAGCATCTATCAGACTACTGCTTCAAAATGGTGGCATACACAGCAATCGCAGCTAACATTAATAGGTTTCGCTTGTTCTCTGGGTTGGTTTTGTTAGCTATCCGACTTTGTTTGTCTGCCTTTTGATAATGACCAGTGTGCTAAGTACGAATGTCTAAATCTTGAAATAATGTTACACCTGATAATGGAGTGGTGGCGGCATAATACATTAAGATGGAGATGGGCTTTCTGAAAGACGTTTAGGGACGCTGTGGGTGCTGTCAACTTTCTACTGATTGGTGCATCTAACACAGCTTGACAGTGGCAGAAACGAATTTCACAAATTTTAACAGTAACTAGTTAACCAGACGAATAAAGCATGTTCTGTATCTTCTGGATGGCAGCCAATACATCCAGGAAATATGTCCAGTTATGACCACGCATTCCACAGGAAATTAGCATCGTGGATTGAAATAAGCCCTGCTGTGTTTGTTTGTGTGAAAATAGGGAAGCGATACTTCTGGGGCAAGAAAGCAGCTAGATAGGTTCGTTCTTGTTTATGGCCGTTCGATCCCTTGGAATATCCCACTGGTTTTGTTTCATATTTTGTGAGACTTTTAACCAGTTGAATACCTTTAAGTTCTAGCAGGGACCCCTTGCGTCTGACAAAGTTGTTGAGTGACCCGAATCGGCTAACGGATGTCATTGTAATCCTGTTTCGTTAAAATGTTTCATGCAACTCAAACGAGGCAGGGCACATTGTTTCATTCAGGCCCGAATAAAACTACGTAATATGTCGACTCAGTGCATACACATGTTGTAACTTACGTTTCATATTGTACGCATTGGTGAATGTCATTCCGTTTACAATTTTGCGACAGACTCTTGAGAGTGTACTGAGAAGTGTGTGTAGAGGAGTTAATCCTGGCGTCATATTCATCCGAACAGTAGTTATTCCCGTCCTAACGTTATGGAGAAAGCAAAGCTGATGGCTCAGCGAATACGCAGCAACAACCCACTGTGAATATTTTGTTAAACTACTCTGGCTAGATGCTTTGTCTATGAATTGAAAACGCTCTTTCTATCCGTGCACTTCGTATAATTCAACACTTTCAGGTTGCGTTGCTCCAAGTGAATTTTATTGCAGGATCTTTTCAGGCAGACCGACTGTTATCAGTTACTCATAGCTTTAAAACGTTCAATCATCTGTTAACGTATTTATCTTTTAAAAACCTCAAAAGGTAGGTAACTGGATTCAGAGTTTTGGATATTCAGCTGTAGTGTATTAGTGCAGTCTTAGCCACGTGCCTCTCATCAAATGAGGTTGTTCCTATTCTGGTCCACACTTTCTTGGTCATTTGAGCAGACTCGGTGTTATCTACACCGAAAAGGCAACCACGGACTGTATAACCTACGTTAATTTCCACTTGGTGAGATTATCTCAGACTCCACTTTTGAGTAGCTAGAATAACAAAAACTGTATTCGGACCACCTGACACCGTCTTAGTCCGGTTGATTCAAGCGCAGTAAGTTATGTGAACACAAACCTACACCAGTTTTATATCATCACTACAGAAACTGTGAGGTTGGAAGTGTCCTTCTGGAGTGTAAAGAACAGAATTCCAGTTTAGCAGGAATGAGTGACTACAATGACTAATCGGTTAGCCGATTAGCCTGCCACTTGATTTAAGATTCAATTACTTAGCTCAGCTACATACCAATAAACTAATTTTATTGTTCCAGGTTCCGACGTTCCAGTCCAATTTATTAATATAGTACTAATATCACATTATTACTATATATTAATATAGTATATAGGTGTATAGTACAATTATTGTTCTGCCTGATAGACTATCCAACTTGAGGTCACGTAGTAGCAGCACACTTAACAGATACGGGTTCCAGTGGAACCCAAAGATCTTCATTAATGAGTGCGAAAACCATGGAATTTGATCTGAGATCTACTGTGGCTTCCGATGACTCTGCTACCACAGATCGGTCAGATGTGTGGTGGGAATTCCTGATTCTTTCCGTAGGCTGCAGCAATACCATTGTTCAAAGAATTGTTTCCAACTCCCGCAATTTCTGGACCAGGTTGACTGAGTTCACAAGATGCGTCTTATCTAGATGTCAGCATTTCGCTTGCGAATATTCAAATATACCGGGTTGTAGAGTAAATGTTCAATTTTCCCACTCTTCACAGAGTTCCTAAGGGTATTCCCTGAGAATATTTAAGAGAAAGAGAGTTCTCCTTTTTTCCCGAAGCAGCCACTATGTTGAAACTGGTCAATAGCATGGCAAGGGGAAAACCGCTTGGACCTGCATTAGCAGATGACCCTTCAGGCACGATTACAAGAAAGCTTTCTGATCATAACTTCACCACAATTTTCTAGAAAGGGTAGATTGATAAAATTTATTTGCCGCAGACTTTAACTAACTTTAGTATCTATGCAACCGTAGGAAAAGTGTATATGCAAACCTTGCGGTATCTTTCGAGGCAGAAACTGGAAAAAGCCTCAACATTGTGGACATTCATATTGTCGGACTTCCAAATGACATTTTCATGTTGTGACTAGCACAAGTTCATACATGTAGGAAAATTAATCTTCCAGTTTCACGCTTTGAGCTTGTAGAATTAGTCTGGGTGCACATTGTTTAAACGCAGTAAACGCATATTTGCACCGGCTATTGGGGGAAGTCTATATCACAGTATAGTTTCTTGAAAGGGATTGATTATAATGCCGAAGGATATTCAGTTATATTATGGATAGTGTCCTACAATAAAACATAAACGACTGTATATACGTAATGTACTACTCATAAGGTTGCTGAAAATTCTTCGACAGCCCACGACCGGTTTCGCCCTTCTTGGGGCTCATCAGGTAGGCGCAGTCACCGAGTTTCCGTCAACCTTATGTTCTACTTGAACCCAAATTGCACTGTTTTCGAGAAATACACTCATCTGCAATCAATTTGGTTTTTGCGAGAGACTCACCTGGAACCCAGCTGAATCTCCCGTTTGTGATGTTTCCAGGCAACTGAATGTGCTGCACCAAGCCGCCTCATGTTCCAGTTGCTACGATATTCGAGAAATCGCGATACATGTATATACGTAATCCACATTCAGTTGCCTGAAAACATCTCAAACGGGAGATTCAGCTGCGTTCCAGGTGAGTCTCTCGCAAAAACCAAATTGATACATAAACGACTTTGTTTCTCCTAACGTTGAATTTTTAACGTCAGACAGCACCATCTTTAAGCGGATACTGTCGATCTGATGATCCACCCTTGGCACAGTGATACAAATTAACACAAGCACGCAGCCACCGGCACCTCAGACCAATAGATAGACGATTTCTACATTCTAAAATCTAACTCGGTTAGATCCTAATCATAGTGGAGTCGGTTCTAGGATATGCGCATTGTGTTTTATTACTGGGTGAAAGTAGGATGCAGTGGTCGCAAAGTTCGAGAGGTTCTATGAAACTTGTTTTGCACTCCACTTAACCGCGTGCTCCAGGGCCTATAACTTAAAGTATGTAACTACTAGTCTACTGGAGAGATTCCCCCCAATAGATTCAGGGGGGTTGGCCAAATCGCTAAAACTGTAACTTACACAACCGCAGTTCCTGATAATGCACGCAAATAACACACATAAATGCGGTTGTATGGTTCGGGAATGTAAAACTCGGTAGGTTAGTGGGTTAGAGGTTCCGGGCCAAACCCCAGCCGCATATCATTTTAGAAATCGAGCGCCATGTGGTGTAATGATACGAAAACTTAGGCCAAAACACACTTTGGTGAAAGTGATTGTTACATTTCAAAGTTTTAATTGTTGTGGGCAACTATTTGCAATTGTTACTACAATTAGTCGTTCCGTAACATTGTATTGCAACGTCGTTTGCCGGTACACAGGGTTTTGACTTTGAAATTGTCCACTGTAAGTGGATTAACCTTACTAAAAATGAGAATATGTAACCGAAACTATAACCTGCATAGAGTGCAGTTGCTTTCATTTTGTCACAAAAGGAACATATTTACACAACTTTGTTTAACAAGCGGAAGTTATCCACGGCAATAACGTTTTTACTCTTAATGTATGTTGGTCAAACAACGAGATAGAGCATATAAAATGGGTTAAAACAGAAAGAAAACAGAGACATGTCAGTTTGTGCCACTGTAGCACACCTGCAATATGTGTACATGAACGTTACGATTCCATAGGATGTTTGCATGATAATACGGGTTTTTGAAGATATGCAGAGACAATTAAGAACACTAGGGACGCTGGTAATTCACTACATTCATTCTGACGGAAGACTATGCAACTCAGTACAAGGGTGAACCCTTTAATGACTTTATAGTTATGGTGATCTCGTAACCATGGAAGGTGAATGGCTGTTAGGAAAAATGTGACGCACTTATACACTTCGATCCAGATATCTCGTAAGATATGCCAGATTGCCAGGAGAGAGCGGCAAGATCGCTTGGAGAGGAAAATATACCTGGAGTTTATTTGATGGGAAGACTGACTGCCATGTGAGGCGCTTATTGCGACTAGTCCCAAAGGCAATCGACAAGTCCGTGTAAATTTTGGCGGGGTTACTAATCAAGTGGCAGTCTTGTGCATTGCTTCTGTTATTCTGAATGTGTAATGATTTTCTCCGGCAACTGACGCTTATTTGAACTGCGGATTTGACATATGCAAGATCGTCCGGCTTGTCGTGATTTTCTGTACCCTTTGGATTGAATTACGAGGCCGTGTCACAGCACAGAAATCGTAAACCAGCATTCATTCCAATGCGATGTGTTCGTTGCTATTTTCAATGGTGTTACACGCGTCGAGATTTTCTGGTTTGCTTGTGACCAACATACTCCGTTTGTATACTTCATGTCTGTTAATACCTGGACTTCAAGAATAACACTGTCAGCGTGTGGATAATTCTATCTGTGTGGCGAGTTCAATCTTGCTACACATTGAGTAGGGTAAGCAACCTAGCGGAATATTTCAATAAATGACCTGTTTTGAAACGGCTGGTTATCGTTCGTGATGATGGGGGTATTATGTGAAAGGTAACGAGACGCGTGATACGGAATTTTCACCACCTTTTGAAAGCACCTGAGTAAGGTTCGATGCAAACATATTGGAACGAATGATTTTCGCACTACACTGGTCTAACTTTACAACCTTTCATTAGGAAACAGAGAGAAACAGGTCTTTTAGGTCCAAAAGTGTTTAAACAAGCGAATGTAAACTGCAAGTGTGTCAACAGGAGAAGGGGAAGTTTATAAATTTGTTGGAGGATAAGACCAAAACAGCGTAGTTTTAGTGTAGATAAGTGTCAGGTACCAGAAAGGTCAATCAACTCTAACCAACATCTAAAATCCCCGTATTCACTATAGTCGAATTCGACAGGTTCTTTCCCACTCTGAACCTCTACCTCTCTCAAAAGGAAAATTTCAGCCGTTTAGTGATAACTGTGGCGCATTTTTGCTCAAAATGACGATTTATGATAAACGTAAGTTGCTTGTGCAACACGCTGATGATACTTTAAAGGGGGTCCAAGTCTTGTGGAAGATGGAATGTATACCTAATACCTATACAGCTGAGGTTGATGTTTTTTTCGCAGTTCACCTTTGGGGATGAGCTTATATGATAACAACATGGACCGAATAGTTCAATTTAGGAAAATACATATATAATAAGTGAACTTGTCCATAACGCTGTTTTGAGAATGATCTCGTTCTATTCAAAAATAAAATGAGCTGTTTTTGTTTACCAGATGGTTGCAGTGGGATTTGAGAGCTACTCTGAAAACGAACGACACTCATATGATGAGAGGCTGGCTTCATTTCTATCCTGCTTATAGCAACTCTGTTAAAATTGACAAAATTGACTTAAAACCATGGATTTTCTCTGAATATTCAAGACTGGCTAGGAGACAGTTTGGTCATTACTCTGTGGGTTTTTCTTGTGAGCATTTGGGTCAAATCAGGAGCGCCGTTTAAAATATTCCTTATTAAGTTGTTGGTAGTGTGAAGATATTTGGAGATTTTACCAAAGATTTCTTGAGTAAACACCGAGAAGCACTTTACAGCTACGTGATGTGGATCCTGTGAGTATCTCGACCAGATAACTGCTTGTGTGTTGAAAACCACCCCCTAATCGGAGACGTCCATAACCGCTACATTTGCTTCACGAAGTTGATCATAACAAGGCAAGTACAACGTTCGGAGTAGACAATGGTACATGAATGGGTCATGCGTATTTGTGTAGATGACAGGATTTTTGCGCTTAAACACCACCAGTGCAAAATTCTGGACAGTGCTTTCCAGGACGTATGAATCTGTTGAAGATTATTCAAACGGTTTTCTCTGAACAATCCACAAGTTCTGCTTTATTAGGACAGCGTGCTCCTACGTGTAAACAGCACTCCATGGGTTTTCTCTCCGCAAACGTCAGTTATGATCACGTCCAAGTAAACTAATGGACTGATGTCTGGTTCCGCTGGTGCGTTCTCACATGAAAGTGACAGGCGATGCAGCATGAACAGTCAAATTTAAAACGGACGTCCAAACCTACAGTTTCTCGGCAGATAAACTACCAGGAATAAACTATTTTGCTGTCCAAACATTTCATCACAGATTGTAACTTTACTGGCCACAAGGTCATTAAAAAGCACCGTTCTGATAGAGTGGCAAAGTCTTACCTCGGTTTTTCGCTAGGTGCGTTTCTTATAATGCCTTAGATCTTTCAGGACTAAATTGTCACTGTCCATGACGAACACATATTTCAATGTGATTTAATTCCTTTCGGGTTGCTTACACCACCAAGGAATTTTGGCGGTTTTCAACAGATCGGGTTGCAGGAAGTGTTCGTTGCTTTAGAGCTAATTAGAAAACATCTTATTGCTCACGCAAGGATTTCACTAATGAGGACATGAAACACCCAAAGAAATCCACATGAGTGCTTTACAATACCACCGCCGGTATTGCGTGCGGCAAGATGCTGAGTGGAAGTGTTTCACGGCTAAGCAATATTTCGTATCACACACTTCTAATCAGGCGGAATAGATGTACATTCCTTTACAAAGTTGCAAAGGCAGAACCATGGTGTCTATGTAAATGAGACTTCGAAAAGTTTGTATTCTCAACTGTTGAACTCACCATTAATGATGCGACCGTATGTCAAAAAGCATTTTGGACTGCAGTGCGCATAAAATACAAATTTCGCCTAATTTGTATGCGACCGTATGTCAAAAAGCATTTTGGATTGCAGCGCGCATAAAATCCGAATTTTGTGTAATGGATGTCTTGATGATGCCAAGCCGAATTTAGTTCGAATTCACGCAAACTGACAATTTATTCTTTCCAAAAGTTACGACCATATAAAACGAATACATTGAATTGACAACGAATGGAATCTCAATTTGGACGAGAGTAAAGTAAGCATAATTAGGCAGTAATAAAGTACACAAAAATTTAGCACCTTTTAATCGATTGCGAGCCCAGGGGTGATATCCATTATAGATTAACGGTGAGCCTAATACACATGCGCCTTAAATTACCCTGGAATTGGAATGTAACAATTTGTGTCATGTAATGATATGAATAAAAACAATGAGCATGCACACGAATGAACATGATGCACATTGACCAACATAAGGAACTTTTGCGAAGGGGTCCTCCCTAGAAGGAAAAACTTTGAGAATACATGAAAATTAACATAAAATGCGGGCTCATTAGTTGCTTATTACCTGGAAACTAAGTGAGATTAAACACAAACCATAGCACCTGGACGTCGTTGAAGGTTGTGCTGCGTCACCCAATTCGTGGCTGAATCAACACTGACGTGTGGTTAGCCACAGTTAGCCTGGTGTTCGCCCTCGCAGGTCATTTCAACCCGCACAGCACTGTCCGTACCTCCTGTAAGGTTTAGGCTGCCAATTCGTCTGATAAACATACTTTGGTTACGAATAGAACCGGCCAAATCAAATGCATTTGGAATAAAATCAATTTTACCCCAAAAATAGGTGTCATCCCAAACGTTTTCTCACAGCAGTCTACTGTACTTCAGGTTAATGAGCAATGTCGTTTTGCCAAGTGATCTTTTTTCACCCAGATATCAATTTGAAAAAGTCAGTTTCACTTGGTAAGACATTAACTTAGATTTTCGAGTCAGTATCCCTCCATGCAGGGAAACCACTAAAATTGAAGCAGCCTTATTTCAGAGACTTGTATACCGACGTGCCACTATGCAGAACGAAGAGCAACAATTGTCCCGAAATATGTCGTTGAGACTGCTGATATCAGCTTGATCAGAGATAGTCCACAATCAAAGATCCAGCAGTTAACCATGTCGCAAGGCAACGATAGACTTCGGAGAGATGTTTTTCGTTTATATAACAACGCGGACTGACCGCCGCCATCGTTGTTACTACGAATTGCAGCAACCGCAGTAGTCTCGTTTAGACGCGGTTGTACGGCGAGAAGATATCACATCGTATTCACATGATTCGAATGGAAGAAATTCACTTTAGGATAAAGGGATATTGCCTAGCCTAAAATGTTCTGGGTTCCCGAGAATACAGTGCTTGTTGGAAGAATCATGTATTTAGTACAAGTATAAATAGCTTCCATATGGTTATTTGAAAATAGGATCAAAATGTAAATATATGAGAGAGATAACTTCAACTTACAAAGATGACCGGCGCTGATTAGTATCACGAAGGCTGATAGTTTCATTGTCTGCCTTACACAAATTCACGGCTATTCAACTAAGTGAAAAATTCCACCACACGTTCGACATTTGTCGCTGAAGCATGTAGTGTGTAGCGATATTTAGGTCTGCATACTACAATGCACGGAGCAACTTCGTATTATTCGACTAGCACTCCGAAAAATGACATCCCCGTGTCCCCCTGTGACTGGGTACGTGCGGAAGACCGAAAAATGACATCCCCGTGTCCCCCTGTTTTATCGTGCAGTGACTGGGTACGTGCGGAAGCTTGGATGTATGAAACTGATTGGTGATATAAGCTCCACTTGGATGAGTTGGTCAACATATTGAAAAATACTACCTTGGTAATTGCGATAGTTCATATGAGAAGGCTCATTTATTTGCAGCCTATAAATTTTGAAAACTATGAGCGTGTTCACAATTGATCGGTTGCATTTTCAAAAGGGTGCTTCTAACCACTTGTCGGTGCTTTCACTAAGGGTTCTGCAACCATTGAAAAACGCTGTCTAATAACTCGAAGTGTTTATTGGCACAACTGTGGAATACACGCCTATATATTTTCACGAAATGTTTCTTTCGTGTGTACATTCCCACTACTCCCAAGCTCCGAAATACAGTTTCTAGAGAAGGGTAAGTATTGTGACCCAGCTTGCATAGAAAAACGTATGAAAGAAATACCGAGAGAACAACTATTTATATCTTTCACGACAAACTTTAAAACAGTTGAAATCTCAATGCCATAGATTCATCACTCAAACTCCCTAAAACTATTTGAAATTTTGCACCGGCAACAAACTCATACACAGGAATCTGACACATATGTGGAGCAAATGTCACGATTGGGTTTTGCTACAGTCCTCCCAGAGGTAAGTAATACTCCCTGTTATAAGATATTGACGTGCAGAAACAACCTGTTCCAATTTGAGGGAAAAATCGTAGAATCCACAAGTCAGGTCCGCATCTGTTCTCCTGGAAGAGGACTGCCATTGTTCAAATAATTAACGTTCTGTTTAAACCTGTTTGGCTTCTGTAGTTGTGGATATATCAAAGTGGGAGAAATGGGCTCAAGGTCTGATCATCTCAAAGTTTGTCGTCAGTGCAGATTGGTGGCGACATCAAAGGGCTGATTGCTGATATCCTACAGATCAGCTGGTCGCGCCTCTTTAACTTAATTGTCGTGCTAAAGACGAATCACATATAATCAACGAAAGATGTATCTACTGAGGTTAAATTTTGATTTGCCTGAAATCTACAAGGACAAATTATAGCATCCTCTAAGGTTATTACTTATAGCGTTTTATTGAATCTTGCACCGCACGAAACCATATTCTACTCCCACTTGTACAAGCCCAGCCACCGTTCCCAATAATGATCAGTTTACGGATGAATCGCTGGCGTAAAACAGCCATTCTCTTATGCCAAGCAAGGCCTGCGCTAGAGAATAGCATGTAAGATGATAAAACAATTCATTACTTAGGGTTTGATAGTGACACCATGGATGAACATATTCCTGGATATTAACCGTAGTCCTAATGTGGAGGTTTGAAAATTGAGATTGCTTACCAGGCAGCCAGTGCGGAAAATCTAGCGCAAACCATAACTACATTAGGAAACTCATCTTGGCTCAATGTTTAATGTGGTAGACGAACATAGTTCTTATACAACATAAAGTATGTTCGGAATTGATTGTGTCAGTTCCTAGTTTGAACCTGTCTAATTGGTGCACTACATCTCCGCAAGAAGTTTACAGTGCATTAGGTGGAACTAATGAGTGATTCACACTGTTTTAAACACTCGCTAATACTTTATATCCCGCTTACTTGACTAGACCTGATTTTAAACTCGGATGCGCCTGTTTTATGTTCTCCGAGTGCGGGAAAATGAAGCTTGGAAGTGTACATTTTTGCGTGATTCTTTAAGCCTCCCCGTTGTTGGAGAAGTTTAATACAAGGTGAAGTTTGGGATGTTTAATTCCTAAAATATATCATTGGTTCTATAGATATTGGCTTATTAAACGAACTCGAGACTGTTGGGTAAGATCAATCCAACACCACAACATTTCAAACTCAAGCTAATAATCGAGTGTTCAGATTTCTACTCAGCTGAATGAACAACAACGGTATAGGAATTGTATCTACGCCGTCATCAGAGTTCCTCATTATGGATGCTGCAAAAAGCAAGTGTGCATCAACCGGCAGTGTTGTGGTGACCGGTCCTCCGTTTCGATGTGGACTGGAAACAAAGTTCGATTTTTCAATTGAGGTCAGTGAAATGCGATGCCTATTCAAAAAAAGACTTACCAACACCAAACTGTGCGTGCAAATGTGCCCGCTAATTTACCGATTATTTTTGAAAAAATAGAGATTACGAATGGGGATGTGAAAGATTTGGCAGGCAAACATAAAAGGACAAACGTTCGTGATGTAGGCTTGATAACACTAGATTGCCATTGAAAGCTTTCACACGGAAGCATACGAGTAAACAAATACCAGCATCTAAATAAGAGAGATTCAATATCCATTGTCCTACCAAGCCCAGTAAGCGTTAGCACATCAGGAACAATGTAGCCGTCGTATATCATCAGCTGTAGAAAATAGCCGAAAATGGGGTGCGACTACAACTCACTCAGTATGATTTTGAGAACCTCCAGTCCAATAGAAACCTTAAGTGATTGATGAATGCAGATATGTCGAAAAGAAATTACCAGCAGTTCGTGAGCCAAAAAATCAGTTGATTGCAGGTTGGACCGAGATGCTATCGAGGGAAAAGTTGTCAGCCCGTTACTCCTACTTCTTCACATTCTACGCAGGTATTTCGTACTCCCCTCCAAGTATGCCGTTACTCGGAGCCTCGAAAAATTGTTTCAGACTTATGGGGAGACAACGAATTGTAATCTCACTTCCTCACATAGCGTACATCCCAGTGGACGGAATCGGCCTCGCAATTCCCTTGCAACCCAATCATGACGAACACAGGGAATATCGGGGTTGGGTCAACAGGACTTAATATAACACAAGCTCTCCAATGGACCACAAAGTCTCCTACATAGGGTCTATTTGTCACTATGAAAACGCCGGTTGTTTTCATCTCCCTTTTTCACAGGGATGCACTGGAACTGAGTCCGGCAGATAGATATCAGATGAATCAGATATTCTGGACATACAAGCCATCGATTCGAAATAGGCAAAACGATATATGTGAAGAACCACCGCGTTCAACATTGATGAGCGGAGATTACCCCAAAAAACTGTCCTTTATTCCGTACGTAACCTGGACTAAGGACAATGAAGATCATAGGCTGTCGGCGAATTTTCGCGAACCTTGAGTCAAAATGTATATTGTGGTAGCTCGGCAGTAGTGCCCACTGTAACACAAGGCTGTTTTTCTGCAGCACATGTACTGAGACAAGAGATCAACCTAGAATGCGACCAAATTAATTTGCATATCAGTGTTCTTGGCGACCTTTTGTTCTGCCACACATGCACAAAATAATACAGGAAACTTGATACTACTACGGGAGTCAAAGTAGCTGAAGATGTGGAAGTTTCATATTGAAACTCACAGAAAAACTAAAGAACAACATATCTTGATCTGGTAAAGACAGTAAATTGTCCGAATGTTTAACCACCCAGGCGGGCATATCAACTACCCACCTGAAGCAGAATCAATAAGGGAAAGTGTCCATCAAGGATATGAACGTGTTTCAGCTGGAACATCCCCACAGCAGAGGATTACATGTCAAAATGAACAGGCGATTTGTTTGATGTTTTGTCCAAAGTGTACGGTGTTGAATCTATCTTGACCTTAGGATAATTCCCCGATTCATTTGCTTACAATGTAGTGTCCCCTTTTGATCTCCAATTGTTTTGCTTGTCCGTACCCGTCGCTCACATTACCGCAGAGGCTGTCCCGTCCGACACATGTATATTGGTATGTGTGTCTGTGTGTGTATGTGCGTAGCTGACCTACTTACCCATGCGCGTTCGTGTTCCGTTTGCTGAGCCTGCCGTGACTTGTTTTCTCATGAGTTTCGTGTGATCGCTCGTCCAATGAGAACCACGAGACTATCTTCGGAAGGGACGACCGCAACCCACACTATTGAGCCATCGTTCCGCCGTTGTTTGGTGTGCGGATATCGACACTGCACGGTGCCGGTCAGTGACGTACCTGTGCACATGGGGACGCTACAAACGTGAACAATTGAGGTTTTTTTGGACACATTTGCTTACTCCTTTTAAATAGTGCCGAAATTTACGTACCCAATTCTTCCTTTTGCTATTCGGGATTGTCGAACCTACGCGTCAGTCAAAGTTCCGTATCGGGAACCTCAACAAATGCTTGGCACTATCTTCTGTAGTGGTGGCTTATCAGGTGGTATTTTATGTTCGCTGAGCCAAACGATTAACTTGCCACCAATCGAGGTGATACTTTTAGCACGCGGTTGGTTGGGCCTAACTGCCAAGGTAATTGCCAAGATCAGCAAGCAGCGCAACGACGACCCGATCAACCAACATTGCAAGCACCCTAGTTGCCAGTTTTCTGGGACATTTCCATTTCTGGGAGATTGTTCCAATTTTAAAAGGAAAAACATCCTGTCAGAAATATTATGACAGGCTAAATTTTCACAAGTGTCCATAAGAGTCTAATTTCCAATAAACAATGGGTTTACAATGCGTTCGAAATACGCGGGTATTTCAAGTAGAGCGATGTTTAGTAGGTATTACGGGAATTGAAAATAGTTGTCGATGATCATCAAATATAACAATACGATTCATATACTACAAGCCCAATCCGACAAACAAGTCTGGATGGCGTCTGTTCCACGCAATGTGCACCACAATCGGGTCCGAAATCCTCCATACTTTCCTATTGTCGAGGCTCAACGAAGGGCATTTGTGACATGCCACGCCCCGAGACCAAGGACTCGAGGAAGATAATCCGTCAAGTGAAACCATCTTGAAAATTACATTATATGTATATATACAAAAAAATCTAAGGTTCTCACTTTTGGGAAGACAATTGTGCGATGTTGAATATTTTTTGGCGTTAACAGCTTTAGAAATTCAGCGATATTTGGACCTAGTAATGGAATCAGCACGCACGTGTATACTTTCTGTTCTTTAAAAAACATTTTTCACTTTTCTTATTAGCTTAATGTTCTTACAGGACAAAATAGAGTTTGCGTTATGCGGCTAACGTCTGTCTTGAAAATGCAAGAGTTGCTTGGTAGACAGAACCCCTTTGCAGATTGTCGTTGATATTTTTAAATTACCATTACAGGATTAATTAGTTATAAGCGAGTGACGCTGAAAATAGAGTAGTCTGTTACCAATTTGCTTGGTCGTTGGCAAGCGACTCTTCTTAATAATGTTCCAAAAGTTTATAACACAGTCGTGAGTCATTGTCTAGATCAACCCGGAGAAATTTATGTAGATTATGCAATTTTTTGGATACTGTGGTACGAGCAGCTCAGCGACTACAGAAGACTCGTTAACTTAATGGTCCTATAAGATGACCGATTATGAGGGAGATGAAAGATATTAACGGTATTGTATAGGTAAATATGGCGATTATTTTGTGAACTCTACTGTACATAAAGCATGATAAAAAATATCATGGTTTAAAATATAACCCATTGTGCGTGAAGCGAGCGTCATGAAAAAAACAGATAGGGAAAACTCAATCCATCAACCGCGCGGCACCCAGGGTTATCGCGAATAAAGTGCTTGCCGAAAGTAGCCGGACAAATAAAGGAAGTCCTCAAACTTTTATCGGTGAAGACGTACAATGATGGAAACGTTCTTGAGAGTGTGTCCGGAAATGTCGGTTTCACAAATACTTTCGACTGAAAGCCACATTCTTTGATATAAGTCAGCCAATCGTGCAAACGAGCATTTATATCGTTGAGATGCTCAAAAAAGACTCAAATGAAGAATGCTCTCAGGCTTTGGATTTTCAGTTTTGAAGTTCCGTAAATTTTTATTTCTAGTCACATAAAACCAGCAATATGACAAAGCAAATGAGTCTGAAAAACTTTGTGCACATTTTATTTAGACGCGATGCTGCTGCTCACAACGGTTGGAAAAGAGCCTGAACGTTTTCGCACATTTTCTGAGTAACTTTCCTACCAAATATCATCCGTTAACCCGGAATAGGCACCTAATAAACACTTTGCAAATAGTCAGGCATATGGACTAGTTTTTTAAAGTTAATCTATCAAGTCCAATCGATACACCGCAACCATGGAGATGAGAGAACTACTTTTACTATTATTATTTGCCATTTGTGTTATTTCTTTAATCATTGAGTTAAACTCAGCTCCTGTAGATCACATTTCTTGGCAGTTCAGCTTCAGATTTCCACAACGTTTTTCCAGTGAACAAGTTCTTAAACGATAAAATGAGCGGAAGGTATGATGTGATTTGTCCTCAGAAAATAGCAGAATATGGTGTGATCAATTAATTATTAATTTGGTGGATTAGTTGATAGATTGATTGATTGATTAGCATGTGGTAGTTGTGTATAATGGGATGTCTACCACTGTTTAGGTTTTATTCTCTTCCCCCTACGACAGTTTAGGTGGAACAGATTTTAAGTGACGAGGTTTTCAAGTACCTGAGTTACTGCAAGTCACGAGAACTGAACCTGAATACCTCGGAAATTTTGCTATTATATGATACGCTTAAGAAGTAATAAAGTTCCACTCAAGGTGGATACAGCCATGAATGATCAGAAAAACGAGTGTCCAGAGGTTGTCGTTCATGTTTTGGTAGATGTGCTGGGGTTGATTCAACTGAAAGAGTCAAATAAGCTACTTGGCACCACTTTTTTGCCTCATGCAGTTAGTAGCTGATAAAATCCCCGGTATGACATTAGACAAGCTTTCTAGTATATTTTTGCTGGTTACTTGCTTGGACAAAAAGGCTAGAATTTCGTGTAGTTTCCATACAGCATTTTTCGGTAGAGGTGGTTGCCTTTAAAGATGTTGAAATTCCTGCTACCTTTAGCATAATGCAGACCCTTTTTTGTGTTTCTAGCGTATCTCCTTGATTCACTTTAAAATTTCCATCGGCTTGTTTGTCTACAAGATATTATAAAGGAAAATATGTATTTCTAAGATCTTCCGTTGGCTCCCTGATGCACGGGTGATAATCAAAACCGTTGAATGAATTTGATATTTGAGTATACGTCGCGCACAGGCCTACTAACCAAGTCCCGATGACGTCGATAGAAATCGTCTGGGGCCTATTTGCAAATGAACTAAATCGGCAACAACGTTGAGCTGCGCATTAAATTTATGATATAAATGTTGTCTTGTTCTACATCCACTAAAAACCATAAACCGATTTTTATCCACTTTTGATAATTAGGGACCAAAATTTCAAAACAAAGTGCACGTTTTACTGTTTTAGCACCTGCTTGCTATCGATCGAATGTCGCTTATTGTTCATCCGGACTGAATGGTGGTGAATTAGGATTTTTGCAGACATACCGGAGGTAAATTACTACCTGGATGACATATTGAGCGGTGTAGATGTTTGCTCCGTCTGTGGAACTCATGCATATATTCACCTCTACTGTATTGTGCTTTCCGCCCATGATCTTTACATATAGTCTGGAATATAGCTGCCGCAACCCAAACGGATGTTAAGGGTACCAACCAACACCGCGTACGTTCCTCATGCACCCTGTGGCAACCAGTTGTTAACTTGGTTCGTCTTCTATTCGTTCTTTATGGACAACATACCGCTACCAAATGTGCCATTGCATATTACCCACTGAGGTATTTTGCCTGGTTTATTAATGGGGGAAAGTTAACAACTGATTCATTCACTTATAAATTTGTTCCCTTTTGATGATGATGCTTTGCTGGTTGGGTTTCCAGGTAAGCTCGTCTTCTCTGCCAAACAAAAGTTCAAACAATGAGGCTGGTTCAGACAGCCATGAATTTGCACGCAATACTGCTTCCGTAACTTACGCCGTTTGTGCAACTATCTAGTGCCAAGAAAAAATTCCATCTCAGTCAGTGAGGAGACGCACACAACCTGAAACGGATGGTCATCCTCGAATCGGCCTTAAGGACCATGCTAGCGTGTGGTAGAATGATACAATCATTGATGCAAGACTCTCACGTCAATCATGCTTCATCAGTCGGATGACAGGGACAGGATGTGTTTCGACAGGACGTTACCACGCTCTCGCTTGCTTGTGGGAACAAAAATTTACAAAAATGACGAATATTTATAAAGACTTTGTTTTACTCTGGCAGACATCACATACACTTACCATCAAACTGTGTATGATCACGCGGAAATTTTAGGCACGTTCTGCAGTCAAATGAAACTTCCAAAGTGACTGGGTTGCGGTCGTCGAGCTAGCATTGGGCCTGGCCTTTTTATGTATAGTTTACTTTATCGAATCCCATCGATGTGTAAGTATAATCTGCCAAACAAGAAGCGTGTAATATCTGTCATCAGGCGGAGGTCTCAACACCCGTTCTAACTACGGTGGATAAAGGTGTTATGAACGTTCGTTGGGTCCTCATGATCTTCACGATGTCCAGTGCGTTAATCGATGTACGTCACTGGTTTGCATTGCATACCAAAGGAAACTCAAATGGTGCTGTGTGCTCTGTAATAAGTAAACCAACTTCTGATGTACTGACTGCTGTGTGTGATCCACTGTGGACTGCTATAACAGAATGAAGCGAGAAATCACACAATTTTAGCTGCAGTGATCCACTGTGGACTGCTATAACAGAATGGAGCGAGAAATCACAATTTTAGCTGCATTGTTCAATCCCACAGAAAAAATCCCCTGGTTTTTGGTTAAATCAACCTAATAAACTAACAAAAACACTGAGAAACTGACCGGCCGAGATGCGGCTCATGTTCGTCATCATCATCAAGGACAGCAGCATCAGTGTTGACACTGATGCTTCACTGCCGTACAAACGTCAGAAATAGCACGTTTTCGATTACCCGCCCTGCTGATGGCACCACGCGACGGCCGACGTGGCATGAAAGTATTGTTAGCTGTAAATGTCATGCTTGTACGAGGGCTGGGATACTGCTAGGGCGCCTACACCTAGACAAGAGGACGATTAGGGTCCTCAACCGAGAACTTTCGCCCAAAAGCCTAACCACAAGGCAGCGGTGTTGGGCTGGAAAGGCACGTACATTACCATTTTTACGGAACACGTCGCCACACATGTTCCAACCCCCAACCTAGAGAGCCAGGAAACTTTGTTCGTCAGACCTCTACCCATGAACCAACCTGGTATGGGAGAGTCTGTGAGTGTCGCGCGGACATCCCCCAGTATAGCTCAATGGGTCGCCGTGGTACACAAACCGCCGCACGACAGTAAGGTCCAGTCTCTTCGTGATGGCTCTTGTTAATATTCACTGACTAAAACGAGATCATCGGTGATTCAGCTCATCGAAGCCAAAAGAACTCCCACTTCAGACCATCAAAAATGAGAAAATATCCAGTTATTTGGCTTTCACAACACGACGCATTGCTTGAAATACGAGTTCGAATTAAAGTAGATTCGTATTCATATACGGAAAATAAATCGGGATAGGCTAACTGCGATTTTACACTTCGTTTCATTCTAGTACCTCCCCTGGTTTTTCTCTTATTCAATTGTACGGTTACATAGCTAATTCCGTGATTACTAGATCGATTACCGCTCATAAAACCCTCGTGCCTGCAATTTGTGTGTAGAGGAACACATGAGTGTGAAATTATGTTGAGGCTAGAACCTTTGCGAGCGGTCCCTATGGTATGGCTGTTGAAATCATGAATTAGTTTTAGCACTTTAATATATAAAGTATCATACATCGTCAGCAAACAGCAGCACATTCATGATGTCCTCACGGCAATGTTGGGAAGTCCTCGTGCCAAAAAGGGACACAGCAATAAGATTAACAAGTAATTCAGTTAAACGGGTCACTCACGGAAAGGATATGGTTGTGGTACTAAAGAAGTGCTCCTGAGAATTTTTTTTCGGATTTCGCCTATGCCAATATCACTAAAGTAAATGTTACTTAGCGAAATATTATTGGACAAGTGGACACCGGGACATGCGGGAAGCACTGTCAAGTTTAGACGGTACAGTTAAAGTGGTACCAACGACTTGTTGGTTGATAAATGAGCTGTACTGAATGATCTAGTTAACATATATATATATGTATATATATATCATGTGACATATATATATATATGTCACATGACATATATATATTTACATATGTCACATGACATATATATATATACGTTTAAGTATATGTGGCCAACAGTCTGCAACGATGATGGTCCTGGTCATCCAATTTTTCTTGCCATGATATTATCCGAAAATTGATGCATCATTGGCGTGATGCAGCAGCGCGCAATTCACCGGCTTAAACCGACTGACGGAAGAAAGCAGTGGGTTTATTTTTGCTATATCTTATGTGACACAACCTCAATTGTCCGCCGGTAACAGAATGCTTCCATTTCAGAGGCCATTTAAAGGATAAGACTAGATATCAGTTCGTAACTCTACAGATATCTCAAGCCCATCTCTATACTACGCACTGGGCAAGGGTGAGACTATGTTGTTGGCCAGGTAGTTAGTGTAATTTAGAGGCACTTAGCTAGGTTAGGCTAGTCCCCTAACCCCTTCACAATGTGTGTTCTTACTGAAACAGTGGCCCACCCGAGGTAACGGTTGACCGTAAACAAATACAGACTACTGCATATATTGCATTTTTCTCCCCTTAAAACATTCAAGGGTTTACCGAAAGTAAGAGTACAAACAACGCCGCTATCTAGACAATATAGTCAGTATTTTATCGTAAGTCAGGCTGTAAACTGGATGGCTGTTCAGACTGACTCTAGCATTTTGATTTGGCGTGACAGCGAAACTGTAAGTCCATTATATCTAGATTGCACTAACGTATTCGTCAGATTCATTTGTTTGCTGTTTCACTGAAAGCGGTCCTACCCATATTAGTCCAAAACTACTCCATCGACCGAATATAATTTACAGCTTGGGGTCGTAGAAAATCCATCCCACTAACGCTAAGCAACGGCGTGTTTTAAGGGCACATTTTAACTCCTATATTTTCACTTTTTATTGGCTGGATGTCCATGACGATGCTGTCATCGGTTCAACGGACGTAAGCGTGCGAAACAGTGTGAACCCACCACCATGACATCAAAAAACTAATAACTTCGCCTTCCGATGTTCTTAAATATCGCAATTAGCTACCTTCGTGGTTTTGTCGCAGACCCTCTCGGAACATGCTCCTCAATTCGTATGGCAAGTGACGGTCAATCCACTACCCAGCACCATAAATACAGAATTGAGTCTTTCAAGACATGGCGTCTGATTCCTCAAATTTAGAGCCCTAAACCAAGACTGTTCTGAGATTCAAAGTCCTTTGTATTATTTGAGCTATTTCACAACAAATAAAATTTCTCATTGCAATTCACTGAAGCACATTTCGCGATGCCAAGTAAGTTCAAGGACCATTTTTGATCGATCTTCCGCCCAGAAAACCAAATGGTGCATGCTCAGGATTCAACTTATTGAGATGATCGTGGAAGTTGACCTCATCAAATTTGATTACTACAAATGTGTCGTCAAAATTTCAACAAATCTCGGTGGAGGATGATATCTGGCCAAATGCATTTGTTCGAAATCCCACATGCAAATTTAAGCTAAAAGTGGAGATATTCGAAACACCATTGCAAAACATTTCTCTTGTGAGTAAACAGCTTTGTGAAAACCAAACTGATCAAAATGCAAACACTCTAATGCCCTCAACTAATTCATTCAACTCGAGCTGTGTCCATTCAAGTTGTGTCTGTCAGTAACAACTTCTTGGTTATCCCCAGAGCATCCCTACTGAGGATGCATATGTACATTTAGATGACGTCAAAGCTTACGCAGACTTAGTCCATCTCAAATGGAAGTCTTGCGATTATATTGTTAAAATCGCACGAATTCCAGGTGTTTGACTTCCCCGTAAGTGGATTTAGTATACCAGCTAAGAATCTGGCTAGCCTGTGGTGGTGAGCATTTTCCATCCGTTATTGGTCTCATAGGAACATCTAACTTGTGGTGCTTTGACAGCCACTAGAGTCGTGGTTGAGTCGTACTCTTGAGTACAACCGATACCATTTACCTTGACCTAAACGGTTTATTATGGATCTTCAACGTCTACCAAATTCATATCTATTCTTATTCATTATTAATGTAATGGTGCTATTAGTTTTGTGTCAGTGGATCCATCTCTGAGACCTCGCTCGAGCTTTTGAAGATATATGATGTGGCGTTACATCTTCTCTCTTCGTAATGGAAATACTATCCATGTGTCTCAGTGTATTCAGCGTTTGTCGGTTTGACGGTGCAACATTCAGATTCCCCGGGTTTTGGAATTTTAGGACTGTGACCAATTATATCCGTAGGTTCCCAGCTTCTCCTTAAGAAAGCTTTCGAAACGCCGATGCAAAACTTGGGATTAGTTACTTCTTTTCAATTACTTTTCCACTCAGCAAAACTCAGACCATTTCCTATGAGACATGTACACCAAACTGACTTCATTTTTTCTGTGGCTTTATTACAGCATTGGATGTTGAGAAGAACTTCTTCGAAACTGCTTATCTTTTTATCCTTGTAATACCTGTCTTGCTTAAACCATACCTCTGTGCTTTTGGTGTTGTGCATCTCAAAATCGTCGGTGGAATTGCAGTTTGAAGATCATGCCTGAGTGGAATGAAATGGCGGCGTACATCGCGTAATCCCCGAAAGGTTGTGTTTCAATAGATGGACAGTCATTTGCGGGACTACAGCGTGCCATTCAAATGGCTCTTTATTCTTAATTAAGCAACTAGACTTTTATGCTCTTACAGACTGGTGTTTGGGGTTGAAATATTTCGCAGGCCAAGTGGTTTTGTTGTTCCCGATATCTTTTTGGTAACTTCACGAAGATTGCAAGGGTCCAGACGACTGACGAATTGGCTGTGCTAGTTGCGCATCGAATTTTTCTTCCAGCTTAATAACTGCATCTATGCAGATTGTGGAATGGTCTAGGTTATATTTAAGAAAGGCGCAAGGATAAAAGTTACCCAAAGGTTCATAAATAAATGGGTAACATGTGTATACCGACTGATTGATTACGTCCGGTGAGTTACAAGGCACTAAAATTAAATGACAATTAAATTATTAAAATATAGTAAACAACTTCCAGAAAATCGTAAAAGCGGCAAAATTTTGTGTGACCAAATTGCTCTGTTTTGGACTTTATGTTGTTTGGAAAACCACGGTGCCGCAAAACTAATCTGATTTTTAAAAGAGAATTGGAAGAAATGCTGCAAAAAAGGAGTGAGAAACGTCAGTACGAGTTTCTCACCAAAAGTGTCAATCGAATTGAATCGGCAAAAGTCTGAATTTTTTGTAAAAAAATAATGTAAACATTGGACTTGTGTGGTCAGCTATCCAAATCTAACGACAGTTTGCACATTCAAAGCGGTGGGAATATAACGCGTTACTGTTAGTCATTAGATTCTGAGGTATTCACTCTCTCAATTTTATAGTTTAGGGACAATCTCTTACCCACTCTGTGTTTAGGTCCATCGCTTAAAACAAAAACGACACCAGAATCAACAGTCGTTAGTCATTTGATCATAGGATTTTGCATTTATTCTACCAAGCAGAAAGGGAACAATTATTCCCTGCCCAAAATACTCGAACACGCCATTCGTGGTCCACTTATGGAATCGCCTACGGCATTCAATCTATCAGTCGTCTGGAGAAGTGGAAGTCAGTGATTTTGCACCGTGCACATTTTTGGTTGAGTGGTTTGTCCATATTTTTAAGTTTACGTGCAATTTTTCGAGGAAGTATCACAAAAGGACAAATAGCAGACTTATGTAAATTAATTATTTGGTCTGAAGTATGTTAGCAAAGCACCTTACGGAGCATCTTGAGTTCATGTGTTAATCATTATTTGAAGTGGGTGGTTTCCATCTTTGGGCTTTAGGTTTTAAGCTGCTGGAAAACAAACCTGCAGG
This sequence comes from Clonorchis sinensis, assembly GCA_003604175.2. Classification (NCBI taxonomy): domain Eukaryota; kingdom Metazoa; phylum Platyhelminthes; class Trematoda; order Opisthorchiida; family Opisthorchiidae; genus Clonorchis; species Clonorchis sinensis. The sequence continues at coordinate 4,445,193 of CM030369.1, read as the reverse complement.
GAACCTGGTGGTGATAGCCGAAACCGATTAACTTATAGATACGCTCGATATGCATACTTTTTATGCTAATCTCTTGGACTCAAACATTCATTCGCGCTCTTACTTCAACACTCAGAATGTCGGTAAGAGAAACCAGCTTTGACATCGTGGGAATGCCATCTATTTGTGACAGGCGCTAGGTTTCCCCGAAAGCTGCTTTACGTTTGAACGTCGGCTCTTGATATCACAGTGTCCAACAACCAAACAAAAGCGCGTTGGAGCAATAGGGGACGAAATGGACGGAGAGAGGATTTCGTAGAAACCAATGAGTCGGTTGTTTAAAAAAAAGAGACTTTTTAGAATCTATTTTATCCTAAACAAAAATACTGTGTGGTGCCAATATTTGTCCGCTCACACTGCAGACAACTTCATAGTTCATGACAAAAAAACCTACCCTGTCATTACCAATACGGGTTTTCAAACAGTGACCAAATAAAATAAGTTAATTTAGTATTGGTTAACGTTTGACTATATTTACTTAAAAAGTCTTCCGCATCTGCAAAGTCCGTTTTCAGCTCTCCACAGTATAGGACACACTGATATCCGTGATTATTGGAATGAAGTCATTTTCACGGATGTCACCTTGGGTGAGCACCCACTACAGGAGACATTATGAGTATCATGGTTATCATGAGCATTATAGTATGAATTAGTTTTTCGAACAATGCAGAAAAAGATGAGAACGGAATTGAACGAGTCGGAAATACTTAAGAGCCATATACCATGCACTTGCGCTGTCAATTTAAATCATTTCTGTTTAATCTAACTGATCTGAACCATAGTGCAAGTGCTTACCCTGGAGGGAACGCGATAGAAACCAGAAACACGTTTGCATACGTAAACCAAGCAAGAATTTCTCATGAAAGCGTTACAGGAAGAGCACTTCCGCTGTCCCAATTGATTGTACAACACAGTTGGAAGTAGTAGCATAATAACTCCTAACAGTTTCAGACACCTGAAATGAATGATTCATTTTCCGCTTATCAGTTGTATCTGTCAAGTTATTCTCGGCAATGTCCAGGGCAAATAAGTGCACGAGAACGTCGTGGGCTGGAAAACTGGGGTCTGTAAACCAACTCAGACAAAATAATGATTGCAAATTAGCGAGACCACTCAACTTGCAGATGAGACTTATCGTAAAATGGGCTAGCAGAATGGTGCGATCGTGGTTGCTGACAACTATTTTTACAGAAACTTTTTCTGAAGTACGAATGAGAAGTTGAATTTGATCTGGCTGAGTTGGAAAACAAACTCACCGCAGCGGCTTTTCGACTAACGAAGGGACTGTTCCAAAGTTTTGCACAGGAGATGGTTAAAACTTATACGTGAAAGTAAGTGAACAATTCCCTTTACCCTCGCATTACACAAATGTTTGCAGCATCAATGTTGCAGTTGAATAAAGTGAAACGCAAAAGTCTATCTTTACTTCAATGTAACATGATTTGCAAACAGCGCGTTATCCGTTGCATTTGGTGGTTTACTTAAGGGTTTCGATTTTATGTACGCCATTCCCAGTGCAACCACTCCTTCACATGAAATGATAAAGGAATATAAAGAAAAGTTACTAGTTTTCTCTTCCCATAGAATTTCAGCTCATTCCATTTTGAACATTTCAGCGCTTACAATAATTTGCGAAAGTAATTTGCATTCCCAGTATGGGAGTAAACTCTAATTATGCTTTGCAGCCGAAAGCAACACTTGTACTGATTACGTGGGTGATCAAGATACTCTGGATGAAATTTGACGCTTAAATTTAGTACACAACCATTTGGCAGCCCCATAAGTGTTTACTTTTCAGCGGTGAGATTATTGGAATTTTTTACCTATCTTCTCGCTGCTAAAATATCCTCAGTTCTGCTTATCAGGCTTACACTAGTAGATGACACTGGGTTCTTTCTCACAGTACCTTTCACTAGTTGTGCATGTTCAAAGACCTAGAGGGATTGGATCTATGGGTGATCGATCACGCGGTAGACATTTGTCCATTCGGCCAGCACCTGAGCAGGTGAATCTGCTTGTGCCTGAGTTATGTAACCGAAGGGCTTGGTTTCTCCAGCGATGTGCAGCAATGGGCAGGGTGTGTTGAACTATTTACACAACTATTATTACAAACAAACCTGTTTGCTCATTGCTGCCTGAATACGGCTTTTAGGGTAGTATTGACATTTTCCACTCATATTTTGAATATATCAAGTCAGGATTGTGCACAACCTCTTTAGAACTCTTGCGTAAATAAAAGTAGATTATAGAACCCCTATGTTTGTCTTAAACTGCAGTTTGCAGTAACGCAAGGATGAAAGCTAACAGTGCTGAACGATGAACTGAACTGAAAAGTAGAAAAAGCTTGAGTAATATTCCGTGCACTATGTTGGTGCATAATTCACTCGTACAATTCGGTGGAAGGTTTATGATGTGGAGAAAAATGGTTTGCATATGATGGTCAACTATATTCAGACCAGCTTGTTTTGGTTTGAATCTCTAATATGCACTCTGCACGGCTGTGTCACGATTTGAGCAGCTAAGCTCAGCTTTATCACACGATTGCCACCATTGTTATTGTTAGAATTATTGTTGCTGTTGATGGACTGGATCATCCAAACTTTATTTGGGAAAAAACATTCCAATAGTTTCCTTAAAATTCACTCAGTCTTGATTTAGATGTCACTAGCTTTGGCACAAGTAATGCTTGTACTCCGGGATAATCTTGTCTGCCTCGTCGAGAAAAGTGCCCTCCCCTAGTGTTCTGCGTGGTGTATCCACTTCAGGTCGTTTTGTGCTGCGGTAAACAAAGATGGCTGTGCCGGTTGCTATCGACACAGAAGCTGAGACTTCCTTGACATATCAGGAAGCCAGTGGAGTTTATAATATTACTGGACATTCACTATATGCACGGCTAAGTTATGTGGGGAAATGTGTCTGACACCCTCAATAACAGATCATCCTGAGGGATATTAGTAATGAAGGCTTATAATACACTTTTTTCCGAGGTTGCTAAGCATTGTTAATTTATCATAAATTGCTTGGTTTAGGGGGAACTTCTTTTGCTAAAATTCTGATGTGTTTTGACGCGACACCCGCTACGGATGCTCAAACTTTAAGTTTAGGAATACATTCTTAGGGATGCAAAGAAAACTATAGATTCCGTATTGCTATCGACCATCCCAGATATGATGCACGTGTGTTACCGGAACGACGGTTGCACCAAACTGTTTGACTTTAAAACGGACACTTGAAATTTTATTAAGGACAGATGTATATGTGATCCAAACATGAATGTACACGCCTACCTTTACATCCTGAGTAAGATGTGCATTTTGCAGACATAGTACTCTATACATTAATCTGATGAGTTATTGTCCTTTCTGGTCGTCAGTGAGATTCCAAACAATTTAGCGAAAAAACATATGGATGAAAAAGTTCGAATTAAAATTCCTTATGTTGCTCGTGGAATGAAGTGATCAAACCATGCTACTGGTAAAAATATGCTGTTGGGTTGATATTTGGTCTCGGGAAATTCTTCCAGCAATTCTACATTTTTATTGGTGTGGAAAACTGTCAACATAAGTCGTGTTTGGGATATTGCTTCACAATGTCTATTTATTATTTTTAGCGAGTTGGCTAGAATATCACAAGCCTCCATGTCTGTGTTACCTCCATCTTAAACAAACGTTGGCAATTTAGATTTTGTTTGTTTGGTCCAGAGACAACGGATACATGTGTAGAATGTGTGCACACCAGATGGTTTTCACTAGCGTGTCTGTAACGGTGCACTTCTGTTCAAAGTTTGAAAAGCAAAAAATCCAAAAATGGGTTTCCTACACGTGGTGCAACTCTATTTTACCAAAAAGAACAAAATCGAATTTTGCCAAACAACTTGCCGAAAATGGTGAAAACGTTTATTGCTACAGGAAGGTATTTTCAGACAAAAACCAAAGGAACCACCATTTCGGCTCATAACACCAAACAACTGAATAAAGGACAAATAGGGGATATATTTTAAAACTTACTCATGCTTAGAAAAGTCCTTGTTCAGTATTCAAACATCAGAAATGAGAAAAAAGGTTACCGGATAAGTTTGGTCAGGTTACCTGGGCTATGTATATTTAGTGATATGAATTATAGATCTCAGGTCAAAATAGGGTAAAATGGATATGATCACCGACCAGCTGCTAAACTACGACAACCTTGAGGGAGATCACGTGGATCCAGTCATTTCGGAATACATGTTTAGTAGCATTTGCTCTAGTATGACTGAAGGATAACCTCCCAGGGTACTCACCAGAATTTATACGTGTATACCTTGTAAGGGAGTTCCCCAACACAAACGTCTCCATAGACGATCTCTTGAGTTACTCAACCACATTTGGGAAGCTAGGCTACCGCATCTTGGGTATACGGTTTTGTTTAAAACTAAGAATTGATGTACTATTGTTCCCGAAAATCCTTGACATGTATAGATGAAACAAGGACAATGTGATGTCGGGGTTTTGGTCCAAATGAAGAGCTCCACGATCGCTTTAGTGATTGCTGCGAAGAACTTTTTGAATAACTCTGAAATGTTTTCTTGACTCTTTCTCCATGTTTTAATTCCCCAGTGTTTTATAGGTTAAACCTATAGATGGTGTCTGCAACTGCCAAAAATAAAGATAAACGGCACTTCATAAAATGCTGGTGTATTTTTTCTGTGTACTGTATAGTCATACAGTTGTAGCTGGGTAAAATTTGCGAAATGCGACCGCAGTTCTAGACGTTGTTATATCCATCAGACAATAGATTCACTTTTCCCGAAGTCAATTCAGTTGTATTCGTTTATTGGTTTTCATAGAAACTCGGTATGTTGCGATGTTATTTTAAAGCCGATATTATAAAAGACGTGTACAAAACAGTGAACGGGATACACTTAGCTCTGGGTGTGGTATCGTTCGCAGGCGAAATTTAAAAAAGACATTTGACTGCTATTTGACGATAAATGGGTTAAAATTTTATACCGCAATATGCTAAAACGTTTGTTAACATTGGTAATTGCAGTAATTAATTCCATCTTCAAAATGATCAGGTTGTCTTGCAAAATGAAGATGGATGAAGAGCAAAATTGCTGGCTAACTAATAGAATACGCCTGTCAAACCAAAATCCAATGGTTGTTGCACTCGTCCTGATAGGAAATCTTGATTGATCAATGTGCGAACGTGACCGGAAACTGATCAACTGGGAATAGTATCGGTCCTGATTGAATGATGAATTGATCTAAGAAGTGGGAAGAAGATTTAAAATGCGGTGAGTGAAGAAGCACAAAACAGTTTGTCGCACGAATAAACCCGTTCAATTCATTTGTGTACTCAACAATTTATACTCCTCTATACGAGGGGTTTTAAAATTCAGGATATAAAACCAACTCATATTTTGATTTTGGAAATTTGAATTGAAACAAATAATCAGAGACTTTAGCTCTTATTTAAAATACCCACGAGATGCTAAAAGAGGCTTTTTAATCCTCCAATCAGCCGTAGAAAACCGACGGCTGTCTCAAAGGAAACCAGGAACTATTGCATCTCCTCTTGCATACATGGAATATAGTAATTTTTTTCGGACTGCAAACAACAACCATTTTTCTAAGGCCACTCATAAGGAATCTTTGGCAGTTATGCCAAAGCTCTGAGCAATTGTCACACACCGCTTTCTTCCAGACGGTGAAATAACACAGTCAGTTCTTATTTGATAAAACTGTAACTGTAACTGTGCCACCTGGTCAACTTCCATTAGTGTGATGATTCTCCCTCAAAGCCTTTCCATAAATATGTCAGTTTCTAGATAATCAGAGTGGTGGGCGGGTTAGTGTATGGTGAGCTCTCGAAAATCTTCCCTACAAAAAAAGGTTTCAGATAAGGATGTCCACTCTCCATTCTAGTTCAACTTCATCATTGATGAAATAATGAGGCGGACGCTGGACGATCTTCAAAACCCGTGCATTCAAATTGTTTCTGGTGAGAGCCTTGTCAGTCTTAGTACGCCGACGGCATTGACCTCTTTGGTGACCAAAGCGAAGCACAAGTCCTGTTGAGTAGACTGACCACCATCGTTCCATCATTTGGCATACATCTTCCACGTTCAAAGTGCAAAGTCATGCTTCAGAACTTGCAGTCTGCGAATATATCCCTCACAATTCAAGGAGGATCACTGGAGGTTGTGGAAAAGTTTGCATGTCTCGGTAGTTGTATTCCCTTTGACGGACATGTGTCTGGTGAAGTAGGTGCAAGAATCTCAAAGGCTAGAATCACGTTTGCTAATTTGCATCAAATGTGGCGTCAAAAAGAATCGCTAAATCCTAAGAGTCGCGTGTATTAGGCTACAGTAAGGGCTGCATTGTTGTATGTGTGTGAGACATGGCCCCTACGGATAGATAATGTGAGAATTCTCCAGGTTTTTGACCTCTGATACCTCAGAATCGTGGCTGGTTTTGGGTGGCTTTAGCCTGCTAGTGATCAGAAAACGGGTATTTGGTTGTGCGGCGGGTACTCCAATCGGGGAAAACATCTAGCACCACCCACTACAATGGCTCAATCATGAGCTACGCATGCCAAAACACCGGAGGCGGATGTTGTTCTCCATGCCTTCAGGATGGCGCAAACAACGAGGTGAAAAACGCACAATTTGGCAGAAAGGCGTGAAAGAGATCACGAAGCGTTTTGGGTGTTGTTGGTGTTGTAGCCTTCCAGGATGGGGTCCCTGTGACACCGCTTGTGCTTCGCCGGGTACTTTGCAAAAAATGGCGGCTACTCAATATCAGTGGATTTAGTGCTGTCACTTTCCTTCCAGATTGTCTAATTGAGTGTCTGGAGGTGTAGGAACATCAGAATGCTTGACATAGGCCAGCATTATGTCCCCTCTCTCACTCACGCTTTATTCTTCTCACTCTAAGGTTTCTTATATAACTAGGCAAACCTAAAATTTGTACGTCAGTGAAGCATCACTGACGTCTTTGATTATGATGGTGAACCTAGTCATACCAAGAACTATTTTAAACTGATTTATTTATGTTTTGTTCGCATTGCGAAGCGTTTTCTTTTCAAAGAAGGATTCTACGGGGAATCCTGCTATTCAGGATGGCTTGTTTTCCGAAATTTCTTCTTACTGACATCTAGGATGTCAGCTCTGTTAACTTTTTGTTTTACTGCCAATGATCCATTTGGTTGGCCTAAATTTAAATTAACTTTATCTTTAAGTAGCAAAAGTTTCTAATCACTTGTGATGACAATATAATCCGCATGGGCTAACCGCGAGCTATTTGAATTAGTTATTTTCAGGCTCCTCAGTGGATTCAAAAGCTATGTTCGCTAGTCTCAACTTTATCCTAAATGTTGTCCCTCTTTCGTTTCTGGGGTTTCGGTTATAAGTCATGCGTTACATTCATTCTTATGTAAATAGTGGTAATGAATCTTGGTAACAAATCCCTGGGAGTAACATCTGAAAATTTGTAATGTTGTAGCTTGGATTCGAAGTTGGATTGTGAGGTGCACAGATGTGCACCGTGGACAAAATGGCTTTTTTCAGAAAAAAAAACATCCGTGAATACCCAAACAGCTGCACTAATCTACACAATCTACACAGCTACTTCTACCGGTAGCATAGCTGCTCAGTCACGCCTAACATCGTTATTGTACCAAAGAAGTAGGAACTGTCTTGAAGCGCAAAGTCCGTTTGCTGCGGTATCTTCACATGGGTTGCAGATAACCACCGTTTCCAGACAACTAGCCCGTGAATCCCTATCCACGCCCACAAGTAACCACATCATTCCGCTGATGATAGTCGTTCGTAAGTGAAACATATTCTTATGTCGAATTTCTATTCCCGACACGAGTAAATGGTGCGGCTTATCAAATGTGTCGGAAAATCTGTCAACAGATGCATTTTTCGCTGTCCACCCACTGATCCGCTTGAAACTTGCATCCATCTCTTATAATACACAATAGAACTAACTAGTGTCTACAGTTTTACACTCCCCCGTCTCCTCCCATTTTTAGATATACTGTATTTGGATGACCTTGTGGGAAGCCATTCATGATAACTGCGAAGAAATATTACAAACTTGAGAAAACAATGACCTTGTGGGAAGCCATTCATGATAACTACGAAGAAATATTACAAATTTGAGAAAACAGCACGTGCAGTAATTCTAACAAACAAAGTTACGTAACACAGTCATACGTGGGTTCTTATCACTTGCAGAATGAAATCCAAATTTAACCTTCAGCAAATCTTCAGTCAAAAACCCCTTAAAAAATTTGTCTAATCTGATACAGGGGCAACTAGATACTGTCCGTGTTTTCCTCTCTGCCTTTTGACCGTTCGTCCGCCAACTGTCTGAAAATGTTACAAAAGTTACCAAATAATGTTGCTAACAATATGCACGATAAGTGTTTTGAAAAAAAGGTATTGTGGGCCAAATCCCGGGCTTAGAGCCCTTCCTCCTGTTTTTTTCTTCCACATGTACACGAGTTCATCGGTCATTAATCATAGAGTGTTTTTCGTGGGGTTTTCGTAGTGCTGTGTATTCATCTACTGTTTGTTTATGACGTGTTCCACCTAATTAGCTGGTTATTGCTCTTTGCTCCAAGATGTGAAACAAAGGTGCAACTGTGTTTGGATTCCATTACCTTCCACATTGCGTTGGTTTCGAAAAGAAGGAAAATAAACAGACTTCCAAAACACGCAAGTATGCAAGGCAACTACAACCAGAATGTCGATAATAATAACGCTGAAGCAATTAGTGCTAAGCGAAAAAGAAAACTGTTGTCAATGTGTTGGAAAGATGTGTATACATTTAGGATATTCTCAGGGCGACCACTTTCACAAAGCCTTCTGTAATTATATTCATCCAGTTATTAGAGTGATGGACCCACGCTTTCCAATTCGCTAGTCTCTCTCTATGAGTACTACAGGTAACGACTAGAAGTGTCTTCTTCTAGGGTAGGAAATGTCCCTTTAAAAAAATAAACGACCTTTACTCAGCTTTTTTGGTTGCGTAGCACACAATTACATCCACATTTACTTTAATTGAATAGACGATCAGGAGTATCCTCGAAAGAAATGCACAAATGCAAAACGGATTTTTTGCCCTTTCAAAGCAAGGCTGGCTTGGTAACCTCTTAACTAAAACTGTAATTGCTATTTTATGGCAATCTAAAACCGAGCAACATAAAACTAAAGATCTCATGTACTGCGAAATCATCTACTTTAACACCACAAGCTACTTAGTCAACTGTGGAACAACCAGACCTAAATCAAATTGCTCAAACAGTTAGAACCCAGTCGATTTTAGCAATCTAATTACATATACCCGCCAGATGAGAATCTCCAGCGTACACTGCATTCCGATTCATCTGAAACCGCATTGAAATATGACTCACTGTCAAGCGGTCGCATCAAAAGTTCCTTACAAACAGAATTCAGTGTACACTCAGCCAAGTGTCAGAAAATTCAGGGTTTACGTTCAATTTTCTGACCTTGAATTTTTTCAGCGAAAATTGCTGCCAAGGTAAACAAGATTGTCCTGAATGGTAAAATAGGCTGTATGTTTCTGAAGTTTTTTTCAGCTTGACACTTATAAGCAAGTATATTGTTCGCAAGCTTACATACTAGGGTGGTTATCTTTCCTTCAAGCAATTCCTAACTTAACAATCAAGAAGTGATTTCAAGATTCTTCATATCAGTGTTCTCTTTGGGATGATTGCAGAATAAGCTGACGGAAATTTACTGGTCCCATATTTAAGACTAGGAATAAAATAACCTTCACATCATCGAATGTTTCGGATGGTTAACGTTTACCGGTATATTTTACGGAGCCTGATTAAAATGAAATCGTGGTTGGCTGACGCCCCTAATGGTCGCCCAACAGCCGCTATACCTTCCTGCACTAGAGTGGAGACATCAACCAACAATATGAATACGGCCTTAGTCATACGCGATTTATTTGAACATTTTGTCTTCTTTATACATGCGTTCTTAGAACAAGTTCACTTAGGGATTAATTGCATTTGGTGCTCACGGTTTATTACAACAACCTTAAATTATTTACCCAAATAACTTATTTCAAACTAAGAATCAGAGAATTGTTTCGTGTTCGCCATTCATTCGGTGCGAATTCTTTATTTTGGGGGGAAGAGCGAAGCGCTAGATGCCATTTTTCGGCGAACTTTTAGCTAAAATGATGCGGCGAAGCGCTAGATGCCATTTTTCGGCGAATTTTTAGCTAAACTGATGCAGGCGAAATAATTGCTTTCAAGTACTAGACATGTTGGGGAAAATAACCCACAAAGTGAAATAGTTTATGTCGGGATACAAAAGTGCCATGGATCAAGCTAACAAAGTGCGAAACAAGGGTGTTTCACATATTTCTTCATCGATAAAACCAAACATTTTCTCAAACGTGTTTAAGCAGTCGATTTCAATCAACTAACTAATTTGCAGTGAGAAAAGCAATAGCCGTTTGTAGCACAGCTTCTACGCGGTGACTACTGGCAGGCGTGTCGAAATTCAAAATGTCGTTCAACATAAACGTTTGCTAATTATTTTCAAAGGTAAAATTATCAAATCAGCATTTCTTACGCTAAATGATTCATGTAGTTTGTTCCGGCTGATTTCCGTGTATTTCTGAATTTAATACTCTCAGTATGACTTTACGTAGTGCATATTATTGACGCACGAGCTCTATGCGTTGTTTTAGATTCAGCTGATTTGTTTTCTAGTTTACACTGTAAATAGCGTGAGCAGCCACACATTAAAAGAAGGCGGATCTAAATCACCAATTTGGAATGATATCTTAATCAAAAATTATTAATGATTCAAGCTGTGGAAAGCTTGGGTCTTTATCGATGCATTGCCCAAATCTCTTTTAGCGCACCGTGCGTACTTCCGAGCACAAACTTGAGAAATGGGGTTTTCTTCGCTACACACAGTCTTGTATTTTCTTCTTCAGCAATTGTGAACGTGCGCATCTCAAATGTGATGATCTAGTCAACTATTAAAGCCACGACAACAAATTTCCCGAATTAGTTGATCAATCAAGACATTTAATTTCCTGCCGATCACTTGAATCTCCACCACCCCCTTGTGTCCGACGTTTTCACAAAAAGTGTGGTTTCAATAGGAGCTGCTTTGAAGGTAACTTTGGAAACACGGCTAAAGAAGAAACACGATTAATCAAAGAGATTCAGGTTTTTCCATTTCTTACGGTCCTATCTTTAACAATCACGCCCGACGCGTTTTTATCCATTTAATCTACAGGTTTCGTGAATGAAGTGTTGATGAGACATTCGATTGCCTGAGAAACTGATTTAAATTTAGTGCTCTCAAACAGTGTTCTAGTTGCAACCAAACACACTCACAACAATGGCCAAACAGTTCAGCAGCAACGGACGTAATTACCAGTCTTCCTCAGATGAACATTATTTGTACTAGGTTTACGTTATATATATGTACCGATCCTTTTAGACAACAATAAATCCTCCAGGTATGATAAATATGAATAGTGGAAAAAAGTTACCCTGCTGTCAAAGTCAGGAAGTATATATGAGCAAGTCGGTCCCGTGGTATATATCAGCTGACGTCTTCAGCAGCATGCTCTTGACACTGAATACGGGACAATCTGGAACTATAGGTTGTATTACGTTGATGGGTGGGATCGCATTTGTGCTGATGTTCAGATTAATGAATATCAAGCAGCTGAGCGAAATCGTTCTTTAATGCTGTGTACATTTCTGAGGTCGCCTAGCCTTTAAGTAGCATTTCTGTGTTGAAATAGGGTATGTAAAACTAAGAGACTTACAAAAAACAAGCCCGCCTAATACGGGGTAAGTTAGACAGCTACTGTGTGCATTCGGGAATACATTTGATTGGCCTTACATTGGATCGTGTAACATCCAATCGCTATCGTATTATTGCGAAAGCAGTGTAACTGTGAAACTCGGCAACATTCATGGCAAACGATGAAATTTATGTCTGGCTATTAAGTGAAGCTGCACTAGACTGTACACAAAAGGCACATTCATATTTTACTATCCACCATTGCCTCTTTATCTATCCAGGCTACACATATTCTCTTCTATTAGTCTATCAAGCGCGACACTACCCACCACATAGTTTGCGTGTATTCAGTCCCTATTCCTTACTACAACGACAACAAATGAAAAAGTGATCTGGATAATACGTTACCAAGGACAAAAACATGTTGCTTAGCTCGTGTTCCTTGAGCGAATACAAAAGAGTGGGACTCGATAGCTTCAGGTCCTTGACTAAACCGAAGAGATTGGATCAATAAGTTCCTCGATGGAGAAATGGTGTGAATTAAACTCATTTGCTAACAAACCACAAAGTGAAGAACATTCGTTAACGTGCTCTGCTTTTTATCTTCATTTACAGTCATGATTAACTCCCGTTTGGCAATACAATACACTGCAACGTTTACAGTAACTTCGTTAGTGTCTTGTTGTATTATCTCGGTAAACAGGCGAATGAATGTTGGATCCCTGTTTAAACATCCAGAAATTTTAATACAACAGGAGGTACAAATGATTCCCTCTTCCATCAGATTAACAAGAGTTTACCTGTCCTATTTGGACGTCTCTTTCAGTTGATTAATGTACCGATTTACATTTGCCCCAGCAATCTACAGTAGCTCTCTATTTCTGATGTTTGAATATTCCGGTATTAATTATTGCGCATTGCGCAAGTCAGTTGGGTCATACGGTGCTATTAACAAGGACTCGTGATTTCACGCATCTTCCAACTGAACAGATGTTTAGTTACAACGTAAAAAACTTCAGGAAATGGGTGACTCTACACGAGCTTTGCTTTTTTGTGCCGTTCCGCCTCGGTCTATCCCAAAAAATCAGTTTGGACTTGGCCAATCTCCATGAGGTTACCGGAATTTGGTGAACCAAGTAATTTTAATTTGCGCACGTATTTGACACGTACCTAGAATGACTTTTTATAGGCAAACTAATCGGGCATCAAACTGAGTTACTGGTTTAGCTGCCATATATTTCAGCTACTTTGAGAGGCTAGAGTAATTTTCCAGCTTAGGAAATCACCCCTGATTGCTGAAAGTTATCAACGCGGATCTTGGTGCAGGAGAACATGCATAAGGGTTACCTCTCCTACCATGACGTTTTACGGAACACAATATGAATCTTCGTACAAAAATGTAATAAAGCATTTTATTCAGTTCGCACTTTAAAATTGCGCTTCTTGTGATAGTGAAAGTAGTTATCATCCACGTCTACTTCCAAATTCATCTACACAAAATTAGATGTAGTCCGATAATAATATGAGCTGAAATGATTCAATTAGCCCTACTAAGTTTAAATTTATTTGCCTGAAAGACTGCTTGTAAACAGTATATCTTGTTTGACATGGATAAACTGAATAAACCAGCAAAACGGCTATGTAAACTGTGTCTTAGGGAACAAACGAAAGTGCCATCGACCCTCAACAGAAAACGTACATAACAATTATTCACACGAGGTTAAGTCATATTTCCGTGCAGTGAGTTCGATAAACAAGTGGTCAGGTGCCTGAGTACCCCTCAAGCACCAAGGAACGCTGACGCATACAGTCATCGGTGCTTCCACGGCACTCCGCCTGGTAACGTGGTATCCTGGCCTTCAAACTACTCAATCAATTTTAACACATCAAAGGAGGAAAACAGCAAAATTTATTAATGCACTACTCATAAGGATGCTGAAAATTCTTCGACAGCAACCTTATGAGTAGTGCATTACGAACATACATGTATCGCGATATCTCGAATATCGTAGAGACATGAAACGGCTTGGTGGAGCACATTCAGTTGCCTGAAAACATAATAAACGTGAGATTCAGCTGGGTTCCAGGTGAGCCTCTCGCAAAACCAAATTTATTTGAAAATGAATGTATTTCGCCAGCAAAATTTATTGTATTCAGTAGTCATTTTTTGCCAGGTTGGGAGGAAATTCTAATTTTCGCCCATTTAGAACGATTAGTCTAAATGCAAATCAGCCGTATGCATACTGCATATTTTTAATTCTTCCCTTCTCGTTCTGTCAAAAACAAGCAGCGGTCCTGCAATCCTGTTGATCGTATTTCAGCATCCTTTCCAAAAATAGACGTTACTTCCGCACTAGGAACATACATGTTGATTTTAGACCCGCGTTCTGAAGAATATGTACAAAAACTACGGAACAAAGAGAGCAGGCTTACACCAGTTAAGTCTAATGTTTACCTATCTGAATTTTTTGGAAAAGCTGTGAGAAAGCATACCGATGACTTCCAAATACTGATTCAACAAACAGATTTGAGTATCATTGTTTTACAAAACAAAATGGTTTGCCTCCGTTATTCGTGAACACGTTCAACCCGCCGAAAACATCTGTCTTTTGCTGCCGAATTAACTATCTTTTGGGACTCCCAAGCAAGAAACACGGTAGCAATCCATGTTTTCAAATGATGTTTTAAAATTGCACACCCATGTCCCCACAAATATGATAATGGACTGTAGGTATGCCAGAACTGTTTTGATTTCGGCGACGAGGAAAACATTTTTGTCCCAGTGAAATTGCCGTATGTTGTCACAATTAAACCGTGACATCCAAGAATTTCCTAATAAAGCATATCAGTATTCTGTATATCCACATATGTCAGCATGCTGCCATTTTAATTTTGCATCAGGTACCATTAATTTATTGTGATATACACAAGCTTTGCTGTTTTATTCTATTGCACTCCATTAAATATCACTTATTTGTCTAGCAAGATGTGATAATTTGGGTAAATGGCTGAAGTTTTTACGTCGATTCCAGGCTTCAATCATCTACATTTGTCAAAGCTGACAATCAAGTGGATGTTTGAGTAGTCACTAAACTTTTCTGGCTGGAATAGGCTGTCAGAACTGTCTAGCTGCGATTAGGCGTTCCCAGCACACACGGGCAGCGACGAAACAGGATAAAACCCTAGAACAGACCGGTAATTCTATTACGCCACCACCTATTCAATGGAGCCAATGATTTTGGTGAGTTTTATCAATAGAAGGACAGCTAAATTTCGAAATTCATTCATTTTCACATTTTTTTGCGTTTGATACAAAAACTAGACTTGATAAAAAAGCTCACCAGATTCGGCAATAATAGGGGCAAGCCCTAGAAATTTTCATGTTTGTATTTTGCATTTTGAGCAAATAGTTTAGGTGAAATTGTGCACTATCCAGTCCATGTGGTTCGCATAACATTTGTGGAGTATAACTTTGAAGATGATGTCTTTGTTGCCTGAGGACTGGCCCAAACAACGTCCAACGTCCTCAGTGTTTGTCGTTAAGTCTTGATGGATCGTAGTGGCGAAAGTCAAGGATCCGTTCGTTTATATTAAAACTCAAATGCATAAACTTGATGTTTCCCTTTTTGTTGATTATCAACGAAACCAGCGATCCAATGCGTACTGCAAAATAGCTTGATTTTACGTGATGTTACAAAAACCAAATGGACTTTGTCTTCATAAATATGATCGATTAACAAGTGGTAGACCAATGCGTTCAACTACGAAAAATCCTACCCGCTAATTCATGTATTTGCTCCATGACAGTGATGATCACATTTGAAAATGTCGCTCATTATACAGTTGCATAGATTGAAAATGTCGCTCATTATACAGTTGCATGGAATTTGTTATATTTTCGACAATATACCGCGTGTATGCTTCGCTGGAACAATAAGAGTATCGTCCAACAACGTTCGTACGATGACCTTCTTCCTTATAGCTACTGAATTACTGCTGTTGACGTGCCTAATGCCAAATGAAGGCGTGGTTTTCACAAACAGTCTGGCCAAACCTCATGTTATTCACTGTCTCTGCGACATTTGAATGAACAGCAAGGGACTGAAAACCAACTTTGCCCGTCCGTGAGTGTGCTGCCGGTAGACTACAGTCAATTTCATGTTTTCATGTTCTAAACCGATGTTTATCGCCCGTGGAAAAACACGGTAAACTCCTCCACAACAAGCTAGTAAATGATGGTACCGACAGTTGTTGCTAGGTTTCAGGTTTGTATACTTTCTATTAAAAGTGGTCGCAAATCCAGTCAAAGTTATTCCTTCTCCCTCGGTTACAGTTGAATGCGTGATGTAAGTATACAACCGCCAACAGTGTGAACAAAGCATCTCACGTTTGAACTCTTCGGTAGAGTAGAACAAGCAAATCAGGTGAAAAATCGTTAATATTCCACATAAGTACCAAGGAAAGTGAAACCATACAGCTAAATATCAACTTGTGTTTGGTCAACGGTAACATGATCCACAAGGGTCGCGTGATCTTAACACCTGATTAGCTAGTAACAAATGGGCTGTTGTGAATGCGGTTTTGGCCTCGGCTCTACCGCTTGTTTCAATATATTCCGGTAGAATTTCGGAGTGTATTAGGTGGAGGTACCAATTACGGCGACATTTACGTTGCATTAGGTATCCAGTAAGTGGACTAAGGGATGCTGTCAGCCGTACCTGAGCTGAATTCCAGAAGCTAGATCGTTGATGTTCAGACATCATTTTCCACAACTAGTTGCAGCTCTCTCACTGTGGTTGTCTGCCGTTCATCTAACTTGTATACCACTTGTTGGTGAACAAATTTGAAACGTAGACGCAGACAACACCTTTCTTATGAAACAGTTATCTTTAATAAGCTGTATCTCACACATTTCTGAAACCTTAATGGAAATCAGTTTACTCTCGAAATATGTATATAAAGGCCGTTATGGTGTTGCGATAGACATTTTGTGTTGTCTACTCCAGTTGTGCTCTCGTCAAACCATTATCCTTACTGGTCACCATCAGGTACAAATTATGCAAACTGTTATGAATGCTCTGCTGCAGACGACAACCAATGTAAATTATTCATCTTGGAAAATACGTGCTACGGAATACTAAAGTATCCAAGATACATTCTTCGTGAGACCATTGTCTTAGGTCCATTTATCTACCCGCTGCTGATGTGAGACAAGCGCAAGAAAGCACGCGGTCCACGAGTTCAGTGGAGTACACAATGGGCGTTCTCCAAAAATAAAAAACACCGTCGCGGATTGAGTTTGATGAATAGCAGTCACTAAGCTATCATTACAATCGAGTTTACTCTGTTGGACACACGTTAGACACTTAGCTTCCGAACACACATTTCAAACCGAACAATGAATTAACCAGACTACCCTCTACAGGCGCGTCGTTACAACAAATTCTACAGTACTTCTGATCCAGGATATCTGCCATCTCATCATAACGACTGTGCGTCTTTTTACTTGTCGTCAACAGATACTGAATCGTTGGTGTCTGCCCCAGAGTCACTCGACCGTGCGCGTTACTTTACGATTCCATTTTTGAATATCTGCATGGTTGTCGCACTTGTGGCTTCCAATCACCAGAAGTAAGTTTGCTGCTAATCACATTTGAAGAAAGTTCCCCCTTGATTTTTACCATCTGGAACCAGCAACATGTCTACGTTCGAATCGATAGCATTAACGATGTTTAGACAGATGGTGCATAGCATTTTTAACAGCTAAAAGTATGATGAGTTAGTAAAGAAACTTGTGTTGCTCCTCACAGCAACAACCTTGAAAGATGATCGTATGTTCCGGGGACTGGTCTGGATTAGTTGAACCATTCAACCAAACACAAGACTCTCTATCATACCAAATGATCGTCAAATATAAAAGCAAAACCTCGTTGAACTTCCAGTTGCACATGATTGTGAATTGGTCCAGAATATGTACAATAACGACACCTGCGTAAATCTGATATGCTTTCCATGCTCCCACCAAATGGGCTCAAAAGTGAGGCTTGACAAATAGAAGCCGATAGTTGGAAAACCAACTACTGTGATTATCGAAGTATGTACTGTACACATTTGGATAACGCATGCGCCAGTGTTCTTTGTGGAAATATCACTATGGATGTTTTCCATGTGAACTTGCTATATTATTTAAACTGGTAAATTTCTGATCTGAACTGAGTTTTTAAATGCACGCCCCGTCACTATGACCTACAGTGTTTTGACCCATTTTGATCTTTTCCGGAAGCTCACCAATCTGCCTTTTTACCAGTCTACGCAAAAACATGCGTTTTCCCTCTTTTTAAAAAAACAAAAAAAACGAGACCGCAATTATTTATATTTTTTGGGCAAAGCTACTAAGCTTGTAAATCATCTGACTACAGTTCGCATACAAATTGTATGCAGCCTTGGGATGTCGTTTCGGTTTATGTTCAAAAACGATAAATTCCCATTTTTCATGGCAACAGTTCCTTCCAGTTTTGTCAGATATTTGGACCGAGGTGAATCAGCCCTCATTAATCACTAGATTCAAGATCCACCAAATTGTCATCCGTACAAATTTCACAGCAACTTCTAAATAAAAGACATACGAATGAATACTAAATTGGTAGGACCTAAAATTGGTTTTCTCAAGAGACTGTTATGTCCTGTAAACTCTTTACTTGTGCTTTTTAAAAGGGTGTGAAATAGCACGTTTTTCAAATAAAAAGACAACAGTCGTCAACCTTCCTTTATGGCGTTTATCATTAACTCTGAAAAACAGTCACGAATTTGAGTGAAACAATGAATCTACTAAATCAGGAAAAACGTTTCCAGATGCCGATATAGAATCTAGTTAGCTTCAAATGTTTTCTTGTAGCGTTAATGATAACCTGTCTGAATTTTTCACACTACTGTCGTTGTGTGTGTACTGCGAGGTGTGTGGTGCTTATATAATAATCCTATCTATCTCTTTGGGAGCAGAATTTTAGTTTTCATCCGTTCGACTCCTAAGAAAAATGTGATTGAGTCTATTTAGGTTTTTGGGCATAAACCCAAAGGAGTTGTCACAATTTACTGCCTTTCTAATTTTTGCCGGCCATTTCGCGCAGTGCATCATATCTAATCTACTTTTAAAAAGGCCTAGATGTTATTCTCGACAAGATTAAAACATCATACTCTATACAACAAGGCCCTATACACTGAGCCGAATTGCCAATCCATTGGGTACGCAGTACATTATGAAAATATTAGGTCCTACAACATTTACAGAAAACCATTTGATTGTTACATGTAGAATTAGCAGTGATATTAGAAGAAGATAGATAAAGACTTAAAAAAAGACTAAAAATGCGTCAGTATTATGGCCTTTATTTCCATTATTCCATTCAGTTTATGGAAACGGCGGCCGAATTGTTTGCTCCATGAACGCTATTAACGCCCACGGAATAACATCCTCACAAGCCTTATTGTGAGCAGTTGATTTTAGTCATGATTGTGGAAACATACTCAAATAGACAGCTCCATCTTCTTCAGTCTGGGAAACGATCGTCTAACTTCTCGTACACTCTACCACAATGAACGGAGTAATTAGTTGTGTTGATGACTGAATACAACGGATCAACCAAGTCTGCGTTCGATTGTTCAACCTAAAGTGCTCGGGCTCATACATTTTACGGACCACGTGACCCTTTTAGACCTAATAATTAATATGGATTTTACTTAGCTGGTGGAGTAATACCGACATACATTTCTTGCTTTCTAGACGCATGAAATTTAAATCTTGGTACAGGTCAAAAACTTACTTAAGGTATTTTGTCAACATGAACGATACAAACAAGCGGAAGAAGCTGTACGGACTTGGACACATCCAAATCCGTTTTTGGCAAAAAAAATTGCCAAAGAGTTGCAAAGCACTATGAAGACGAACCCAAGAAAACTGTGAAACAAAAAAGCACTCGGCACATTCCAACGCGGTTAGTTGTTGTGAGGAATGTGCCCATGCGGTTTGCATTATTACAATTATACTTATTATTATATAATAATTAATTATACCTATATAATTATATAACATATATACAATTATAACTATAATTGCCGCATGAATTTCTGCGGCGTTGGAATGGTGGTAGTTTATTAATTAAATAATAGGCACGGATAGTTGCGTGGATTCAGCGCAACCTCTCGCAGTTGGTCTCATGTTTGTGTCTCAATATTCTGAGGCGGAACTTACGCGGGACACGAAAGCTTTAATTGAAATAAAATGTCTCACATCAGCGTTCTCAAAAGCGAAGACGAAGGAAGTTCATTCGGCGCACTTTCGTATTGTTTCATTCTTTTTCACCGCGTAATATTCACATTCACCACTACAGTCATACCAAGGAGTACCGAAATCTAAGCCCAATTAACGCTGCTATTAAAGCCGTTTTTTATATGCGCATTACGCTATCCGTACCAGTCAGATCACGTACTAGACTACCACGCGCCTGAAAAGATCACAAAATTGTATCTGAATTCCAAAATAAAAACGAATCGGAAGGCAGTTTACACTCTTGAAATTCAAAACAGTTCGCTCGTTTTATCTTCTCAAAGTTCGCACATGATGAAGCACACAACAACACTACCGACACCAAAAACGAACTAAGATTTTGGCACTTATCGAATGCATTTTTGAGTACACAGTTTTATTTGCGCCCTTTCAGATATTCTCCCCGACTGAGGGTCTCACTTTTAAGATTGCCGAATCTTTTTTTGATAAAAGTTATTGATATTTAATTCCTCCCAATCTTAAATGCGAATGCTCAAGGATTTACATTTGCTCATGCTGTTATAGCCACGAACTAGATGTCATAAAATGATTTTGTTACATGAGTATCATACGGACTCGACCTGGACGAACGTGCCTCCTAAGCGCTAGCTACAAGCCACATCCATGGTTATTAAAATCACACATCTAAATACTATTCAACGTATAGTTTGGACGATTGTGGAGGTTTCCAATATTCACTTAAACTTTGCCCATATAATTATGTTGACAAACCGAACGGCATATTTTTACTAGTGTGCTTGCGCTCCTTGGGAGAATCATCTATGAAAAGTTTAGTCAGACGCGTCTGAGTTCAAAAACAACAATATACTTCCTCTGTCAGTGGATTTAAAAAACATTACTCTACTGTTTCTTCATTTCTAGCATCAAGAGTGTCCGACATCCACCATAGTCATAAAGTCATTTCAGAATCGGGTGTACTTATTAACAAGTTGACCGGAAGTAGGGTTCCCGTTCTCAAAAGTCTATTGAGAAATGAAGATAGAAAGGTTATTCTGTATCACGAGCTGAATTATGTTTCCTTATTCGTTATATCAGATTTGTGTTTGCTAGGCAACTGTGTGAAACACCCGTAATTGCTCTCATGTTATAGGACAATAAGTAACACGAGTTAGTGAACACATCAGGCAAAACTTCACTGTTGGGTGCGCACGTTTAAGCAGTGGGCCTACATATGAAATGATGTTTAAAGTTAGTCCGTAGTTTCGCAACTCATCAGTCTTCCAACATGATTCTCTAAGAAATGCAATCCAACTTATTATCTCCCTTAGATTTGTCTACTAAAATGATGGATGTCCTGGGAAGACGCTGGTGAACACACCGTTTGATTCTAAATTGGCCGTGGAGATTTCCATACATTGCGACTACAGATAAAGTGAAGATTTCAGACTGATCGATCAACTCACAACACTTCACTATCCCTCACGTTGACGACAAGTATTCTGTAAAATGAAGTAATTGCATTACTTAACCGAAGAATACTCCCAAGAGAGATGTCTGGACAGTTCTTGCGATCTTTTCGATTTGAAAGTACGCAGCTATTGAGAGTTCACTTTAAATTTTAGAGAATGCAGGTACATTACTATAGTCCTGATGCAGCGTAATTCATATGAGGGTATAACACCACACGTTCCTCAATTTCGGCAGTTAACTGGTTATATACATTCATGAAGACATTCATCTGAAAGTATGAAACAGAAAAATAAGGTACATCTTTGAAGAAAGGAACAAAAGGCGCTTCATTCAATTCGTCTGTACCGCTTGATGTACAGAACTACTAAGTAAATCAGCACATACACAGGTTGGAGGTGGAGCCTCACGGTTTGTCTCTTGGATGAAACCTAATGATGGCTTTGGGACCGGAACCCAAGCAGAGACCTGTGTTATGTGTTATGACATTAGATCTTCCTGGAGGCGTATCGGCATCCTTGATTGCTGGTTGAGGAACATTCAATAAAGTTATATTGACATCATATGAGTCCAGGAATGGTTGCGTCTTCGAAAACTAGCATGCCTTCTGAACTAATTTTGATAAGTAGAAAATCTATTTTTTGTCTAGTAATAACGATGTCGAAATATTCATTGTTTAGCAGGTGGGTTTTTATTAGCTGTTTTTGCATAGGTTATGACTTTCTATCTGGTGAAGAATCGTCTGCAAGCCAATCCGCATGCTCGTAAGCAGAACAACAGCCGATAATCCCATTTTGTAGACTTTTACTCCAAAACTGTTTTTTCCGAATCATTATTCATCTCTCCAGAAAACTCAACTATTACAAGGGGGCAAAAAATTCAAAATTGTTAAATCCATCCCATGACTGTCTGACCGAAATCAAATGTATGTTTGCAGAACAGTTTGTATTATTGTACCAAATAGGACATAAGCGTTTTGAGTATCTCCACCGCCTTGCTCCAGTTGCTGTTCTTGCTTCCTTACTGTTCCAGCATGCTTGTGAGTTCTGCCCATGAGCTCAACCACATGAATGGTAACAGCTAAGTTAACTTTTGATGAATTCCCAGTGCTTCCTAATCTTGTCTATTTACAGTAAGCAAACGTTACTCCCTCAATAAGGGTAACAATAGTACTCTTTTTTGAGGGTGAATACCATTCAGTCTATGCTGAAGCCGTCGGCTACCTGAAACAATATGCGGAGATATTACTGTCTTAATGGATGGCTGACGTGAGCGTATCCATAAGTGAGCTTATCGGACAGGTTAGGTGGGAAAAAATAAGAAGTGTTGTCCCACGCTTTTCGATTCGGTCTGCAGATGTGTCAGAAAGACCGTAATCTGCAATCAGTAACCATAACGTGATAAAAATACAATCAGAAGCTATTAGAATCAATCGCACACACCATAATGTTAGTGTTCTTATCCACTGAGGTTTTTGCATTAGTGTGCTTTCAGGTTGGACAGTCTGTATCTGGAACTCAGTTGGCACATCATCAAAATCACTGGGCTAGTATATATACCACTCATGTCA
Organism: Clonorchis sinensis; assembly: GCA_003604175.2. Classification (NCBI taxonomy): domain Eukaryota; kingdom Metazoa; phylum Platyhelminthes; class Trematoda; order Opisthorchiida; family Opisthorchiidae; genus Clonorchis; species Clonorchis sinensis. The sequence continues at coordinate 4,422,033 of CM030369.1, read as the reverse complement.
TCCGGTTATTTGGAGATATATGCATTAATGGGGATTCGTTTGAACAGTTCACATTGGGACAACCGTCAACCGATAGATATCGGGTTGGCTCACTCACTTTATCTATTTGGTTTTACGTGCTAATTGCTATTGTTTGCTGGTCTCATGCGAGTTTGGTTCAGTGCTTTGTGTAAGCTTTGTCATTACACTGACGTCTCAATGCTGTACAATCACGAATGTTGCTCAATTACATGTAAAAGATGAACACATCAAATATGAAGAACCTGGTGCCACACTACAGCAGGTATTTTGAGTTGACTTCTGGAAAAAACTCACAGAACAAATGGCACTCCCGTATTTTAGCCGTCATTTTCTGCAGAATCTATAGTCAGGAGCCGGAAAAAAATTGTTCAGCTGTAGCACCATTTCGGTGTCTAACTGCCATGCCGCCCGAAAGAAGCACGATGGCTAGGATGCTGCTAGGATGCTGCCAGGTTGCCCAAGCCCAAACAGGGGAAGCCGGGAGGTAGAGGCCGGGTTCGAACAACGGACCTTCCGGTCAGTAAATTTGCGCTCTAACCACTTCAGTCATCTCGCCATCTCGTCAACAGCAGGAGGGGTCACAGGGAGTTTATTCTAAAAGGTAGAACGCACCAACAGCACCCAAATCATTGATACCACTTTTGTATCCTTGCCCGCAGTCACACGTTAGCTACCTCACGGTTTTCTTCATTCTAAATAGGTTTAGGAGAATAACACTCACCTTGGTAAGCGGTGATTTGGTATGCATAGCATGCGGGCAAACCACCAAGGTTGACAATACTGGATATTTACCGTAACCAAAATACCTGTCTCGCACTCTAACACCGTTTGCTTAATCATCCGGTGGCAAATTTGTCGATACCTTCTGATATCAGATCTGCTACTGAAGCATTCGTGGTTTTCAACCATCTGTCGCAACGGATATGCCCAAACAAAAAGCGTTTACAGTGACCTCTTATGGACGAGACAGAAAGCGCAGTAATCTGTCTTTTGGTGGGCACATACGACATAAATACCCATGCTAATCGCAACTTTGGAAGCTCTGGCTCCAAGCTCAATGAAACATCTGGGGGCAGGATAATACAAATGCCGGGGCATGTTAAATTCTCAATGAATTTCAACTAGGACGTTGAGAAACTGTAAATTTTGAACCATAACTTTGAAGTTTGTCAACATAAGGAGCATACCGAAGATGGTGTCTTGGTGGCTAGTTTATTGCTCTTGTTTTGGAATCGTCCTAAGGTATTAGGCCAATGCCGCTTGCGTGCCCCGGATTAATGAGTTGCTTGTTAGCAACGTTCTGAACACTGTGGAGTTATTGGAGTTTGCTTCATCACTTTATCTATGACTTAATTCAACTAAAAACCGTTGACTGTCATCTCTACCGTGCACAATCCCTCATCACAGAGCTATTTTTGCACAGACTACGCCCGGAATTATGTGAGTATATTAAGGCAGGCCATTTTGGTAAAAGGTGGATAGAAGTGCCTACGGACTAGCGGATCCAAACAGGGTTACGTCTCAAGAAACCACGATTGAAGACCATCTGTACAGATGGCGCTTTTCCATCACCAGACGGAGTGTAAAGGTGTGGCGGATGTAGCCTCTATATCGTCGGAATCTTGCCCGATACTTACGAGTCATGAGTTCGTATGCGGCCTTCGGGAATAAAGAATCAGTGACGATAGACATCTTGTTAAAAAGCGAGCCACACTGGCACCCCTGTGGGTAATATTTTCGTGTCTGAAGGCCATTAACGGCTTACCGCACTTCATGGGGATGCAAATGTTTCCGGCCGTGTTTACGAACAAAAGGTAGGCGTTTGTGGGTCAGAAAGGTAGTGCTTGAATAAGAAAATATCCCCAAGCACGTCGGAGGTGAAAGGGCTGTCATAAATCACAGTCTATGCAAGCAAATGCAAATATCGAAAGTTCAATACATGATGTATGTGGTAAGTACGTCCGTGTGGCACCCTGGAATCATTCGAGAACAGTTCCTTGGAAAACGGAGTACAACCCGTCCTGAATATTCATCTTATACATTTGGTTTGAATTAACTCGAGTCTGCAAGAGAGTTGTAATCACCTAACAAATTGTGATTTGTAACACACGCACACATTGATTATAAAATGGGCATCTAAGTTTTCTTCAAGGAATTCCTTGTAAAAATCCTGTTTTTAATCAAACGAACGAGTGTAAAATTAGAAATAGCATGCATTTTACAGGCGACCTCAAATGCCATGGCAACGCCTCTCAGATAAAAGTATTTGTAATGATCAGAAGATAAGCCTTCTGTGTTTTGATTTTGCATGCCAGAAGAATGGGGACCCTTGTGGATATACGACAGAAACCGCCTATGATTTGATCACTCAAGTAAACATCATTAGGATTGTCTGGTTAAGAAGTCCTTCGATAAAATCCTTAATGTTGTTGGGGTTGGCTACACGAAAAACCATTTGTTTGAAAATTTCCCCCGTCGCGTTAAAGGAACCTGGGTGATGGGTTGTTCCTAGAAAAAGGCTGCATTCCACAATTCTTGAACACTTTATCGTTCAGAGAATTGCTTGGCCTATTATTTTACCCAGTAGATAGAAAGGGAATTGGGTCTCATTTAAAACCTTATTGGTCAATCTCCTTGATAATTCAACAAAGCATGAACTTCCCAACCGTAAAAATACAGAGTCCTCCATTACTTTTTTGCGTAGCCATAAAACTTCAAGTCTTCATTTTACACATATTCTACTGGGAGGAAATTGTGAACGTTGCGTTTGTACCCAGCACTCCAGATCACTTCAATTGGGTCTCATTATTTACATGAAGCCCGATTATCAAAGTTCCCAGGAATAAACCGAGAATGCAAAATCACTGAATAACTGCCGCAGCTACTTGTTGTTTCACCCGCGGATAGGAAGAAAAGGCAGCATGTTATAAATGATACCACTTCTTGACAGGATGACTATGTTCGGGTCAGGAGAACAACGTTAATTCGGAACACAGTTTTACTTGTAGCAAGGTGGAGAAACAATGTTCCATGATGTATTCTTCTTCTGTAATGGCAAACGGCTATACAGGCTGGTGATGTAGCGACGGGCAATAGAGCACAACAAACTTCGCATGAAAGATAGGCGGTTCATGTGTTGTGTTCTGGCCATTATTTCCGCGTGTTACTTAATCGGAATTGTAGTGAACTGAGTGAATGGAGCTTATGAAATTGTTCGGGAAACCGGAGAAATCTATTGCCCGTTTCCCGTATGGATACAAGGATTACAATGTTGTCTAAAAGCAACAATCTAGAATAATAGGAAAATACCGTAGATTTCCAGTTCCTTCAATATATTTTTGCGTAGCTATCAATAAAACGCGGCCAAAGAAAAAGGCATGAAGTTGGCGAAGAAAGGATAGGATGCAAATGTGACTGTATTGCATACTTCTAAAACCATGCATCTGACGTTCCTCAGGGGACCAGGAGAAAAATTTTACACTTAAAATAGAGATCTCCACTGGGCTTAAGGGACGGAGCAACCACAGTGGAAGAATGGTTTCTATCTAAAATAGTTAACCAGTGCTGATGAGTGCAATTTTCCCTGATGAGTGAACGTGATCACAAATCAGTTTCACGCACTCAGTACCTAATTTCGTATGGTTGTAGAGGAGAAGACAATGCCCACAACAACTTAAAACTTTACTGATCCTGGTATCATTATAAGGAACACATGTATTTGGGGCCCTAGTATCCGTTGGGCGAAATCCACATATCTGCTGATAAGTTTACTTAGGGTGTTTAGGTTAAAGGTTCTGGTCCATTAAATGACGATATTCTCCTACTACACAGTGTGTGTGTACTCAATAATGCAAGCTTTTTATCAGACAGTTTAGAAGCTCAAGATGCATCCAGCTGCTGATTCTTCCAAGTTATCAATATGCAATAAATTCATTAGCGCTAGCCGGATACTATTTCCAACTGTTCATGGGCCTCAAGATTTTCAAAGCCGTAATCTTGAACTTTTGCAACCTGTGATTACAAAGTTTTGGAACAGCAATCATGCACAGGGTAGCTAAATTCTAATGTGCTTTTCCAGGTAATCACAATGATTCTAATTTGCGAAAAAGACATTTAAATTACACAAGCTAAACTCACTTCTGAGGTCCGCTTTGAAGGCTAGGGATGTGGCCTACATATCCCAGTACCAATTAAACCCGCTGGATGAAGCCTGATCAACACAGCAGTGTTCTTTTACAATCCACCCCATTTGAATTTTCAGCCTATTTGAAATTTTAACCCTGGATACATGCAAGCAAACCTCATAGCAGGTGGGGAATCTTTTGGTCAAGCGCCCGCTTGCTTTTCAAGGTTTACCTTATCTAGCTGATTACTTCATTGAGTTTCTTTCGGAAAATCCAGAATTCTATAACCGTCTCTGATGGACATCGCAGGGAGTTCGTGTAAATGCACAGTTCTAGAATAAAAAAATAACTGAGGCTGCGTTTGAACAACAGAGGAGATGTACAATCTTGCTGGCTTTTAGGCAGTTTGATCTTGTTTTGTTGACATTCTCCTCCCAACTGCCCCACCTATCCATTAAAAGCCTAGGTGAAATCAGGTGTCAGATATTATCAGCCGGAAACCACACTGCCAGATGGTAGGACATCGTGGAATGATGGGCTGTCCGATGTTTATCACCACAATTTCCGGAACATGAATCACAAACGTCCCAATCAGTCGAAACATGGCAGGTACTCCTAGTATCGTCCCATCAAACTTGAGTGGGTTGATCGTTTCGTCAGACATCAAGATGCATTTCGCCCGTCTAAATGAACAGAAAGCACAGTTCTGATGAAGCCCATTCAATAATGACGAAATGCACACGGCTTGAAGAATTCGCAGTCCAGGCAGAGTCCAGAATCATGAAACGTAGGACCATTGGTCAGATGAACCATACCAGCAATTTTATAGCACTAGAAAGTTTGTGTTAGTCTGCCTGAACGGTGCGTGGATGTTAACCTTGCCGGCGGTGTCCCACGGCATCTGTACACTGTCAAAGATTTCAACCGTGGACCCAATGACTGGCTCATTTTCAGTGACTGTAATTGTATACGTTTCATCTGTTGCATCCCAGTACCTTTCACTTATCACGTTTCCCAAAAGAGCAGGTGGTCAACTGTAATTGTATACGTTTCATCTGTTGCATTCCAGTACCTTTCACTTATCACGTTTCCCGAAAGAGCAGGTGGTCTGTTCACTCATCAGATGCCAAAATTTCTCACCAAAACAAAATTCGCAACAAGTATTTGTGCTTCAAAAGTACACACGGTAAGTGCATGGGGAATACACATTAAACTTCTCAGGTGGAATATTCTGAAACGTCGTTGTGAGAATTTAGCCAGCGTCACAACTTCGATGCCATTCTATCCCGTCTGGTTCAACCAAAGTATATTACTTATTTGCGGGCTAAGCTGTCAACGTGGTCATCAAGTTAAGAGTCTCCAGTGGAGATTCAGGATACCTTGTAACTTCCTATAAATTTCTCCCAGTTAGAGAGTAATTTTTGGCTCTTCATCAAAGCCAAACGGTACGGCCGAAATCACCTGGTTCAATTAATGATAACCTCATAGGAATCTCAAATCTTGAAGACAGCAAGTATATTCAGTTGAGAGCGATGTTTTTTTTAATACGTGACGAGATTTTAGGAATTGTCAGTACGTTTGTTCATCGTTGTGTGAACATGTATTTACATTGCTTAACTATCCCCATTGTATGAACAAAAACACAGTAACGAACATTAGGGTTATCGGGACCTCGGTATCAGGTCAGTACGTAGCTAATGATTGAAATAGGAGCGAAAAATGAAATACACAGCGAAGGTTGGTCAGTGAAATGCAAAACGTGGAGACACAAACGATTGGTTGTCTTCGTCCCTATGTTGCATTTTGTTTAATGCTGTGAGACAATCTAGAGGGCCGTTGAGTGACTTGGCCGGTTGATGCGTGTCACATAGTCAAAGCAGACTCAGCGTTCGTACGAAATGTTAGCACAGTACTGGGTTTCGCAGGCGGATAGCGATTACCTCGACTGCAGTCAACCGCCACCGTTGGATAGTTACTGGTAGTCTATTTGGTACACGGTAAATGATGTGAAATGACTCATTTGGAGTGACTACTTGCCCGAGGTCAATTGGGTGGAACGCAATTGAGCTTCCGGCTGAACTGTTGCGTCTAGTGGTATTCCGGTAAGACAAGTGCTCACGTATACCCTTGGAAGGTTGCCATGTCGTGTGCCCAAGATACTCCGCTGAACAACAGCAGGAGAAAGAATACACAACCATATTCTGGGTGAGGACTGGCAGATTTTCTCTGATTTTCAAGTTGAGCAAAGGGTTGGTTCATAAACGAGATCGCAGAGTTCCAGCCAGAAACGTGCGTTGTAGGGATCGAAACAAGCAGGAATTGACTATTTTAGCCATCGGTAAGCCTTTATACACTAAACTCAAGCATATTAGCTACTTTCTAACGGTTGTGATAGGCGGTTGGATAGGACGATCGGACATTTTCTTGGTTATAAATCTCTCCAGGCAACCATTGGCTCGGAGCGCGTTATCAATTTGCTGGCGTTCAAAGCCTAGTGTGTTAGCAGGGGAAATACGCCTTGCTCAGTTCGTTAAAGTGTGAATCAGGGTTTGTTTCTGCCTCAGTGGCACAAAACTTAGTAAGTCTGTGTACTGTTCCGTCCACATGGGCTTTTTGTAGACACATCTGTGAATTGAACCTGTGGAAAGTCTGACCAACTTAACGTCCAGGAAGTGGAAAGCGTTGGCACTTTCATTTTCAAAAGTGAACTGAGTAGAAAGATGTCGAGTTAAGTTAGTCAGGAGAGCATCATTTTCGGAACTGTATGATACTAGCATAAAAATATCATCTACGTACCTTCGATAAAAGTGCATACGTCTGATCTCCCATTCAATCTACTGAGCTTCATTTTGCCCATAAAATTGTCACTCCATAAGGGACCAAGAGGAGACACATGGCGACTCCATCGATTTGTCGGTAAAATGTGGAATTAAGTTGGAATTCTACGTTGAAAGTACAGCGAAGAAGTTGTTTTTTACGGAGATTGTGTAGGCTGGGAGTGTCAAATTTGACGAGTCAATGCAATCACAGCTATAACCTATAGCCTTCAGGAGTGGGACGTTGGTAAAAATGGAAGTTACGTCAAAAGAGCACATAAATTTGGAACCAGTATCAACATCTTTTATCAGCTACACAAAACCAAAAGTGTCACGGAGACTACACTGGATTAAATGTTAGCGTACGGGGTCTAAAATCTCCACAACCATTGGGTGGTTGCGTGAAATGGGGAAATACCCATATCCATATTCAACCTCAATGGAACATTTTTCTCATGAACCTTAGGCAACCCATAAAGTCACAGGATCTGCATCCTCTTTTTGAGGTAGTCATCTCTGTTCATAAGTACTATTCCAGCGCCTTCGTCAGGCTTTGTTAGCAGTATATCCCTCTTCGTCCTTAAAGCTTTTAGTGCGCCCAGATGTTTCTTAGTGGGAAGACAGGTGTGAACCTATCTTGCGTGATTATGTTGATAGCTGTAATTGAACAAATCGGATATGAGGCGGTCTAAGTTGGCCGTTGAGGTCGAGAACAAGTTAAAAGCCTGATCAAATCGGTTCTCACATTGTATATCAATGGCTACTTTGTCTTCTCTACGGTGTGCGCGGTAGAGTTTTGGCCCTAGCGATAGAACCCCCATTAGCCCTTCGTCGAGAAAAAAATGCAACAGTTGTTTACGTACCTCTCAGGGTTCCCGGGGAATTTCGCTCGCAACTTTTCCCGACTCAAGGTTTTGTTCATTTTGAATGTTTTCTTATCAGCCTGTTTTCTAGCAATACTTCTAATGCAAGATGTAAACTCCTGATGTTTATCCTCTGAAAGATCCTGTACTGAGTGCCGTCTTTGATTGGTTAGTGTGTTTGAACGCTGTATGTGGTATATTTGCTTCAAGGTTGCTTTTAACCGTGGAACACTGCAAGCGTAGCTTTATGGCTAGGGCTTAAAGGATGTTAATAAACCTCAAGCTGTTGATGGTCTTTCAGGGGCGTGACTGTACCTTATACATTGATACTAACCACACTTCGAGCTTCAGCGGTTTGATAGATTTTGCGGATGACTTGATTTACACGACGCAGAAGCACACCTACTTAGAAGCAAATACGAATGATCTAACAGTATTCCGACCATATACTTTATTGACCTTCCTGAAAGAATGTCCAACAGTCTTCTACTTGACTTTCAACATTTTCTGAATACTTAGACTGTCCGACTTACAGAATGCGTGAGCTTTGGGATGGCCAGAAACTCAGAAAAGTCTACCGTGGACTAGTTGACCACTGATGCCTGTAGAAGGAAGTGAGACTGTCATGATGCAACATGCGAGTCCAAACCTCTGTATTGGCCAGATAAAATCAATGCTTCATTCAACCCTTACAAAATAAGATCACTTACTCTTAGATTGTAATGTACGACTGTCGCCCTCACCAAAAAATTGTACTGAATGAAAGAACACTTACGTTTAAATTCACCATGAGGTGAAATCTCCAGTAGTAGAACAGAAAATGTTTTCGTCTCATGAAACACAGTCCAAAACTGTATTCTGTTGGCATCAATCAGTGTATTTTTTAGCTCTCTTTGAACGATCTAAGGGTTTTCACATTACTTAACTTAGCGTAAGAAATCTAGTTATCCCAGAGGAGTGCAAAGTATGGCCCATTTGTTCACATTAATTTATGAAGCGGTACAGAATAGCTGATCCTGTCGCTGAAATTAAAAGAAGTTATGTGCACCAAACTATGGACCGCGTAAAATCAGGCGTTTACAAAACGACGATAATTGAAGTCCAGAACTCTGATAGAAAAGTCCCAGGCAGACATTCCTGCACTATTCCAAAATTTTTGGTTTTCCTGAATATGAGTTCACTAAAGAATACAAAAAAGCGGCGGGTTGAGTTTGAGTTTGTCCACTGGTTTTGTCTGTTTTCTTAAAAATGTTACTCAACTGATGATCGCAGCCATGACCTATTGCGCATCTTCAAGCATGCTTTGTCTAACCTAAGGAAAACAATAAACTCAAAGGTTTCTCAATTCCGGCATCGCAGCCATGACCTATTGCGCATCTTCAATCATGCTTTGTCTAACCTAAGGAAAACAACAAACTCAAAGGTTTCTCAATTCCGGCGGACGTTCTTTGGAACACAACAATCAATATCATGGGTGCAGGTGGCGGAAGAACATGGGCACAATAGATTTTCAGCTGTAATGAGTTGACATTCTGAATTCTGATAGAGTGCCGCTTCTACCTTTCAGCTGATAATCTATAGAAAATCCTCCACACGTTCGGTGAGAGAAACAAAAGAAAGCTGCATAAACCGTGCATAAGGATAGGCCTCTGAAAGTATGATTCCAGTATTTCTGAGGAACTGTGTAAAACAAAATGAAGGCACCTCGCCATATACTCAGACTTGGGCCTTCGTCATTCAATCGAGAAGCATAATCAAGAAGCGCAGGTTAAGCAACAGCCCATGGTTGCTGCGACGCTACTTATCATCCATGGGGGCAAGTGGGGGCGGGACAAAGAATTTCTTAGCAATCGTGAGTAATCTAATATTCCAAATGAACCGACTATAGTGACGGACAGCTCACGAGCTATAAATACGCACGCTTTCTGTGTGCTGGATGCGATCTCACCTCTCCGATCAGTAGGGTACGTAATTTCAGTATTATAGGTGCGGTTATCGAGATTATCGAAACGACACCGAATTTGTACCCAGTTTTTTTATCAGCATTCTCGGTTGCGTGATTACGGAGGTACCAAGTCTCCTCTAGTGTTACTGAGAGAGAGAGTTAGGTGCAGAAATTTGGATGTTGTGAGTCGAAAAACTAGTAGATTAAGGTCGTCTGCTGACCCTTGACTTAAAACAGTGTGTCAAGGTCTATCAACCGAAGCTGCTCACGTGAAGGCCAGCAGATCAGATTATACCTATGTGAGTTTACATTAGAGATCCGAGCCAGCAAAGCTGGAGTATTTAAGTTTGACAGTTTTGCAGGAACCGCGTCACCAAAACAAGTATTACACGAAAAAATGTGGATGAAGCCATCCTGTTCATTAGAAATGTCTTTAACCTTTAATATATTATTTAGAAAACACATCGCAATCAGATCTTCACTCGCCTGAGTACAGCCACATTAGTTTCCACTCAGGGTTTTTAAGCGCGTGTTGGTGTTGCCCAGACAGGTGCTTTCCAGAAAGCTTATTGAACAATGCCAATTCATGAACTGGACCACAATTTCGAGCAACACGAAAGATGAACTGGCTAGCAGAATCACCTGGTAATGTGGATGTATCGTCTCCCGCCACTTGACCTACAGCGGATTGTGGGCACTGGTATAATTTGTCCGTGATGCTGAAAACGTTACTTATGTTTGATCAGAACTGGAAGTCTACCATCTCAATTCTGAGGACAGGGTGTCTGTTTGACTAAGGTGGTTGTTGGTGGTTTTCCGGTCTAGGATCCTCAGAGACACTCCCCGACCAGTAGGCTGAGAACATGCCTGCATCCAAGATGAATAGTGAATAGTAACTAGTTATTCTAAATTCACAGAGGCAAGCTATGTATATCTATGGCTGTATAGTGCACTCAGCATGACAAGCCAGTATCCTAAACCAAGAGTTGTTTGTTCAGAGAGGCTCTCAGTGTTAGGGTGGCATTGGTTAAACAATACCATCTCGGAGAGTCGTCATATAATGCAATAGTCGCATTAATCGTCTTCAGGCTACGAGGAATAAAGTGAAGAACAAGAGGCATCAAACGAAAACCCAAGAATGGCCACACCACTGCCAGCCTGACAATCTGATTACTTTATCTGTTTGACCAAAGCAGGTCTATCCAAACCCTCGTGACTGCTGTTTTAAGGCGCTGTTTTAACCTCGCTTGCCGTGTGAGCAGTTTACTGCTGGAGAGGTTAGGGCATCAATATCCGCGTATTTCCATTTACCTAATTGGAAGCAAATCTAGTGAGAGTACTCGTCAACCGTGGCAACCTGATTCTAGATATTATGAGAATATTTCGCTGCATTTCAGTCAACGAATTCGCGTTTTATTCAAGGCAGACACACCAGGGCTAAACAAGCTATTTCATTGTTGTCTTTGGATGCATCGCAATATAATTGCCCCGATATCCTGTAGTAAGAATTAAATAATATTTCTAGTGACATTTTATGGATGGACTAAATTGGACAAAACCAAAAACCGTACACGGGCCGAATTTATCACGGTCCGTTTTTCCGTTAGACACGTCTGGCGATTACATCCGTGGCAGATGTGTAAAATAACCTCCGGCGCAAACTAAATGATGAAACACAACGCTGAGACTCCTCTCAGTCCACAGAGATATCATACCCGTGACAAGTTATCCAGAAAACATGCGCAGGTTTCCCAGTACGATTACAGTGGGACTCTCTGGGCAGAGTTGATGTGTGCGCTGCTTCAAGCAGTGGATATTGAGGGTGGAGACCGAATTCGTAACCAGCAGAGGCTTCTGAGTTTCAAAGACACCAGTGCATTGTTGTGGCAATACACAACTGATGTGAAATGTACTCAGGGTTAGAGCTTTTAGTCTCTTTCATAACTCATTTGTTAAATAAAAAATGTATCCACTTCAGTCACACAGTGTTTAACTCTTTGGAGCCTTAAAATATTATTTGACATTCGCTAATTTTGATCACAACTTATTGGGCAACCGATCACTAACGAATAAAGTGGTGATTCCGTATGAAGTACGATACGAATTTTGGCAAGTTTATTTGGCATATTAGCATGTGGATAAATGTAATCACGTTAATACAAGGACGCGTCATCAAAATTGGCGATGGTGTCTGAATCTCCTCCAAAGTGGAAGAACGAGGAAAGATGAGTAAGAATTTCGACAAAGCTTGTGCCGTTCTCATAAGCCCAAACAGTAGAGCTAGATTTCGGTAAACGTGCAGAAATGCTTAGCAGGGCAAAAGACATGAATGCGACACGCGTGCATACAAAAATAGTGACCTGTTACCGCACCAAATGCTTTCAACTTCATTTTAGGTGCAACTTTTGAGTTTGGTTGTATACAACTGGCTGGTCTACCTAGGAATTTAGATGTAATATTACCGATTCCCGTCAGTGGTTCTCATTCCAGACTCATCCGGAATTCAATCTTTACATATCTCCTATTCAAGACGACGTGTTACCACCCAATGGTTAGAACACATCAAACGCAATAAATTTGGAGCAGGTTAACCTACTCAAGATGAAGGTCAATGTTTTTCTTCGGGCAAAATTTATAGAAGTTAGCAGATACGCGAATAGGATCAAGGAGACTTATAATCTATTAGAACTGAAAGTGTTAGTGCTGATCAGAGAACCAAAAGCTGTATATAGAACAGAAGCCTCGTCGCATAGCCACTAGTTTTGGACAACATTAAAAAGAATACGTTATTGCTACTTTCCCACTGATAACACGCTCACCCCCCCTATCAGATGACCACAGTTCAAATCCCAGTACTGCCGGGAGTGTGCTATCTGCTGAGTTTTATTGAGTAAGAAACCTGATTCCAGTGTTTATTCTGTTTTATGTGAACTCACTGGACTAATTGTACCAGAACGGAACCACGATTGTTCGGACGACAATGGTAGGAATACTTGTTCAATAAACAGCGCAACCGATCACTATTAAACGCTTAAATCAGATAAAAAACGCCTTTGGAATAAAGCTTCCAACATGTAGTTTGATTTACTCCTCGATATGAGTGGAAAATGGTTGCAATTCGTGGTTTGCAATCAGCAAGTGGTCCTCTGAAAAAGAGACCTGCTACAAAAGTGCAGCTGGGTTGTTCAATCTTACATCGAGTGTGGCCTTTGATGAAGGATAGCCCCGCTGTACGGAGTATGCTCTCAGGAAAACATATACGTCGTATGCGTGATTTGATGACTACTATTGCGCATAAACATTTTTCTGAGTGCCAATATAGGCGAAAACCCGCTCACTTCGTTGTGACTGCAAGGTATAAAATGACTCCTTAACCCCGGGAAAACAGTTGAAAGATAACCATAGAACCGGTTACAGCGTTGTTTTTTGCAAAATCTGTTGAGCTTAATTACGTTTCTCCTTATGAAAACTGCACGTTTCTCGGAATTTCAATATGTAGAAGAATTCCAGTTTATACTTGCAGTTTATATTTATAACGGAAAAATTGCGGGAAAGCGCATTCTAAACTTGTTTTTGTTTACAAGTGCAAGTGCATTGCGCACCGCCAGCTGCATATACTTTGATTTCCCAGCATTCTTCAGACAAAAGGGTTGGGCCATGAATTCTGCGTTTTATTCCACGGCGCTACAGTTTGCTTCCTGCCAAAAACAAATATTAGTTCATTTGTACATGTGTGCCACTTTATTTCTAAAAGTGAATTTATGGTTCCGACTTTTTGCAAAGATCCACCCATAGCGGAACTTTTGTTTTCGCCGAAATTACTATGCCGTTGACAAATGAGTAGAACGAGCTTGTGAGCAGCTGGATACTGATGTTCCATTCTCCTTGTTTCATGTGCTTCGCATTCTGCCAAGTTTCCTAAGTGCACTTTGGCATATGGTATATCAGATGCGATAAATGGGTGCGCCTATGTCGATTACCAAACACTCACATTAGTGAATTACTAGCTTCCTCCTTGGGGTCCTAGGCCTGGTGTATATTTTCATATTGCATATATTCTGTACAAATATATATAAATATATATATATGTGCATAATCGCACAGGTTATTGCATCTTTGTAAATTTGTGCTTAGGTGACAAATTCTTCAAGGCTTGGAATACTCTGAGTAGTTGGTTTCTCAAAAAGGTTGTAATTCTCTCATTGCGTTTAAAACCATTTTTTCCAGTTCAGAAAAGGCTGAATTTAAAAAATTACGCACCACGCCTTTATTAGGTCCGACTGGTACACCCGCGTAGACCGAAAAGTGGTGCGTTCACATTGCGATAGGCGTTATTGTGTTTATACGAATAACGTTTGCCAATATTTATCTTGTCGTCTTGGTAACAATGGGTATTAGTTTGGTTGTCTACCAATACCTTTTTGAACTACGTCCTTAGTCCTCATATCCCATAAAAAATTGGGCAAAATTTCGATCCATTACAATTTACCAGGAATTGTAGCGTGTGATGAAGGACTCCATGAATTAGTCCGTTATATTTTTTCGATGTAAACACAATTTTAAGAACACCGCCATGGCAAACAGATACCTTAGTTCATTACGAGGGAATGACTACAGTTTTAACTTCATTCTTCTAACCACTAAACCAGGGAGCAGACAGCTTGTGAACTTTTACTGATGGAAGGGCAGGCGAAGGATTCGTGTTCCGGAGTTGACCTAACAAATGAACAGTCTCAATAGCCCTAAATCCGTGAGAAATACTACGGTCCGCCTGATTATTTTTGCAATTTTACCTTAGGAAAGAATGTGTTATCCTGTTGACTCAAAACCAATTGGAATATTCGGACGCACATGTTGGGCTGACGTCACCAAGGCCGACGACTACTATTTCACAGCCCTAAAATGTTAACTGTCCTGCATCCAGTGGTACTTAAACTACATCCTATTTTGAACCCCGAGAACAATAAAGGTAGCGAACAAAGCTTGTTTTCTGTGATTGTTTCTCTTGGCTAATACACCACAAATTTATATTGTACCAGAAATCACGTGAAAAAAGTTTAAAAAGCGGGAGTGCATACACTCTAGTGAAACAGGAATCAAAGGAAGGGCGGTTGAATGAGGGGTAGGCCAACGGGTCACAGAATCAGGTGAGCGACATCAATGTTGGACAGGCTTGTGGGACCGGATTTTTCACAAGCCAATTCAAGTTTCTTCTGGAGGCAAAGTTGTGGATCCAGCAGTCGGATTCCAATCGCCTCTGCGATCGATACCAGTCTGGATCGTACCAATCGTGATCGGTTCAGAGGTGCCCGGCATATGATAGTGAAAGCTTGATCTTTGTCGATGACATGATTGGTTTCGGCCAAATGTGATGCGATCGCACTTGAGCCTGGTTTCTTCCATCTACCACTCAGGGATATGGGATTGTGTTCCCGCATTCTGTCCGACAAATGCCTTGTCGTACGACCAACGTATGATGCTCGGCACGAGCATACAAATGAGTACACGCAAAAGCTGGTGGTAGAACGTGGCAATTTGTCCTTCAAGCGGAAGCTGACAGTGGGGCTGGAGTTGAAACTCAAATACAGATTAGCAGCCATATATGTCGTATCAACAGAGTTTCTAAGCCTTCTGGTGATTAGTTCAGCAACCGAGTCACCTTTGAATGGAAGCCTCATGTAGACGGGCTTCTTTCCAACCGAACATTGAGTAGGTTTGGGTTTAACGGATTCCATAGTCTTGAGTACGAACCTTTCAGGATATCCGTTCTGCAGGAACGTGCGTCCCAAGAACTTTAGTTCCTCTTCTAAACAGTCGGGGGAGCATATCTTCATTACTCTCTCAGTCAGGCATGTAATTAGATTACGCTTTTGTTGCAACGGAACGAACCTATCGAAGTGAATATACTGACTTTTCCATCTTTGCTTTCTGTGGATTTTGCGTTCTATGGTCCAGTCAGTCTTCCTTTTAACATTGACATCAAGGAAACTTAACTGTCCATTCTGCTCTGACTCAATAGTAACCTTGATATTTGTATGGACTGAATTGAAACTGCTTAGCACGTCTGTTGTGCTTATAGTTTCGTCGGCAAGTACGCGAATGTCGTCCACATATCGTCGATACAATTTTAACCGAGCAATGGGTGCTCCTTATTTTTGGGTCTCCAGTTTGGCCATGAAAATGTCTGCCAGCATGGGACCTAGAGGAGAACCCATCGCGACCCCGTCTTTCTGTCGATAAATTTGATTATTGAAAGTAAACTGAACATTGTAGGTACAAAGGAGCAGAAGGTCCTTCAGATCCGATGTGGGAATGCCAATATCTTTACCGTTACACTCAATCAAGTCACAAACATAGTCTATTGTCTCAGTGAGTGGTATGTTGGTAAACAATGACTCGATGTCAGCCAGCTTAATCCAGTGATACCATGCACCCAGTTTCCGACAAATCCAGAAAGGTATGTGCACAATTTTTCTTCGTTAGTTGAATCAGTTTTTCATAGTATTTTGATCCCGACATTTCTACATTCCTCTACACAATCACTGTGACTATCGCAGCCTTAAATAATGAAATCGCATTTCCACCTAGTAGTAAGTTTGGCCATTTAATTTCATGCCATGAAAGTTCAGCAGTGTAGCCTAGCCACTACCTTACAGCAGTTGGTATCGGACTGGCATCCTATCATAGTAACTCCATACGATTGCTGACACTCAGTTGTTTGTTGTTCTATTCAGTTATCCAGATAAGCATATACTATGAGGATGTCAGTGAGCGGATAAAACGGCCTAGCTTGGAGGTGGTATATCCTATCACATGAAACATTATGCGAACCAGAATAATCGTTGCTTAAATTGTACTCTTGGCTGCATTACTCAACTGCGTATTAAGAAGCATTCTTCAAATTCACTCCTTCATAATATGGATTGAATAACGTACTTTGCTCATCTAAGAATCGATCGACCATTGTTAGCCTAGTTAACTGAATCAAACACATCTCGGTTTCAACGAAACTTGATAAATGAAAGATAACGTCCAAAAATGTAGTTATGGCTTGACGAGAGATGCTTTTGCACGATACACTGCCATCCTGGAAGATCCTTCACTCCCCGTAGATATTAACCACTACTTTTCCAAGATTTTCAACCTAGGCGTCTGCAAAATACGTAACCAACGTTTTGTCAATTGGTACGTCAGCAATTAAAGCGACACGTAAATTCAACTACTCAGAAATGAATGATCAGAAGGCAACTGAGTGGTCGTTGGCTTGCTCGCTGAGCTGGGCTTATATGCGATGCATAATAAATGCAATTCCATGTCGTTCTTTATTTGAATTCAATGAATTCATTGAATTCAAATGAAGAACGACATGGAATTGCATTTATTATGCATCGCATATAAGCCCAGCTCAGCGAGCAAGCCAACGACCACTCAGTTGCCTTCTGATCATTCATTTCTGAGTAGTTGAATTTACGTGTCGCTTTAATTGCTGACGTACCAATTGACAAAACGTTGGTTACGTATTTTGCAGACGCCTAGGTTGAAAATCTTGGAAAAGTAGTGGTTAATATCGCCGGAGTTGGTCTGTTACTATAACTGTAAAAATAGCCTGCGGACAGTCTGGAAATTATTCACTGTATTAACGCATATTTTGTTGAATGGACGTGAAAAAATAGAATAACTAGTGCGCTTCGCTACACAAATTCAGATAATCATTCCCGAATGCAGAGTGGTGTTCGGTGGGTGCTTGACGTTGCTCCTGAATTAAACTATCATTTCAAGCAGTTAACGAGCGTTTCACATCACACAATATCTTGTACATCAGAAAAGAAACAAATTATCAGCCAACTTGCGACAGGCTCACAACAACGTTACCAATAGGTGTATGGACACACTTTTGTAGGTGCGTGAACTGGATGTTAGTACTTTAGGCACAAAAGTAAAGGTAAATGATAGAATTAGACGGGAAGTGAACAATTTTGCATTTTTGGGCTCTGAGTACACCATGCTCGTAGCAACTGACATCCAAACTCACGATCTGAAGGTATCCATAGTTCTTTCAGTCGGGCAACTCATTTTGAATAGCGCAGGCCAATTTATACAACACTGGAACTCTTTTGCGCAACTTTTTGACATGAAAAGGAGAAAGGCATCGTGTGGCAGGAACTCTATTCCTAGCGTTTGAAATATAATCTCAAAACCTTCGTATTTCAGACGTCATATAACACAGAAAGAAAGCTTTTTAACGCAAGTGCTCCAGCACTCACTGTACTCAGGTGTTTAAAACATTTTTAATTGATTTGAGGGTGAATTTCACTCAAACTAGCCGACCTAATTCATTTGAGCCAAAGCTATCCTACTACCAAATGCGATATAAATGAGTGCGAAAGCCGACCACTACAGATCAGAGCTTTGCAGATGTTCGCTTGAAACAGATCTCTTAATTGGTAAAGATTATCTATACGCACAATTTCGGCAAAAATGAAGAACCACGTTGGAGTGACAGTGAGCTGGCACAGCATATGGACACAGAAAAAGTGTTGAGAAACATGGCTACATACTCCTAGACTTCAGAGAGAGACGTCAAAGTGAGTTCTTGGACGCATTCATTTATTTAATCAGTTGTTAAAACTTCATAGAAAAACACTTGTTTCATTACGTCCAAAATCTAGATGCATTATTTCAGATTAGTCAAGATAGACCCGAATTTTTCCGGTACAAATACAAGTGTTCACTCTGAATATGGACGGAATCGGTGGAATTTCCTGTGAAGGTTTGCGCAATTACTTTTTAGTTGCCGATCTAATAAGTCAAAACATGCCGTAAAACAGGTTACTGACACTCCACTTTTTGAGTCGAACAATCAAAGGCGTGATAACAGAGAGCTCTGGATCGACCGGAATGCAAATTGCAGGTGTTCGATTGTCATGTAAACGTCTAAAGACGTAGACTGAAACCGGGGGTTACAGGCTAGCTCGTGGCGTTCAGCAGTACTGAGAACAAAACTGGATACGGAGTGACTATCAATATGTTTTCAGGCAGCGGGCCAGGTGCCGATTAGCATAAAGAATCTACCGTTCAACAGGATACTAGGGTCCTCGTTCTTCAGCACTTCGTGTGTATTATCCCACCATTTATCAAAATTGTGCATTCTCACGTTTTTTTCTGACAAAAACCTCGCAGTCGAATCTTTGATGAAACAGCATGCAAAATCAGACTGATACGCAAAGTGTCATAGTGATGCTTTCATTTAAATCAAATGCAGGTGATTCGTTTGCGTACTTGGAATTCTGTGTTTAATTCACGAGAACTTACCCGTTGGAATTTTCTCACAAGGGGAAATCTCATTAAGCTGATTTAATTAACGCAACACAGTTCATATATCTGGGGTACGTTCCTTCAGGTTACAATCTGAAAATCACCAGCTTCCGACGATATGGTGTGCCTCACATTCAGTAACAGTGCCCATCTGCTCCATTCTGTTAATTTGATTCCCACGAGGATAGTATTTTCACCAGATACACAGCCTAACAAGCAACCGAACTCAGAGCGTACTGACTGATTTGGGCCAGATAAGTTCATTAGTCTTACACTAGCTTGGGGGCATCTCCATGGAGTTGTTCCAAAAAATAAGTGAACTCAATCAATGTTTACAAGGATTGGGCGGAATTATTTTTTGCCTAAACAGACTTTGGCATGGTGACGACGCCAAACAGTGTTTTATAAAATTTCAAGTCTGTTGCAGCATGTACATCGAAAATGTTGGGCGAAAAACAAAGACCTTTAGATTTTTGCAATATTTTTCGTCGGTAGCCAACTAGGCACAGACCCGCAAACCAAACGTCGCGCGCCATGGGCAGTGAGTATTGCTAACAAGTCTCGTTTTTCACCCACAAATTCCAGCTTTATTTGCCAGCCGATGTTTAACTTTGGTTATTTGAACGGACCTTAACATGTTGTAAAAAATGTAAACTTTTTTTCTCGCATAACAAATTTGATTCAAAGCAGCTGTTGGAGTAGCCATAAAACGAAGTTTCAGCATGCCTCTATTTGCAAGCCTAAAACCTGGTTCCATGAAAACATGTTTCGTACATAATACCAAAGAACGAGTACTAGCTGATTTAAATATTGCAAAACAACTACAAATTAGGTGGTTGTTCGAGCGGTACCGATCACGGAAATGTCCGGATAAGGCCACCAATAGAGTGACCCAGTGTTGTTATCTCCAAAGACGATGATCTGGAAGGCTTTGGCCGTTTTTAATGTGCCAGGATCTTGTGATTCGAAGAGGCGCTGAACCAAGTTATCTCTGTGGTATTCTTTACAAAATGACTTCGCGGACAAGCAACTGCTCCAGCCATTGCGATGGTTTGATAATATTTTTAGGCTCTATATTGCGCCCCCAGAATGTACATAAATTCGGATAAAAACATCCAGAAGCCTGGTGAGTTTCTCGTGTAGAAAAGTGGAGTGACGAATAAACCTAAGCGAACCACTTTGGAATCGCTCAGTAAGACAAATATCTCGTCCATACAACAGGACGTCTTCACTAAACAAAACCGCGGTGCTAAGACTTAACCTGCTTTTGACTACTTTAATCAGCATTCCAGGGCAACAGTACCAGTGTGCTGGTAGATAGAACAACAAAATATAAAATGAACGTCATCAGTTTGCCACAGAATACATATTTTCAATTTTTGTAGTCTGAATGGAAAACTGTGTCAAACGTTTTACTGAAATCGTACAGATATTTTCTTCTATTTTCACACAGCGACATTTCAAAGCAGAGGGGTCAAGGTCGACGAAGGTGTGCACTTTCCTTTTTTGTCTAGCAATTTTGCAAGATTTATAAGTAAAATAACAATGCTAAATAATAATAATAATAATAATAGAGTTAACTAAAACAATAAACAGCGTTCAGACTTGAATGCTCTTACGTGCTCTGCGAAGTCAGTCACTGAGTGCTTCTATTCCATTCGACGAAGTGGATTAGTGCACAAGTGGATAGCTTAAATGAATATGGAGTGGATAAATATGTTGGCAAAAACCTTGGAGATCCCGACAACTTGAATCTGTGCTCCCGGTGTATCAAAATACGCTTTTGATTTTGCACCTTCCCATAACAGCAACGTTGGACAATTTGGGGAGTGCTGTTTGGCTGCACGAGCTATTCCATCTTCATTGGCCACCTTACCGCACCAGCTGAGATATCGGTCAGTTTCGTCGTTTAAACAGCTCGGTCCACAGATATCAATCCGGCCCGTCCGTCGGAGCAAGTGAATACGAAATCATCATGGTACCGCAGGTTAATTAACCAGCTCTCCTGGTGTCGGGTAACCAAGCCTCGATGATTGGTGACTGGAAGCATGTTGTGCTAATTACAGTCGAATATATATGATCTAGGCTATTCCGGTTCATTGAGACTTGTTAGTGATAAATGTCCAACTTTATCACTCTGAAATTCGCTGCCAAAGGATGACTGTTAGATGCATAAGTTGGATTCCCGAAGTGTCAGCGAATTAGGGAATATTGTCCATTCTACCCTGGATTCGCAAAGACAAAATTCGCTACCAGCCTTATAATAAATTACCTTGCCAGCATGTTTCATGGGACAAATAGGGAACAAGCCTTTCACGTGATCTAGAAAACACCATCAAACTGACCCTGACCAAGCCAACATCGGGGCGCCGCGAAAACTATGGAGAACAGGGTTTTGTTTGTTGTCTGAAAATGCACTTTGTACACCGGTAAGACCTGACCAAGTTCGCACTAATTCTCCGACTGCTTGTGCCTGACCTGATAAACAGAAACCAAGACGGAGGCCCTCCTGCCGGACAGCAATGTCTGTAGCTTGCTACTGATGGCTCAAACCAAACTGTATTTTATTCGATAACCACTGCGGTCAACTGCAATTTCCGCAGATTGATTATATATATATATATATATCTGAGATGTACAAAGATATAAAGGGGAAAATCACATTTCTCTGGAAGTCTACCACGCAAAGAAAGCCTTCACTAATGAGACTTTGTGACTTCAATGTATATCTGGTAAACTTGGGTGAGCCCACCTTCTCAGAAGCTTATAAAATGGCGTCCTAAACAAACTATCCTTCATTTAGGATAGCCCGGTCTTTAGGCGCCAAAACAAATCAAGGCTAATCTGTATTTCCTTGACAACCTATTCCCTTGGGCGACTTACTCAGCAACAAAATGAGTTTTCAAGTTTATGTTGATAATTAGGCTCATTACGAACGCGTTTACTTCATTTGTACTTCGCAAACTAAGTCAAAATGAAACCAAATAATACTAACTGAAATGGGAAGCATTTTATTTTTTCAGATTGCTCTTGAGTGGATAGTTTTTTCCAGTGGCATTTAAAAACAGAAATGCAACAAAATAGAAATTGAGGTTCCAATACATTTTAACATCATTTAAAAGGAGCGGATACTTACGTTCGTTATAGTGGTGTCTCAACGCTTTAAAACGATTTGCAATTCAATTGTTCAATTCCGTTTAAGAGGGAAAAGTAAGTCACACTTTGGGGTAAATGACGTAAACTGCAGGACAGCCAAGTACACCGGGTGAAATCGAAAAGCTCGGGGTTTGTGGGTGACAACGTCAGATATACGGGGGGAATAAAAAGGCGACCTTATACTCATTTCTAATCACGGTCTTGGTCTGGAGCTTAGTGACCGAACATAACGAAGCAGCTCTATACGATTCGACTGGATTGCATCTTATGTGCACTGCTCGGAAAATGTCAGTTCTTCACACGACCGATTCAATTCATAGTTGGTTTTCTAGCTAGGTTTGGTCAGGAGTGTAAGTGCGATGGGTTCAAGTAATTCTCGTGCGGACCGTATCATAGATGCATTATTACAGTACTATTTCGCTATTTAGAATTGTCATCTTTTGTCTGCCTCGTCAAAATTGTAATCACTTGGTAAAACAAACGGTTTTATTGTAACAAAGCCACGGATCTTTAGATATTCCAAATGGTTGAGTTAGCGCTGCCATATTCTCTTCTAATCTCCGTTTTGCTGGTACCTTTGCCTGATGAATGAAGTGGCATAGCAAATGAGCGTCATCCGTAAATTGTTACATACACTACAATTGTGCTTAATTTTCCACTCGCCGTTGAACTGACGTCATCGGATGAAAAGCATAGTACAATGTAGATCTCACTTTTGACGCGCGAGTTACCGTATTCACTTTTCCTAGAGTACACACCAGTGAAGACTTAGTCACTTAGTTCGCCGAGAATGACGTCTTCCCTTCAGTCACGATGTGCCCGTCGTGTGGCGTTTTCCCATAAGACAAGAAAAAAGTAATAAACATCACAGGATAATATGCATTTAATCCGGTAATTTTGCTTGGAACTGCCTGTTGATTACTTTACCTATTTTGTATATATGCATGTTTACACACGTTTTCATATGAATGTTAAAGTCACCCATCAGAATACAAAATGGGAAGTTTGATTATTACTCCGCGCCAGGTGGTGGATCAAATAATGAAGGTAATACGGGTTACCACGCGAGAAGGAAGTCATTGTTAAGAAACATTATCTTCTTGGCTTTCATGCTTACTATTTAGGTAGCAAAATACTGACACATAAAGATTCTTGAGTTTAATTATTCTTGGCTTTCATGCTTACTATTTAGGTACCAAAATACTGACACATAAACATTCTTGAGTTTAATTGTGCTTTAGTTAAACCTTCAAATACTTAGCTTTCCAGTGTTTAATACCACACAGAAAAACTTTAGTACCTTCCACCCAGCTTTTCGGCCCGGCTTTTCACCCAGCTTATTACGGCCTTCCCATGTGGTTTAGTATACTGCAGCATAGGTTTACGTTGCCAGCGATAACAGCAGAATATTAGCTATCGAGCTAAAACTAGTGTGGAGACGATAGCAAAATGTACATGGCACTTCCAGAAGAATCATCTACCATTATTTTCGCATTGGTGTAAATACTGCACTGTATCCTGAACACAAGGGAGATAAACATCGATTCGCTTTGCAATAACAGTCCTGAAATAAATCATTCCAATTTTTACCAGCAACTTTCACTGTAATTGATTTACGCCTATAAAGAGATCGTATTTCTTTTTTCTGTCAGTCAGCGCCAGCAGTATACAGCTGTTTAACTGACCGCCAGTAGACCTAAGTCGAGCCGGAAATGACCGTGTTGTAGCCCCGGAACTATGGTCATTGGAACTACGGTCATTTACTCGAAGGGCATGTAACCCACTAAACGGGGAAAGTCAATGTAAATACCAATCACCCCCGCATTCGAATGGTCCACAGAAGCCAGACACATGTTCCGGGCAATAGGACATCATTTTATTTGTCATGTGACTACCGATTCTCTGAGTACACAATCAGCCACATTTCCCAAAATAAATGAGTCCGAAAAAGTTTGTTGCCAGATGCAACCTTAATCGGTTGCAAGTGGGCTGTCCAATATCTCCTACCAACGATTAGTTGTTGATTTAAACTATGATGCGGTTAACTAGGACAACCGCTCGTGTTCTCCTTATATGCCAACTCACCCACTGGTGTTGTTTACTTATAAATACGACAAGTTCGTTCGCATGAACAGATGCTCAGTTATGCAACAAAACGGACATGCAATTTCAATGCAGGTAACACCGAATTTGGCAGCCTAAACCCGACAGAGTTGATTTTACTTTGGAGCCTCCCTGAACGCTTGCCTTACGACATGACAAATGCATGTATTTGATTTTGATTTAGTTTCCTTTTCTCGCGCAAAATGGTGGTAGCATAAGCTTGCACGATTAAATTCTGAGGATATTTAGTATACCCATTTATCATAATTCAAGGAGCACGCGCAACTTGCTGAAATCTCATTTTCATTATCCGCGACTGGCTTGGATGTTGTAGTCTGCTGCCCACCAGTTATCCGTCTTTGGTTCTGAAAGCGCGTGTTCCGGTCACCAACAGATAAGACTCGCTCGCTGAACCAGTGGAGTAACCGGACATTCGTCCCCTTGCTTTCCCGTTTTCTGTTGCTTGAATTGCCACTACAACTAGTGTGAATGAAATTTTGCTAAACACTGCCCACATAGTTGGTTTTCACTTGTTTCTGAGCCAAATCATTCAGGTCTGTCTTTTCCTATCGCAAGCATTCAGTGGCCTACAAATGTACACAAACGAATAATGTTTTCGCCCATAGCGTTCATATCTGTTCAGTGCTTTCTACCTTTTACTGAACAAGCAAATCCAAGGTCCGCATTTTTCTTATCTCACCTGTTACCTAACCCATCTACCCTGGTTGTATTGACCGCAAATAAATCTCACAATTACACTAATGTAATTAGAGTTGGGTGGTAATTTCAGTTGCCCGTAGATCTGTCACACCAATGGTATCGTTTGCGCATTAGGCTCTGTCTCACCATCCTTTTTATTTCGGTCCCACGACCGTCAATACTAACTGATCAATACTTCCAAATCGCAGACCATTGTTTAAGCAACATTCCCAATTTTTTCTAGAATACTGGGCGGCCGTTCCACGTACCACGGCATTTTCTCATTAGAATCACACCTGACTTATGCCATTTCAATTAAACTACGTGTTTTGTCCGAATCGTTGTGCCAGATGTAAGGAACTTGATGATGTTGCTTGAAGCTGTCCATGTACCGAAGACGTGGTGTGGATGCGACTAAACTGTGACACAGTACGAGACCTTGAGACAAGTTGGGACACCTCAAGAAAAATGAGGAAGGATTCATTTGCGTCACCCACATGAATCACTTGTTTATATAGGTTAAGGGCCCAAACAAAATGCAAACGTTTCCTAGCTCCATAGTTAGTTCGTCCCAACAATCGTACACTTTTATGTAAGCTACCCTCGTCTTTTTGTGGATACACAGTAGGATGCATCTCCAGCGAATAATACTGGCATTTTTTGCCTTTCACTACTCAGATCCGGTCACCGGGCAAACATGTGTACATATCGGATATACTGAAAAAACCGCGGAATGCTATTCCAACCGAAATCTCCGCTACCCTCGAATTTGTAATTAATCGTCCTGATTAAAAGTGTCAATCTTGCAATTCCAATTTGTTATTTTGTTATACTGGCCAACCCGGAAGCCAGAGGCGCAGGACTCTCTGTGCTGCAAGTTGTACGTAATGTAACAGCTGACGGGTTGAACAGCTGATGACAAAATAACAGTTGTTTTCCGGTTGTACGGTAATTAGCTCATCAACTGCTTTGCGGAACCGTGCTTCACAAACCTATTTCTGCCAACCGAAATCTGACATCTTACTGGGATGAACTTTACTCTCCACGACGTAAATGACCGTGAAATTGATTGACGAAGGAAACAAATGGGTTGTTTGCACACCGGGTATAAATTCAGAACTAACCAACAATTTACATTAAAAGATCTCATTTTCCACACGGTTTCACACACCGCTTTGTCGTATTGTTTGGGATTGAAGTCGAGTCCGTTTATGAACACTTTGATCCCATATTTGACAGATGAGCCGCCAATCCAGTAGGTGCAAAATCCAGTAAGATAATACGTCAAAATCATACTGAACAGTCTCATCGAGCTAACGTGACAAAGCAATAGTTCACAATTCTAACTTTAAGCTGGCTGACAAAACGGATCTCGCGGACACACATTACACTTGTTTAGCTTTCGCGGAATGATCAGAGAGCCTTCAAATAATGCTCATCTATACTGCAAGACAAGGAGTGTTTTCCTTATGTAAATTAGTTAGTAGTGCCTACCATCTTTGGGGTGCGCGACAAGCAACCTT
>CM030369.1:4197364-4391936 GCA_003604175.2 Clonorchis sinensis | reverse complement strand
ACCTATATTCCACAACATTGCCGATAAGTGGCTTTTGCTAATTTCGTGTCATCTGAATTCACGTAGAACATAAGGTTGATAGAAAATCGGTGGCTGGGCCTACTTGATGACATCCAAGAAGGACTAAAGCAGTCGTGGACTGTTGAAGAGTTTTCAACAACCTTGTGAGTAGTGCATTACGTCCTGTTACGTCCTATTCGTGTTAACATAAGTTCTTTGGAATTACTTTTTAAAATATGAACGTTATAGGCGTACAGTGAATTAGAAAGCACAGGCAGGGGGACAGATTCAACGGGGGTTCGCGTATTACTGCATCTGCTTGTAGCATTGCATATCGTTAAGTTTATTAAATTATACCCGGAGACACGCCAGTTTAACAATTACGCAGAAGAAATATGTGAGTTCATCCTCAAATTATAGACGATTGTCTTATGATGTAAAAGCGGACAATCAACTCCATCCAGAGACTCTACTTTTGCATAACACTACACTCGCAAATGTGTTAAGTATACCACAACAAACAGGATGTTAACACTTGCTGCACGTCGACCTAACTGCTGACCGTTGGAGAAGAGGAGGGGATTCTGCCACCTAAAAGCCTCTAGACAAATTAACCCCCATTTTGACAAAGAGACGCCGGACATAACTCATACTTTTATTTAGGCTTCACGGAGATGACGTGATGTGAGCCGCCTGAGGTCCTGTCATATCCATATGAGATTTCAGCACTGAACCTATCAGCCACTCGCGGCCCAGCGGCTTAGGATCCAGTCATCAATCAGAAGGTTGCTTGTCGCGCACCCCAAAGATGTTAGGCACTACTTACTGTGCTCGCGCGGCATCTGTAATTACGTTATGCATATGTTCTCAGCAGTTTTGTAAACAAACCCGCTTAAGCATTGCATTTCGAGAATCGCACCAATTGAAACATAAGACATCCTGGTGCATCACATGCAGTTGCTTAAAAACATCATAACCCTGAGATCCATCTGGGTCCCATGAGAGTCTCCCATCAAAATTGGTATGCAATGGACAGCATTTCACTAATAGGATGTTTTATGCACGTACGATACACCCATGGCATCAAGTGGCTTGCTGACATGGTCTGGAACAGTGCAGGGTCCAACTCGTAGAAAATTCAGGTAGCATTGCATTTCAGAATTCCTCACAGCCTGTAAAATCTATCAGAATTTTATCCGCAACTGGCACCGTGTACGCAATCGCTTTTCTCACACGTCCATCTGCTACTATGAAGAGTTTGTTTCAACTACAAAATAATTTTTACTCTGGTGTGTGCCGTTTGATTAAGATTCTGTAAAGCTGTGGGAATAAGCAATAGCTTAAAGTGAACCAATCAGCTTGTTGTCTGGCGGAAGTGGAAGAACAATAAGAAGAAATACACTACGACAGTCCGATGCGGTTTAACATCAAGATGCTCATCTGACACAGAACTCCCACTAAAGCCACTAGAGATCCATCAAAATGAACTCGGCTGCCGTACATTAATAATGGTTTCTCGGTATATTACCTGTAGCATACCACAATTTCTTCATCAACCTGATCGTTTTCGGCGACCATATTAATTTGTCGTAGTTTTTTGCGCAAAGTAATAACGCGATAATGTGGAGAATATGAAAGTTTCCATTCCAGTAAGAACAGTGAAATCCAAAACTGTGGGTGGCCCTGAAAACCTTTTGCGGCCATAAATGTTTTCGAGTGCTCCTTGGGTAAGTTTTTTTTTAATTTGACGTAACCCATGTACAATATCCGTTCCCCCAAAACGTTGCAGCCACTCCAATTTTTACTACCAACCGTAGAAATGTAAAAACAAAACCGTTTTAGCTAGCACGGCAATTTAGCCCCCTTTAAAAGATTACACTCCTGAAACATTGGATTTTCTTTCAAAAAAATGAACCAACCAATCGGAATTAACTCCCACTATCTCTTGGATCGGTCCTTAGGGAGTGATTTTCTGTGCACAGGTTTATAATTTCTTATCTTCAGCTCACATCCTTCGTGTATTTTACTTTCGCCTTCCGAATTGTAAACAAGTCGAAATAAATTTAACGAAATGCTGATATTACCCTACAGAAAATACGCCAGATAGTTCGTGTACCTATTAAAATAACATGTTATAGGCCTTTTCCCTGGCTAATAGTTGTTCGGAGAGCAAAATAAGGACACTGGTATTCTGATAGTGAATATCACACAGTATGGAGGACGATCCACACTGGAAAAATCATCCTCAAGCCATAGACTTACCGAAACTGCTGGTCTCGCCAGTCAGCGCAAGTTGTTTGAAACAAAACCGAGGTATTGTGGATCATTCTGGTAAACCACGCGGGATAAGAAAACATGTAGAAAAGACATGGCTCTGGCAAGCGACGGCAGCAAATTACTTGAGAGGTGGTGACGAGGTTAATTTATCTAGCGACCTGCCACTGACGAGCTCCGTCAAGACATACCGAGAAATGAGGCCAAAAGGATAATTAGCAAGAGACGGGTAAACAGGATCTATAATACGATTTTACAATTCTAATGATTCTCAGAATCGGTACGATATATAAGCAGCTTAACGCATTCTAGTTCCTGTTGTTTCTATATATGCTGGAATTGTAGTGAAGTAGTCATGTCATCGGCATCAAATCACCTTCAAAATGCCTTTGTTTTAGATGGGCGGAAAATTGTAATAATATAGAGAAAAAGGCAGAACAGAGTCTAAGGAAAAGAAGTCAGGGGGCGCGCTCTTGGACGACCGACGGATTTATGGCAATCTTCTTAAATGTTAGCCCTTGTGACCAGTATATTCCATCTATAAGTTGCTTTCCGTGTGTAGTCGATAAGAGCGGTGTATGGAATTGTTTCATCAGACTTGCGTCTGCATCCTTACGAGCTTTGCTTTGACAGACACATGTGTTTCATTGTATCTTCATCTTTTATTGTGATGATGAACGTCTTCAGTAGGCAGGATAGTTCGGCATCGTCAAGCCTTTTACAACCGGTATTTCTCAACAATGAGCCGCACAGATGACACATGCGCGAAAACTTTCTCTCCCGCCATAAACAAGAATTGTCGCACAGTTCGGCTACCTGCGGCAATGTCGTTATATATGCCACATGTTGCATGTGACACCTAATTTTGGAAAAGCATCGCGGAAGAATTCCGCCTAAAGCTAGCAGGCGGATGACTTTACGGTTACCAACTCTGATTTTGATTTTGTTGACCTTAATTAAGAACTCCCGGTCTATACAAAAATATTCAGGACTAAACCTTCGCTGAGTTTTTGAAAGCTGAATTTCAAAAGGTTTCCGGAAGCGAAGGCGAGCAAAGTAGATGAAATCTCAAACTGATTTTAAAAGGGGGATGCCATAGAAGCAGTAAGTATCATAAACTTCACACCAGCGCAAGCAAGTGTGCTGGACTCAAGACTGTAATTTCGAGTTAAAATTTGAAA
Source organism: Clonorchis sinensis (assembly GCA_003604175.2). Classification (NCBI taxonomy): domain Eukaryota; kingdom Metazoa; phylum Platyhelminthes; class Trematoda; order Opisthorchiida; family Opisthorchiidae; genus Clonorchis; species Clonorchis sinensis. Next base: position 4,388,481 of record CM030369.1, on the reverse strand, counting down.
TGAATATTCGAAATGCCATGTTGAACGTGAACTCATGACAAGTGGATAGAATATATCGTGGTGAGTGTATCAGATTTTCCGGTCCCATCAAACTGGTTGATGATAACAGCGAGGTGCAAATCTACAGACGTTTACGTTTAAGCTGCTGTGTGTTTTGCCAGTGTATCGAACAGTTGCATAAACTGAGACCGAATTACAACCCGGTGCGCTACCCCGGATTTGACTCGTTTAATGCAACAGGGATGATTGAGCCACAGGTTAAGTGAGACCTGTTACATATCGTCATTTGCCCCAAGTGGCCTATTAAGATAACTTTTGTCCCATAAATTCTTTTATTTACTCATTATGTCTGGGCCTTTGCCCAGTGCGTGTGACCTGATGTTGAGATTGATCGGTATCTCTAGGTATCCGTTGAAAATCGGTGTTCCATATAAACACCCTTCGCTTTGAAGAGAGCCAGCAATACGAATACTTCTTGTGTAATTTATTGTCGTGTGGCGGGTTCATTTCATGGAGTAAAAGAATAACAGAGCAAAGCTGTAAATATTGGGCCGTGCATGTGTGCTTGTGGCACGTGGATCGGTTAAAGGTGTTAGATGAACATCCAACGGTGGAAAATAGAAATCTTCCGAGGACAGTCTTACGGGGTTTCAAGTATGGCAAGACGATAGCAGATCATCGAAGACAGCCTTGTTCATATACTTTTCGTAGAACACTGCGTTGGAGTGTTTTGACGCATTCTTAGAAAGTCACCTATTATTGAAATTACAAGCGGACTATCTTAATAGACCTTGCCTTCGAATTCAAGACACATATTTCTCATGCTCAGGGGGATCACCTATACTAAATAATATAAGTAAATACAGGCGTGTATGGTTAATACGTCAGACAAACATTTACAGACCTGTTAAAAGAAACACTTGGAAGTGAATATTTGATGTCTACTAAAATTACCATAGCAAACTAGTCTTAGAGTGGGAAGCTATCAAGAAGAAATTACAGCGTGATATACGAGAAGCTAAAATGTACAATTCAAAATTCCGGCGAACCGTCTGATCATTTTATTGTGAGCGGTGTCATGCGTAGCACGAATGAGTCTAATGAAAACACGATGTGTTTGTCGGCGTCTTCTTTCTAATTTCCGATAGGTTTGAGTCAGATGAAAACAAACCCATTTAACAGTAGTGTCCAACGATTTTGTCCGAAATGCTTCTCTATCGATCGGTCCATATAGTGCGGAGAGAATGTAGGGTAGCGTCTCTACCTGCATATTCAAAGTTATTCTCCATGCTTGGCACATGTTCTCATGTTCCCCATCTGCCTCAGCTGTTCGACAGGCTCAGAAAGTTTCCTCTTAAAACAAAGAGGTTTTGTTTATAAATGAAAATATAAACTGAAAATATTTGTCCAGAAATTCGATTTTCAAACAAGCGAGGATTTCGGCCGACGCACAGCCATTTTTCCATAACCGGCCATCAAAATTTCTTTAAGTGCACTCCGATGAGAGGTCTATCGGTGTATTTTTTAAAATTTCCAATCCTGGTAAATTCGTGGGCTATAAAATTCTTAACCCCAACCAAACTGGAATTCTGGAATTAAATATCTCTAATGGTATTCAGGATTTTATCCTGGTAAATTCGTGGGCTATAAAATTCCTAACCCCAATCAAACTGGAATTCTGGAATTAAATAGCTCTAATGGTATTCAGGATTTCGCATCAAGAATGTCACGTAGAAATTTCTAGCTTCCAGTAAGTCATGGTTTTAATCAGTACCGCCCTGTCCGTGTGCACTGTAAACCGTGACACAAGCCGTCAGCCCTGAAATTAAGAGGAGTTGACCAGCTCATATGAAGGGCAGGTGCTTTTTTCATGCTTATGACGTGACCCGACGATTGCTAGTACGGCGAGGGAAAATTTGATTACAAAATGTCGAGGCGTCTCGGTTTTTGTATTCTCAATGCCTTTATCAAAAGAATGGTACTGAAGCAATGTTTAAAATATATTCAATAAGTGTAACATCAGGTCTTCTTAGGCACTCCATCTCCTTGTGTAAACATGATCATCATCGACAGAAAACAGCAATGGTATGTACTTATTTCCAGCTAGAATAAAGTCAGAATCAGCGTCTTAGCGAATCTGGGATGATGGGAATGAGGGTTGGGACATATTAGGAACAGCCACATGTACATACGAAAAATATTCAAGAATAATGTGTGCGCATTTTAAAACAGACATACCTTGGCATCATATCAAAGTAGGGTGCCATCAGTGGGATTCACCCGGCGTGATCCTTCGACGCCATTCAAAATGAACCCAGTATAAAAGCAATATAACTATTGTAGCTGAAAAGTCTGACTAGGAAGCGATACCATGGTGGCCATGGCTACGTACCAGGTCCTTTGAACTGCAGCCAGAAATGCACAAAGATTCAAAACACTCGGTTTTACGGTAGCCCCCTTCAAGTTGGTCTACAGAGCTGGGCAAGACCGCAACGTGTTTTGCGAATCGCAGCAAAGAGGTAAGCATGGTTCTTTTTTCAGTACTTTCTCTAGAGACCCCTATATTGATCACTGATGGGGCTGTATATCACCGCAGTATTGTAGAACGAGTCCAAGCTGTTGTAACGGTTCTCGTGAGGTTCGTGGAAACAAAGACATCGACTGGGTACAGTTGACCAGTATCCCTTTTACTATTCCATGTCACAAACGAGAGCTTCAGGAGTTAGATTGGGTGTGCTGTATTTCTTTTCTAGGAAAAGATTTTTAGACTCAGCTATTGTGAAAAATTCACTGAATTCCAAAAATAAGGTGAAAGGATTTTGTTTTCTTTGACTCAAAATGTCAGGATGTCAATGACAAATTTTTTTCAGCCACAATCCGCTGATCAGCAATCTTACGAGTTTTGACCAAGGCAGACTTGTTATGTTGCGTTAATGAGTTGAAGACTGAAAAGCGGAATGTTCGTCCTACCCTTGTCATTACCATTCCCGGTAAATGTCATCTGGAATTTGAATTCGGAAACAGAAACAGACCCACCAGATCGCGCGCATCTATGTATAAACTAACAAAATATTTCGATCCATGCTGCGTTGCGAAGGTATACACGCGAATCGGCTGACAATGTTTACAAGAGTAATCCATTAAGATCGTGTTTCTCTGGAGCCTCATTAAATTATTAAGGAAATTGATCTCGCAAACCAACAGGTACAAATGCAATATGCAAAAACCTCCACTAATGGGACACTGAACTGATGACATTTAACGCTAAGTTATGCTGTCGGAATCAGGAATGTCCAAAAACATTTATCCTTCAGTTTATAAAATTGAAACAGGCTTACTAGATTATTAATTTATGTTAGCCGGCTGGTACGCCCTACAGAGATGTGTCACCTCACCAGCAATTTGAACAAAATTTCGCCTATTGTATACTACAGAAAACACATTCATGTGCTTAGCCCTGGGTTTTACATAGGCAAACCAGTGCAGCTGCAAGGATGTTTTAAAATCCGTATGCTTTCTCAAGAAGTTGCTGAATACCGTTTGAATTACTGTCATCATGTAGCGAGCTAATTTTGCATTAATGATGCATATTCGGCCACACAATGGTTGAAGTGGTGGTATCCTTGGAATTTATAAAATACTACACGCATAACGTAAGCTGAGCAGAAGTTCGTAACTTTTACACTAATTGATGACAGTCTTTTTTTAACATCGTAGAGTAATAACTCAGAAGAATGATCATATCAAAGGGGAGGTCATAGAAATTATTTCCTCACTTCTGTGTGTGTCCGCCAACCCCGAGGTTATGTCGTGGTTTAAAACAGTTTTTCTTCAAGGGAGTATTTCACCCGGCACACCGGCAGAATGAGATGCATTTAATCAGGATTTCATAGCAACAGACTGGCTGTACGCATCACACAATCAATTGCTGAAACATGGTAAAGTCGACGCTGCATTATCAAAAGAAGAATGTCTGCAAAATCTTCCTATCAGACGTTTTTACTCCCTTTATATTCTTCCAAGTAGTACTCAGTATGATCAATCTCAACTGGCAAAGACAATGCCCCTCATGCTCGAGACCACTGGATTTAAAAAAGACAGTTTGCCTGTTCACGGTATCAAACGAGCGGTCTCACATCATGCCGAGCGTTGTTTGCTGCTATAGTCTGACCATGAAACGACATAGCAAGAGCCGTTTACTAGCATGTGGAGTGTCACTTCGTTCTGCCGCTATTTAAAGAATCCACTGTCTCGCACACAAAGTCCCCGTTTTCCTCGTTTTGCAAATGTCAAATTTTGATGAAAGCCGAAGCACTGCCTACTTTTAGCTCGTTGTTACCGTAACTCCAACCAATTATCCACTACTAGACAACGTTTTTTCTCTCTTATCTCATTATTGCATGCACAATGCAACTTCCATCGCCCTCCGGAGGGTCGTAGTAGCAAATTAACTGCCAAAATTAAGACGTCTTCCGGTATATAGTCTTCAGAGTACGCAGGAAACGTCAAATTTCATGAGAGGTTTCGGTTTTAAGAAACAGGTCAACCTGAGCAACGAAAACGTAAATAAAGTATATCCTAACGATCATATCACGCAGAAGTCGTACAAGTGACCTCATGACCAGCTGTCTTATTTAGTCATACCTGTGTTTGGTTCATAGATAATAAATACTGATCGAGTTAAACACACTAACAAAACACACCTGCACAAAACATGGATGCCGGTAACTGTGCAGCTAAATTATGTAAGGAAAACAGTGAACGCGCACAAAACATTTACAGATATCGCTAATTGGGAGTAGAAGGAAGCGCTCTTCCCTAGAACCTTCTCCGTTGTTTTTCAGTTTTTCTTTTGAATCCAATGAAGAAGTGTGGGAAGATAACCCTGGTTTTACGGGCAGGATATTCATGAAATAGTTTTGGTGAATCGTGCATATTTCGGTGACGGCTGTAAATAAAACATTAGGCAACAATGAATAGTGATCAGACACCTAACAAATTCAGGTCACTTGTAATAATCTCGCTTCGCGAATATACTGTTGTCGTTAGTCAACAAGTGTCTCCTAAAACCGACCCATTTAATTTTCTTCAGATATCACTCCTTGACTGAAGGAGTATACACAGACGACCCGTCAGCATAATCGTACGGGTGGTGATCATTTTTTGTGACCCGAGCTGATAAAGTCCTATTTATTCCCACGTACTGGTCCTTATGCGAAGGCAAACAACTGAACCTCGGCTACACGTTCACGTTTGAGTTACACTTGGTGGATAAACCAGTCCCCGTTTTTCGTGAAAACGTTCCTCTTCCTGTAGAGCAATATGAACGGGTTATTTGTATTCCAACTCCTTCTCAAGTAAATAAACTTTTCGCAGGAACTTACTTTGGTTTAATAGTTAGCCAATCCAGTCGCCCGGCAGGGGAACAACAATGATTCTTCTCATTCCTGTGACCCAGATCTATCACTGCAGTAATTTCATGCAGGTGATATTATCATTACAGATAACCTAGTACCTCTGTGAATTATTCAACCGTTTTCCATTGGACCCGACTAAACTAATTCAAAATTGTCGCGGTCTTCACACAGAAAGAGCACCATTTGGAGAGCTTCCCGACAGCAGTAAAGAACGGGGGTGATGTAAGAAATGACACGTTTTTCACCGCAACTCAGTAATTAGTGAGACTGTAATCTCCAGTGTTACCCTGTCTGTGTTGTTCGGTTGCTTCAAGCACAAACCAACTTGAGAAAAGAAGCACAGAGTGGCTGGAGACCAGCATGTGTTGCAATTATCGTTGACGTAAACAGTCCCAATGGTGTGTTCTGTCCAGCGCAGAGGGACACACGTAGAATGACGTTATTTCAGTTTTTACACTGTGAGACGTTTCTCCTACCGGAAACTGTGCTGCGGGAAGTCATCCACCCAGAGAGTTAATTTATATTTCCTCCGATGCTGCCTACTAGCACTGAACCACAACCGGTTCTACCATTCTGTGGACTAGCAAAAGCTGTTATTTGAACGTCAAGTGCATACCAGGGTATACCCATCAAATTGAAGCACAAGTAGAACAGAAAAATCCATGTTGCTTGAAGCAGACCGACATCGGTTTCGACAGAGAAAATCCGGCGAGACGTTCGGTCCGTACAGGAAATAATACCGGGGCTATTTTAAACACTAAAGCCATGCATGATCTGAAAAATAACGCATCATTTTAGTGTCACCGTAGGAAGATATCGGATCGAAGGCTTCGAGTAAGGAAACGAATTTGGTATTTTTTTACCTACAATAAACATTCTAGGTCTGTATCTCTGAATAATCAGAAAATCTGCCTAAAAATCAAAGCAAAAACGCAATTGGGATCAGCAGCGAAATCAATTACGTACTGCTCGTTAATAAAAGAGGACTTAGAAAGTGGCGCACGGTTTGAGTGTAAGTCAGAGTATGGTTGTCCCGATCAGAATCCTAAATGCGACGTCATATATACATTATTGCAGTATAGCCACCGAGTGGGCACTTACTCAGTCACACTGACAAACGAACTTTGGCCGAAGAATTTCTGACCGCGACATAGATATTCGCAAGGAAAAGTTCAGGTGTTACAGCGCATTCAAGTGTGTTGTTTTAGGTTTTACCTTAGAGCTGTGGCATTCACTCTAGCGTTAGATTACCTACTGTATCTGTCTGCGTGACTTAAATATCGTTTGTTGTTTACAAACCTGCGCCTAATTGGAAGTCACGTAAGATTCATACATTTGAAGGACCATCCTACAAATGTGAGTTTTCACAACGTACCAAGGATGAGATCTGAAGTTTGGTATCATAACGAACGCTCAGAATTTGTGGCTAAGGAAGCACCGCTTTAAGTGTTAAATGCTACGACCATAGTACAGGTTGTTCCCTAGTGCAGAAAGGTAACGCCGCATGGTTTACGGCAGAATACTTTGCTTGTTTCGTAATGTGCCTCAACTGCGCGGAATCTTGAGTTGAGTGGGAACAGAAACTTGCTCTCAGTACAAACTTAGGTATAAGCTGACGACAATAACAGCAAAAGCTTAAAATCAAAAGTTTCGATTCAAAAGGCAAGTGCATGATAAATATAGGAATATAGGAATGTCCACGTAAAAGTACATCTAGCCCTCTCGAAGGTAGGCGGGATGAAACTCAAATTTGGCCTAGAGGAGTGAAGGCATTGGTCCTATACGTGGGCCTGAAGACCCAGACGTGAATAATCGTACTCAGAGAAAATTCCATCTCGAAAGCCAAGTTTGTCACATCTTTAGGATAGCTTATTTTGCGTGGTTCACGAAAAAGCAACGCCACCGCATTGGCAGAGTCACCAGAATGAAATCTGCGACCTGTTATGAAATCAATAAAACCGAAGTTAAGAGACCAGTTGCTTAAAGTTTCGGACTCATCAAGTAGCAATTTAGAGGATGGGTGGTAAACAGCCCCAAACAGAGAAAAAGTGGACAGGGAACGAATGAACTTTAGATCATACTGTTTGTAAGCCGCCACTTCCCTACGTGCGTATGCAAACTGAGCACGTTAACTAATGACTTAGAAAGCAAGTTAATCTCCATTTGACTGGAAAATGAGAGCATTTACCGGATTGTTCAGAGCACGCCTTCGATCGCTTCATTTGCGAAGACTGCCGACAACAAATTAAAAAAACTTATTGCGGCGCTATACGAGAGGAGGTAAATTGGAGCAATAATTAAACGATCAAGTGCGTTGTGCAAGTACCCACGAAAAAGCCAAGTCGGAGGACAGATGTGGTCTGTAGTCGCTAGCGCTCAGTTGCACAAAGTGCTTAACATTCAAGCGAAGCGACCGCAGGGATGCAAGACAAGCTGGACACCATTGTCAGTATTACTCAAGTCAACAAGAACAGGAGAGCCCTTTGCTGACTGTACTCTAAGGAAAAGTGGTCAAGAAGAAACTTAAAATACACGAGAAGGGTTGGCAATACTCACTTACCACAGACTACCCAGATAGTGAAACCACGAAGTACTGAAGGTCTAAGCTCATAGACAGGGCCAAAACCTGGAACTCTAGACATTCTTTTGAACTTCCTGTAGCTCCCCCAACAGATGCATCTAACTACTTCTAGGTCCATAAAACTTTGGCGAAGGCTTTTGGCCGTAAACGTATACATGTGGTCCAACCACCAGTTCTTCAGCAGCACGTTAGTCAACAAACTCAAAACGGAGGCTTCTCAAAACCGTCTACTCAAGATTTGGAGCAAAATTCTCAAAAGAATTCTGGAAACTGAACACAGGAACTCCACTGAGCAACGGTGACCCTTTCAACGAAATTGGATTGCATGTATTGTAGGATAGACTTGAGAATCCTTTTCAGGAATCAAAGCAAATAGGCAATAGCCTAGATTGTAAAACTCGAAGTCTGCTGATCTGTAACAGTATTCTAAAACTCTTATTAAACCGTGGTTGAGGCAGGGGAATTACAATAAAAGCAAGCTTCTGGAGAGAGGTGCTGAAGTTTGCAAGGCTTATCGCCCAAATTCTCTTTCCTCTTTTGCATAAGTGATGGTCGACATACTTTACGTATGTGCAGATGCGTGGGAGAAACGGCCAAGCCGGAACGTGGAAAGTGCGGTTCGGAACAAATCTGGCCGAAAACGCAAACAAAAACCTTAACTGAATTATTGGTATATACATTCCAAGTTTAGGCTTAGAAGGTACGTCCGGAAACCAGGAAACTATGGCAGAGCACTAGCTATGCCCAAACACTCTGAGGCAACAATCCCTGATTTTCTATTTTCCAGGGCCCAGCGACGGCTTAATCATAGCCCGCCAAACTGTTCCCGCTGTCACATTATCTTTCACAGACATTAAAATATCGTACGTGCTAAACACATTAAAAGCGTAAAACGCAAAACCCGCCAGGAACAAATGGTGTGGAATCGGAATTCTCGGAATAGTGGTTCACACCATCAATCCTTCGCTCATTCTATAATTCACAAGGACTGATACAAAGTGCGTCCCTTAATAGGGGCAGGTCACTCTATATACGTAATTAAAGGTCATATGAGAGAACATTCAAAGTAAAAACGCAGAACATCTGATCCATATAAATAGCTCGATTTACTCCCATCGTAAACCCCATAAAGGCTGTTCCTGTCTTAAGCATCTCTTCTATTTTTTGAGAGAATTGGCATACTTCATAAAAAAGCACTCAACCGACTTGCGCTACCTGGAATTGAATGATCAGGCCTCTGTCATCCCATGATTCCCGGAGTAGACGTCTGGAGTCCATATCCTGGACAATGAACTGAACGTTTTTAAAGTATTTTGCGTACCAAATTTAGTCTCGGTGACTCTTGCAAAACACCAGACTTCACACTCTAGATTTAAGCCAAGTGGAGTATGCTCCTCAAAATGTCCAGATAGCGCGTAAGATGGGTGACTGACCCCTGATGAGTCTCTCCATTCAGCCTCTTAAAGATTGTAGCACCCATTATGATGGTAGAAAATGAGGCCAATCGCCGGTGATGCTGTTACAATGTATGGGAGATCTTCGAGAGAGGAGATCTTCGAAGGCTTTTCATGGGTTATTTGATAGCAAAAAATTAATCGAGATGATGTAAAACGAACAGATAAAGAAACAGGTATAAAGTGAAAGGGAGAAACACGGAAAACATTCAAGAAAAAGAGAAAGTCCAAAGGTGATAATTGGAGTGATTTTGCTGCTTAGGTCATATAATTGCTATATTTTGCAAACTGCTGGCTTATTTGCCTCTTGAAAAAGAATACAGACGGCAGCTGTGCTTCTGCGTTATCCTGCACGACCTTCGATTCTCAAGAGAATCAAGTGAATAGGCAAACAGATACAGGTGATTTCGTATCCTTTAAATCTTAAGCTTAGCAAAAGATTGCCGGAATGTAGGTCACTTCAATAACTAGCGCGCTTCGTTTTTATAGCTGACATCTTCAAATCCAAGGCACATAGGCTTACAACTTATAAAATCCTCAGCGAAAAACTTGAGAGGTTTGGAAGTGTACTCGAGTGCTCTCAAACACTCAGATTTATTGGTGAATTTCGCTGCAAGAGATAATTCAAGAATCCAATTTAATTTGTAGTTGTTTTGTACGCAAGCCGAGTGAAGCTGTGAGAACCAGCAAAAGCTATCAGGCAAACGATAGGCGACCGTTCTCATTACGTCTGACACGTCCCCATCATGACAAAACTCATTGACAGGCTTTTAGAACTATCCACATTCAGCTCTGTTTCTCACGATCGTATCAGTGCATAATCAAGGCTGAGAATCTGCTGGGGACTTTGGGCCATCAAAAAACTGAAAATAACCAGTCCTGTCAAAGTTTCTCCATTCCATGGAAGCATTTTAAGATATTGGTCTCTCCCTATCGTCTGTTTTGTCGTCTAATCTTTCGCCTGCTCTCCATCCTCTGCCTATCATCTGTAGTCCTAGAAAACTTTGTTCATTATTTGCAGAAATCCTACGAAAGGCCATGCACAGGATATTTTCAGAAAGGATAATCGTATCATCTGGATGGTGGCTTGTTTTCCTGGTACTTGAGGAAATACAAGTACATTTATAGAATTCTAAAATGCACTGACCAGCAGAGCTCCTAGACTGCGTATTAGGAAAATACCTTGCATTAATATGCACGATTCCTGCTTTCTTCCGTTTGCTTCACGTGACAGTACCTCTGTAGAGGTTATCAGGTGCTCTAAAACTGGTCAGATTTTCCAATGAAGGTCAGCAGCGTAGTTCCGTTCTCAACGGTCTGGAGAGTAACAAACACGTAGGCCAGGTACGCAACGAAAGTAAACTTGCAAGCGGGCTGTCGGTATACTGTCTGCCAGTAACGGCCGAAATGGTTTGTATTTTATCCAACAGAAATTTCACGGTACACATCCTAGATAGTAAAACTAAGTTTCACGCATTTTTCTGGCAGGAGGTTTGAATGAATGAGTTTTCAAATTGAATACGTATAGCTTGTTCATCTTTTCACTATCAGATGTATCAAGGAGAGGTTCCGAATTTCGATTCGTATCAAATGCTGCGAATTTTTCAGTCTTAATGTAAAATTTGGTAACAGAGCAGCATTATTGCGTGCCAACTGAAATATAGTTTGATGCCTCACCACAAGTTTTTTAAGCATTCTTTTAATATTGGTTTATTTCCAAAATTTGACATCGTCTTAACTTTTTCTAATTTGAACCTAAATCATTCTTTTATCAGTTGAGTTCGCGAAACAAATCATTCTGATATCCTACACAAATGTAAATGGCAGAGCGTACAAAATATGTGACGCCAGGTTGATCACCTTTGGCTAGAAGAGAGCAACTTGGAGTGCCAATAAGTTTGACACAGAAAACTTTTCGGTCCTTACTTGCTGTTTAAAAGTGAATTTTTGAACTGGGAGCCCTAGTTATCCTCTCACCCAGGTATAGGTGTCCTGGTACTATGTCAGTTCACGTGACACCATGAACTACACCGACACAACTAATTTCACGACAACTCGGCTGCGGCATTACGAAATACGTTGGGTGGCCTTATTCACTGCTTACAGCAGGGAGGGTAGCGGGAAATCCCCACCGCCGACACCAGTTCCCTTTCTTCATTATCCTCTCCTAAACGACAAAGCCTAATTAACTTTTTCGTAATCCCAGCCTAGTACACGCCGGTCAGCTAAGCATGACTGTACCCAACTGCACATCTTTCCCTAGACCTGCCGCTTCACTTTTAGTAATCAAGCGCTGTTCCCAGTTTTTAATGCAAACTGCAACGTCTGAAACTTAAGCAAGTTGATTAATAGGTAGCCTATGTGTGGACGCCCAACACTTTGACGACTGATTTTGCAACGGCCTTGTCATCTCGAGGCCTTTCTTTTCAAAATTTGAGTGATCCTTCAATGGCCGCAGCTCAGCTTCGTAGACAAGACTCTCTTTCTTGCTTGCGCGCCTGTAAACAGACCACTGTACCGTACTTACTTCTTAAAGCTCACACACCTAACTGATTAAAATGCTAACGAACTAGCCAATCATATCTTTCAGCCGATGAACAGAATACTTTATCGACTAATAACTATATAACTAAAGAAACCTGGGCAGAGCCCCAATCACGAGGGATTTTTCGCCCAAAAATGGTTTCTCTGTTCATCTAAGGCACACCTTGAAGACAAGTCTAATTAAGATGCATGACGTCTTCTTTGTTGAAGATTGTTGTACTGACCAATGGTTATTTCCTGGGAGTGTGGTCAGTCCATGACCTGCAAACGAAGTATGGAATACTTGAACAGTATATTCATATAAACGCCATCTCCTCAGATGGGACCCGTGGGCGAAACAAACCAATGAGAGGTGACCCTGAGAGATACGGCCATATCACACAGTCGCTGGTGGTCTTGCATCAAGGCTATCATCCTCAGTGTGTAAACCCCACTCTCTACCACGCGGAACAAACAGAACCATTCTACGCCAATGAACTGGATGGCCATCGTCACCAATACCTGGCTTTCATTCCTTTATTCTCCTTGTCTTCTGTCAACAAAGCTGTGGCAGCTGGAACCACTAGATTTTGATGAGGGTTTGTTAGCTGGGAAAACTTAACTCGACCCAACATCTCAAGGTTCCAAAGTTCTGATTTACCTGCAGAGAATCGGGTGCGAACTACGACTGCCACCTAGCGATTCCCTTATTCCTCAGCAAGCTATACGCACACACCTTTTTTACGTCCATTTTGATAAAAAATATGTTTGCGGGCGTTTAAATTAGACCACCTTAAACAACCTGTAAAACGTTGTCAAACTACTAGCCGTATTAAGTAGTGGGATTGGGGTTTACGCTGATGCAAAGTAATGGTTCTCCACTTTGGAGAAACTTTGGATTCGCATGGTAATGATTACATCATACCATCTACCTCAAAGATTCCTACAATAACAGGTTGATGATAGGCTGAATGATATTTGTTTGCAAGTCTGTTGGGCGTTCTCAAGCATGTGGAGCAAAGACCACTGCCTAGCCGATGCAATCCTGGCATGCGGTGGAGCTCTAATTTATCCTCACCTCGGAAGCTGCGAACTGACGTGACGTGACCGAATGGAACAAACGGGACCTGGTGCCTTCAAAATGATGGTGTGGGAAGCCGAATCATTTTGGTCACACTACTTTGCACATAATTGGACCATAACATATGTGGTTCATGTTCGAATACATCTAGCCGCAGTAGGGCATTTTCTTCAATTAACACAATGATGTCATCATTCGTAAAATACACAGTAAACAAAACTGACAAGGGGCGCAACGACTCCTGGGCTACCTGCATAAAAAACTGGATTATAGCAGAACCGGACGATATTGCTTAGCAGTAAAAATACTGTTTGAAGCCTAATCAAGTTTGTGAGTGTCGAAATCTGGACAGTTAATTCATTACATCGTTGGTTTCAAACATTCACTTGGAGCCGGGTGTGAGTGGAGTGCATGCATTAGCGGAATATCGCTACAATTTTAATGGGTTCCGTACGCGCCCCTGACCTTTTTGAATTACCATAAAATAGGTAACAGCCTCGTTCGTCGTATTGAACTATGCCACGCTTTACTGGGGTAGGCCGAAAATTTACAGTAGTACAAGCTGTGAAATGAACTGACGCAACTGAACGAAACTCTGAACCGTTGTGTTTTGCCAGCGGTACTCTCCGCCATTTCGGTGATATCCGTAGATGTGACGCTTGTCTGTCACAGTCTGGAAAATACGTAGCTTGTCAGAATGAGGTGAAAATCAGCAGAACTCCTAATACATTCATAAAATCTCGTCAAATTGCTGCATGAAACCACCACCTCAGGTGGTTTTTGATTAGTCACAGCTGGTAACGTTAGCATGACCTACGGACCAATCATATTCCTCTCATCCCGATCGGTGTGTCTACACTGATAAGCACGGCCACAAGCCTGTAGTACGACTATGCTGTCTTGCCCAGTGAATTATCAACTTACCCGAACCAGCCATGAAGGGGAAACACAGCTGTGCAGGAGAGCTGCTAGAAGTAGTTTGTTTCTGCAGCTTAGATTTGAGCAATTGATAGAAGTCCATGTAGATCTCTATTGAATAAGGCTCAAACACACCTTATTGCATTAGATTTCCTCTCCCATTGGAAGGCAGTGAGCAAGCGGTATATACAAGTTGGTTTGCAATGTTATGTGAGGGTGGAAATAAAACAAGCTTTTGGGAGCTCGCACATAAGGAATCATCAGATCAAGCTGGAACATACGCAAGAGGAGAAACATGTTGCGCTGTGAGTAATTTTGTAACTTATTAGATTTTTCTCAACTTCACTGTTGGTTGCACATTTAGACACGGCCATAAATTTAGCCTAGGCCGAAGCGTACCCGAAATGAACTAAACTCAGTTCTGGTTCCTATTAAAGTTCGTAATCAGCGAGCGCCTTGGCCGTGCCTGAATTTAGATCTATGACGTAACAAAAAGTAGCGCGCAGATTGTGTGCATCTGAATTGTCAGGTATGAATAGGCCAATTTCTTGCAGAAATTTTCCCAACCATCGAGGTTCCAAGCATGCGTAGCCGTCCAGAATGACGAGTTGATCGGTTGTCACTGTCAGAATACTGACTGCTTCTTACAGTGGAATCCTGAATATCAAGATTCACGCAGGGACCGAAAGGCACAGATTGTATCTATTACTCTTCCTGAACGTCCACATATTTAAATGAACAATACCCAACAGTATGTTGGCCTGGCAGTCTACTTATCAGTTCCATTCATGCCAGGGAATCAGTCCTCTGAAAATATGTGAATTACGATTAGTTAATTAAATAAGAGCAAGCAGACGATGGTTTGATGGTCCTTAAAAACAAGGGAAGCGAACTCGCTGTTTAACCTCAATTTATTTGCATTGAGTTCAAAAGGAGACAAAAAATACCGGCATTGCGGTAGTTAAGATGATTTGAGAAACACTTGACAGTGAACTGCAGTAAGCACTCCTTTTGCCAGGCCCCAGGTAAGAGAGTATTCGGAGGAAAGTTACTTTGCCGAAGCTCGCCATGTTCTATAGTCAAATTTAATGCAGGCTTGTAAAAGCTAGATCGGAACAACCTGAGCCACCACGAGTTATGAATTGGGCAAAAAGTACAAGGTGTACATCAAGGAATCCGACGGACTGACAGAAAGGCTATGAAGAATATATAGATCAAAGAACGGACACGAACATAAAGCACTTTGTTCACTTCAGCGATAGATCAATGAAGCGATAGTGAAACTATGTCATTTTTAGCAAGCAAGCACAGATGACCATTAATAGTTTTTGAAAACCAATTCTCCAAGTCAATATATATCCACTGGTTAAAATTGGGGCAAACAGCGAGGCAAACCAGAATCAGAAAAGCAAGCGCTGTTGGTGGTCAGTTAACTGAAAACCCGGCTCGATGATGCAAACTGTCCAGAGAGCGCTTGAGAAACTGAGTCGAACAGTATATATCATGTGACATAGCCGGACCTACCGTTCATAATAAGCATTTTTAATAGCAGATTGCAGGAACTAACAACTGCAATATGACTTCGATGTTGTCAGATGACACTGACAGATTGATACTTGCATCCTATAAGCTATTCTGTAGACAGCTGATAACATCTAAATTGCATTGATAACCTGATAACAGGTGACGCAATCGACTTGGAGACTGTGTTGGAGTCCATCTTTGATCCAGGAATAGATGCTAACGAAGCTCACCAAGGCCAGGAGAATTAATACTCAGCCCTCTTCTTGGGGAAGCCTGGCTTTTTGTATTTGAGCTCCAAACTAAGCCAAAGTTTGGTGGGAAACTAATATGGCACGTTGAAGAAAAGGCATTGTGTCGTTTTTAACCAGCAGTAAAAACACCCTACCGTACATGATGTTCGCCGCTTAAACCTAACTAATTGTTATTGGAATTTTCATTAGTACCAACAACCTGAAACCAGCTTCAAAATAGGGTGATCAGCTTATCACCTTATCGCATTTAGAACTGTTTACTTTCACTAGGTTTCTTGGGTAAAGCACCTTAGTGGTTGCTGCTGTGTTTGCAAAAAATCTGTGAAATAAAGAATTGTAGAGTCCCCTCCTTCAGGTCACCAAATGCTGTCTTTTGTCACCATTATCAGTAGATAAGGGTTCCGCATAACGGAATGCTTGTGGATGATTTTCAACACGAGCCAGGACGGTAAATCTTGCCTATGGGTGGCGTAATCCACGGCAATCTTATGTCCTTTCTACTTTGATCGCCCTAATGCTACTTCAGCCGTTATCCCACGAAAGGTGGAAGACCCTAACTCCAGCTAAAAATTGTCTATTTGGGTACAAATAAGTATGCTCAAACCATGAGAGACAAAGAGGTCACAAAATGCATTCCATTGGTCAGAAAATATGGGTAATTCCAAGCAAAATAGTTCAACAAAAAGCAATGAAGGCACATCTGATGGTATGTTAACTGTTCGGTGGCTAGCCATATGAACGTTTTATTATCAACTATTTGTTCGCTGATAGAACATCGTACCGTGTCACCTAATATATCTGTTGTACAGCTTGTGTGAAGTTTACCAATAATACACAGTGCCTAGGCTCTCAAATCCCTCGAACTCACTTCAGAAATGACCGAGTGAAAAGGCAGAATTCGTTTGATGCATCGACTGCGGGAGAAGTACAGCACACCCACTACTCCTACGTAGGGGAGTCACCCCAGCGAATCAACACGCTGTGCTTCCGTTTCCAGTTTTCAATCAAAAAAAGGCAAAGAAGCCTTTCGCATGTGAGTTGGTCTCCTAGGAAGATTACATTACAGAGTGCATTCACAACAGGTTCCTTGTAGCTGAACGAGCATCAGCATTGGAAGTTGATCTGTATCTTCACTCACATTCCTACAGAGACGGTAGTGGTACGACACGTCCATTCATTTTTGCATCGCATCAAAAAACACCCGACAGATTGACAGAACTCAGGTACAGCAGTGCAAAATTTTGTAGCACCCAACAAAAAATTTATTTCCACATATTAAAAACAAATTGTAAACCAGTTTGAAGCAGATGAAAAAAATACTTTTTTATTTTTTCTCCTTCTCACTGCGAAAAATATTGCGCTGCTCAATGTACTTAAGTGCAACTTACTTACGGTAACAAGTGCGCGGAACACTTTTTTTAGATCACACGGTGTCAGAGGATTTTAGACGAAGAGATCGCTTCTCAACCAATCTTACGTGAGCAGGCGCAGTCTGTCACATCTGCCAAATATTGTCATTCCATTAGAGATGTCCTCAAAGCTAGTTTTCCATGTTGCTCACTTTGTGACGTGTACTTGAACAAAACCTCCAGCTATCAAAAGTGAAACACAAACCAAAACCATGGTAGCTAAAACTGACATCTAAGTATAACTAGGACGAAGGTCGCCATTCTGGGCGTGTATGAGCGTTGCTATGGTTGAAAAATAACGATAAATGCCTTGCCTTTGGACCAAAATATACACAGTGCGGGGAGGTTCAAAATTTAGTTCGGGTGAAGAGAAAGCACATTAAGATACGAGTTTCATTGTTTACCTCTGCGGTCACCATGGAAGCGTTGCTCGTGGACGAAGATGTCTACCTCTCTGTGCGACGTCAGTCATAACCCAATTAGTTAAGAAATATCGTCTCTGTTAAAAAAGCCACGCGATCCAGTTGGACACTGAAATTTACCCTACGTATTTACGGCAGAGAACAATATTCACAATGATCTGTAATTTCACTGGATTTCACTACTTGCACTTCAGTGTAATAGTGATAATTGATAATCACATTCATCTAAATGTTTGCCTCTGTTTGAAATGAGTCGGTCACAATGTGGCTTTTTTTTCACAATGATCGATTTCTACACAAAGGGAGTAGGATCCAGCTTTCTGCACAGTATTACGGTCTATCATCAACACCATCCCTTTACTTTGAGGAAAGATCAGGGACTTGCTAAAACATTTCTTCCGGCGGTGCATGGTAGATCTTCTGATTGTGTTTTCCAGAAAAGCCGGACAACAATCATACTCGTCACATAGCTTCAAACTGTCTAAGCATAAACATCAAATTTCGCTTGGAAGCAAGGCTGATGTCGCAAAATGGCTACCTTGAAAAGCTACGGTCTTGCAGCTCTTGTTGTTGTTTTCTATCTTGACTGAAACTCATCCATCGCTGAGAGCACATTAGGTTTCCTATTTCTCTAGAATCACGGATGACTATGCTCACGCGATTCATTGCCTTTGGATTGCTCAGACGGCCGAAATAATATAAATTTTATCACTGTCTCATCAACACTAAAAACCGAGGCTCAAGATCCCGCAACTCCTACTCCATGCGTATTTTTCATGAGACTACTGGACGAACCATCAACTCTTGCGTCGGAAGAAATTAAAAGGAATACCAATCGCATCCCATTTGTGCCTCAGATATACACAATGTGTCCTGGGTATGAGTTATACACACGTGTAGGCCAGTCTTACTTAAGTCAAAATTTTACGTCACGTGAGTTAAAAGTTGTCCACGCGGAAAAAACGGACCCCTTACGATCAAGGTACTGTCCACAAAACCGATAAGCACTGCCTTCGATAAATGTATGTAGATTCAATTTATTGAAAGTAATTCTATGTTTTCCCAATTAGCCGCGCTAACGTGATCAAAAATACAGTAAGTGGAGAATGTCTAACCGTACTAATAACACGCCAACACCATTGCGAAAATGGGTTCTGAATAAACCCATTTGTAAAACAATTGTATTGGTTATGCCTGAATTGCTGCGTTCTCTGTCATGTTTGCCCGGATGGTCGGAGTGCAAGCAATTTTTCTGTAGTTGTTATCCAACTAAATTCGACTGGATACGTGTTGCCTAATCCTGAACTGACTTGCAGGTGAAAACCATGGCAACCCCTGAAATCGTTATCATGCCCATTAGACTATGTGCAAAACAAGGTGGAGTTGGGCAAATTGGATGGGGAAAGCAACACGTATTGTGGGCTGGTTTCTACCAATTACTACGCGAACTTCATGTGGCAAATTGTATCCTCGGTGAATGGCATTCGATAGTGAAAAGACCAAAACCAAAAAGATCAAATCTTTTTGTATTAAAACTTTCATAAAATGTATCTCTCCAAAACGATAGCACCTGGTTTGACTTCAAGTCATCAGTTTACTTCATTGATTAATATTCCTAATTTTTTATTGGTTGGCAGTAGGGATGATCTGACTATTTCCCTACAAAAGAAAGTGAAGACAGCCTGTTTTTCTGCTCGATTAAATACTTAATCAGATAAATTAATGGCCATTGCATTAGACTGTTTGCGGAATTCGCCTTACTTTTTTCTATTTTCACTAGTGAAAATCCAGCGCTATCCAAGATATTTGGATTCAAGTTCAGGGAGGCATGTTCAGTTCACCTTACCACAGATTTGGGTAACCTGATGGATTTGAACTGTTTGAAAACAGGTAGTGAGCCGCTTGGCCAATTTAATCAATCACCTAACCACAACCACAAAGCATGGAGAAAAAAACGTCTTATGGTCGTTTATTTCTAAGCACGGATGTCCCATTGCAGACAGGACTGACGTAGCATTTACGTTTTACACTGAATTTAAGATCATTATTTTCTAGGGTATACGTTACAGTGTTATCGAAATCGGTGTTCCACAATGTAAGCCTTCGCGATAAAATTACCAGTTTACTTTGAAATTCCATGTAAAATTGTTTTTCCTCTGATTCTTTGAAATCGTGGCATATCTTGCCTATTCGACTGCATACAAAAGCTTATAAAATCCGAAAGTTTTTCGCCTGATTCGACTAATCTAGCAAAAACCTCTCTGCGTCATGGGCAAGGCAGAACAAAATGAGTTTTCCAGACCAGCTAGAGCTCTTTGAAGCGGTCAGCACTGCCACACTGCTTAAAATGTCATTATGAATTACTGATAGCCATGCCAAACAGTATTATACCTATTTTGACCCCCCCTAGCTCTGATTTATCAGAATTATTGCCTCATCGTCACTTCAAGGGAAGTTAGATTTCAAATGTTTAATCATCCTACAATTAGCCATTGGATGGCGTTCCTTAAAAAACTAAGTGGCGATGGTGTCACAAGTAGATTTTAATGGCTGCGATTGTGCAAACGAAAGCAATTCAAACTACGCCCAGCCACGTTACCCTAAACGAGTGCATTCTGAGTTTCTCTCCCCATTGACATATATCCTCTCCGGCCTATTCAAAACTGGCTATCAACACTGAGGTTTGAAAAACCATTTGACTTCATGAACGCTGAGGCAAGTCAAGCCTGAATCAACGTCTCCAGTAAATTTCTGTGACGACACTGCATATATAAAACTTACGCGCAATGCAAACATGTTCTGTGTCCATCGTATGAGTGGTACAGGCGACCGATATAGCCTGTGAACACTTGTAGTTTTCAGAACGTTTAGTTAACTCCAGTTAACTCCGTGATGACCTCATCCTGAGGCCATAACCTAGGTTCTAGGTTAAATACTGGGTAGAGAGTTTAGCTGTTTGCACACGCGACTCAGTGCAAACCAAAAGTTGCTTTACCTGCCTTGCACAATGGTCTCATCGAGTAGTTTGGCTGACAGTCAAATCCAAAAATGGATACCAGACCACTGTTGATTGCGTTGAAAATCTAAATAGCTGGATATCCCCTAGCTCTTTACAAAAGAGACAGCCATCGAAGTCATATTAGCCATTAAAGTTCCCCACTAGCACTCGGAATAGCACTGGTGCAATGGTCAAAACTGGAATTTCAATACAGTTCTCCCATTTACAACAGTGAATATGGTGACTCACGTAGTTGAGCGTTCGTCCACCAAACCCAGTTTGCACGTTCATCCTATCCATTTGGTTTGTTTTTGCATAAAACAAGGATCACAAACCTCTTTTACGTAAACTCGAACAATTTAAATTCACCTGAACAAGGATGACCCTTTTTGAACGTTATCACAAATTACCACGAGCAGAAAAACGAAGCGATATTGGTTTCCCTTACTTCATTTCATTCCCGAAGTGCCTACAGTAACCAATGGAGTTTGAACATTCAATCTACGATTGCCACATATTTATAATATATAACTTGTGATTATTCAAAATGAAGCAAGTTCAAATTTGGGTATTGTACTGCATATTTTCACAACAGGGGAACAAAACTTCACCAACAATATGGTTCAATTTGGCACCACTCCTAATTCACACAAATTAAGCACCATGAGAACAATCACAACTTCAAATATATTGTTTCAGTGGAATGATCGGAGAACAAAATTTCCAATAAAATATGAATATTGCCTCAAGTTTGGAAGGTTACCTGGCCTGATGTAGCCTATCCATGTCTTTCATTTTCAGTGATCTAGCTGATCATAACTTGGTGGTGGGGCACTAGGCTCCACCCTTGGGCGTTCAACACATTGTGTATGACCGAAAGTACAAAATTGGGCAGCAGAACGCCTATGTTCCGACAAATTTGAGACAGGGCAAACGCAATTTTGGTTAACAAGCTGGCAGTTGCTCAACAAGGGAAGAAATTGTTGCAAGATGTTCGACTTGTCTGACTGGTCATCATCACCCGATTTTCGCGTCAAAGCAAGCAGCAGATTCACAATAAGCCGATTCTGCTGTTTTCGACACGGGCAAATTTCGTTTGAGCTAGAGCAACAAACGTAAGGATATTGGTTTACGCCAGCAGTGTCCGACTGCTTTTTACGGAGAGTCGATTCATTGGCGATCGATATCTCTGTTGAGTTTAGTTTGGGCAGCATCAGTTCAGGTTCATTGCAGTTGATCACTGGGTCTTTCTGTGAGTGAAATACATCAGCAAAATAATCACAGTTTGTGAGAGGATGATTGGGAGGTAACGATTTTGATCGATTATACATCTCTGGGGCGTCGACGGGAGGGTTGACAGTTGACTGGAAACAATCTGAGGTTGTTGAGGCATTGTACAAATAGCCTGGCGGATATTCAGACAATGGAGCGTATAGATTATATGCATTACCTTCAAATTCATGTGCACCTCCTAGTGTAGGTTCTTTAATCACGGATCGTCTGCAAAATATGCGGACCAGCTGTCTGCGTTTAAATCTGTCAATAAATGCCAACAACATCAGCAGAAGAGCCACGATAGAACCAGTGGCACAAAGGACCCCCGAGAGAAATGCAATGGTCCAGGCTTTGTCCCAACGCTTTCGTACGAGATGTGTAAGTTCTGCCCATCGCTCATTCAAACCCTTTCCGAATCGAAGCCAACCTGCGCTGTTCCACGCTTGAACCCAGCGGGGAAGTTGAAATCCTCGGGAAAGAGGGTTTATGCCTGAATCAACTTCAGAATTGATGGTCTCTGTAGATGTTTGTGCTACGGGCCATGTAGTCTGATTCGACTGATATTTTGTCCACCAAAACGGAGCTAACCAAGCCCACCACTGCAGTTCCTCATCGCACTGTGGGTTGCTAGCAAAATCCCATTTGGACCTCAGTTTTTCCAGTTCACTCAAAACTCGCGTGAATTCTACACTATATGCCTGTCCGGGCAGGTTGAAGTTCCGGTGTTCGTCCGGTGAAATCCAGCGAAGCCAAGTCAGGTGTGTCCATATCTCAGACAGTCTGTGATTTGCTAGGTGTTTCACACTATTTGACTGGTCAGCTTCCTGCGGATGTGTGCACCTGGTCCATAGTTTATCCTCATCGAAGTTGCTTGTCGTGGCACACCAATACCCGATCCACGGTGGGTAGATTGATTCCAGCCCATTAGATGTAGTTACCCCTGGTAAACATGTCGTAATATTGCGACGCCGCGCTGTCCCAACCCAATGAACGTCCGGTGTTAAAAGGGGTAGCGTGGCTTGGAATGGAAAGTGACACTGGAATCCCGGATCGTTGCCACCTTCTGTGAAAGAGCTCAAGGGACCACCCAATTGTGCACTTGGGCATTCGCGCAACTGGTTAAGCTCCGTATGACAGACCCAGTGACCAGCAAAAGGTTGGCACTCGTGGTCCATATCTTGCACAAGTCCACCCACTTGGACGGTGTGCTTGGGAAAATGGCACGGAAGTTGATGGGCATGTTGAGATCGACATCTGGTCCAAAAGCGATCCCTGTCGAAATTCGGAGTAGTGGCGCACCACCAGTAACCACTTCGTCCATCATCCACCGGAATAGGATCATCTGGTTGCTGAAAACGCAACTCTCCACCTTCACGTATGCATGTGTGATAAATCCGCTTCTGATGGATAAACGGAAAATGGCAGTCGCGTCCAGGCTGGTTTCCGCCGTAGGTAGTGGGCGTTTCCGGACAAACACGCCATTCAGGATAGTGATCGAAATTGTCTGTGAGTGAACACCACCATATTCCGCGACTCTGTTGATTTGGAGCTGATTGAAAAGGCTCGATAGGAACAGAAACTAGCGAGTTTTGACATTCGTACATTGCTGTGCGCCGATGAACGGTGGGAAATATGCATGGCTTTTCTCCTGCCTCTGAGCTCCCTCGGTATTCTTTGGGACGCCAAGCCAATGTGTAACCCACAGAAGTCAGAAGGGCCAGAAAAATTACATCCAGCTGCATTCTTCATTGTGCTTGGCGTGTTTCATTGAAAGACAACTTGTTATGAGGAATGAATCCGAATTCCAATATGACAGAAATTGGTTTATATAGGCCAACCAACCACACCAGAGAATGTAACCGACCTATCCAAAGACATTTCCCCTGATTGGTCGGTTTATACCATGGTCCCGGATAAGATTGGTCACAAAGGTAACAAAGGTGTGCACCGGGAGAGCCGAACCTAGGCACACGTTTTTTATCAACACTATATATACATAAATGAAATGTTATGATATGAAATGATAAAGGATAAATACCTTCTATTTTCATACATAAACAAGACAGCAATTCATGAAAGAAGTGACACTAGCGGAACTGTCCACATACAATTAAACATATGGTTTAAAGATGTCTGACAAATTTTAATACTCGGCATTCAGAAGAAGCACTACCAAGAATCAACGAATCTGTTTATATTTCCTAGGTATTGCTTAGTCAGATGCTCTGTCTAAACAGAAGTCAGGGACAAACAAGGCTTCACAGATTGTATTTCCCGGTATTTATTATGTTGCACAATGTCTTTTGAATGAGGCACGATTTACCTGGAAACTCCCCATGGTCTTACAAGGATCAACGCTGTAGAGTAATAGTTTTTAACGATTTAGCTTTTGTTCATCAGACGTGTATAGGATAGAAAAGCTGGGGTCGATCATAAAAATCAATGGTAGAGAACCAAGGTGCGCATCAGAACTGATGCACCGTATTAGGCGCACGTATGCTATAAAAAGTGCGACCGCGCCCTCAGACACCATGTCGGTTCTGACGAACGCACTGTTTCTCTCTTTGGATTTTTAGCTTGTAAAATCCCGGCACATTGCGCTGACAGATTTTCAGTCCTGTGCATAAATCCAAGCCGGAAGAAGGGATATTCAAAAGCTTACTTTTGTTCATATTCCATGATGCATGATTTCCTAGACATTCATATGCTTCACTCTGCGGTTTGCAAGAAGACACTCGTGTTCATTTTTTCCATGGACCCTCAGGTAAACGCATCGTTGTCTCGCATACATCCAACGCATTCATCAGTTTTAGTTTGTCATCTTTTACTTAATGAAAAAATGTTATGGATTATTAACAACAACCTACAAATCACCATGTAACATTCAACTCGCTTTTGTTAACACTGAACCCGATTGCCTTAGCGGACTTCGCCATAGAATAATAATGGATTGCTTCAAATGTTCCTCTATACTTCTGTCTTGCTGTCGCTCAAGGGTTTGACAGGAAGGAGCCTGAAAACAATAGGTGTTATATTCGGAAACACGTTTTGCAGAACAATCAAGCCAAACAGAAAAATGCACGAAAGGTGTACGATAAATGCAAGTTTTATTGCCTACACTAGGTCGAGTTAATCTTTGAGTTAGCCGAATAAATGTCTTCTAAAACAGTTTCATTTTGGGCTGGGCATGTTTTGCAGCTCACCAGGTGCACCCATGGGTCATACAAGAGAGCGACATGACTGAAACCTTCATAAACTAAGCTTTCCAAGTAATTTGCACTCCCACATTTCGCCTTCTCACTTACGTATAGATTCAGCTGTATTACTAGATATATATTCTCACTGCTAGTCTAGTGAGTAATGCAGGACTTGGTTTCACCCCCGAAGTAAATGGAGATTTGCAGTATCTAACCAAAAGTACATGAAGTGTATCACCACTGAGGATACAATAAAGCTTTACGGCCGAATGTCTGTGTGTATCCTTCACTCAAAGGCAGCTATCGTCACAGATTGAGAAAAAATGCTCAGCTATCCCAATTGAAAAATGTCTTCCGTTTGGAGTTTTCCAGAGTTGTTTGCCAAGTCCCTAAGATACGTCATTATGGCGTCAGTCTCTATTCTGCATTTTGCCGCATTCACTTATTTACAGAAAAATGTCGTCCACTTCTGGAACACTACTGATTAACCTTTAGTGGCTGCAATTTCAGTGAAGCTCATTTATATAAAAACCCATCTTTATTCTTTCGGCAATCCCGATATTAAAGACGGCCCTTTAAAGAGTTTAGCCAGACCATTGGGATATATATCAATGTATAGCGGCTGGAGTATTTCCCAAAACAAACAGTCTCACTAAGTGCTTCTGAACTTTTGTCCTATTCTTTATTTTAATCATTGTTGCGTACCAGCGGAGATCAATAAGTTTTACTTTATATAATCGGCAGAGTGAGTTCAAGGTCACCGATAAAACTGCTGGTTATTCCTACGGCTATCGTTCCGTTTTTGCCCGACTGATACTCATTTTTGGCAGTGTTTGCTCCACCACGCTCCCTACCAACGCACTGATGAAGTCACCTCTATTGGTGATGAAACGTTTGCAATCAAACTGCCCAGCTCAGCGAACAAACAAACGACCATTTCAGTTTGTCTGTGGGTGTGGCTTGCTTCTAAAACGGAAATTTGTGATGACAATGTCCAAAACCAGTGAGCTAACAAAGCCGATTCTCGTTCTCTGAGGTTTTGTATTCAGAGGCCCCTTAAATAGATGGAATACCTTAACAAATTCAAGATTAATAGTTTTTTGCAAACTTAAAACGTGTACGCTTCAAAGCGTTTCTTTAGCTTCACTTTAATGGGGATGAGCACACAAGGTGTTTCAAGGCAAGACTTTGAAGAAGACTTCAGCGATGTTCATATCACACAAACAGGCAAACGCTGCTCTAAGTAATGATTGATGCTTAACTATAAGATCATTTATATTCTTGTAGCAAACGTATCTATATTTCCTTGAGGTGACAACTTACTCAGTATTAAATATCATGACTTTCTGACTATTGTTTGCAATACCAGTAAACGAGGTTTTACTATATATCCTTTCTGTGTGTCACCAGAAGACCACGGCAAATCCTTGTTCACTTCCTACTACCCGTTTCCTACCTACCAGTCTGCCAAACAGCCAAACATATAGAAAGTTGATGTTTGCCTTGGTAAAAAATCTTAGACCATTTATACTCCGTGGAAATGGGGTATAAAATCATCAGTAGGACTATAGTTTTAGTGCGAATTATGGCCGTGGTAGCAGCTTGTTCGGTTTGGCATCCGCGATCATCCGAATGCTCTGAGCAGTTAAAGGTTAGAGTCTGTGGGTATATTTGCCATGTAACCTATGAGCTGAACAGCAGAAAACGATTTTGTTACTAACATATATATATTGTATTATTCATATTTATATATTTATATTATATTTATATATTGCTTAGCGGTGTCAGTCATGCTGGTTCGTGACGCTTACCAATGCTCACAATGGCGTCTTCGTACCAGAGAACGTGAAAACCTAATTGTCAACAATTGCCAGCAGACGTCAAACTCTATTATCACGTGTTCTGTGGAATGAAAGGGTCGAAAAATGTCCCCACCTTGTACTGGAGTTTTCTCCTCATTTCTGTTCACGATTGACAACACTGAACAGCATCTTGGAGGCAAATGAGTATCTTTTACAACACATGCGTCATAGAGTAAATAACAGGATTTTGATCTGGAAACACCTTTATGTTGTAAAATAGGCACTAATACAAACAAGGAAACCAACAAGCTGTACTTGTTCTCCCGGATTTTAAGACAAACAGAAGCTTCCCATAAAGCCTGTACCCCATTTTAGTGTGGCGGATTCCAATTTTTTAGACCGCTGTTCCAGTTGGTGAACAAACATGTCTTGTATCGGAAACCACCTGAGTCTCTTTGGAAAGAAATGTTCAGTAATGCCAACACAGACTGCGCGGACGCATTTTCCGTTCGAAAAAAATTGGGTGCATTAAATTCTAGTCGCTGACAGGTCACGTTACTATCTATTCGAAGAATTTATGTTCTGGGTAACTTGCGTCCGTACAACCGAGGAAGTGAAATTAGTACTTATAGGAGCCCTGTCTGAATTTAGTCAGGATATCAAGGAAAAAGGAGTCCCAGTTGATGTGAAGTTATTAAGTTAACAAACCAGGTCATCTCAATTCAACTTGTTAACGTCTCAACGGTTCGCAAACTCGCCCGCTTACAGAGGACTTGACAGTGAAGCTGGTGATCACGAAAACCTATAGGAAAGTTTTTATCCATCGTACCCGTTGCCTTGGGACTGACATCAGAAAAACTTCCTTTTTCATTTTTAGAATCATTCAACTCATTGTTGTATAAGATATCAGATATGTGGTCAATAATTGACACAGGGTCATCCTAGGTATTCATTTTTAATTTGGAGATATTTGGCCGCATATTGAAGTACGCTGTTTGCCTAAGCTCTTAAAAATAGACAATATTATGATTATCACTTTTACTGATTTCACTAGACATGAATCACTTGATAATTCAGTTGAATACTCTACTTCATCAGCTTTCTATTGGTCTCATGCGTTTCACTTCTGTCAGTCAAGCCTAACTGATTTAATCAGTCTTACGCTGACAGCACGCAGCGGAAAGATGGAACATTCCAACAGTACAGTCATATGATTAGGGCTGCCAATTATGCATGAGATAAGTTTGGCAAACATTTCGGTCCCAACGCCAAATAACTTTATATTTTTTGGATTTTTAGGCAGACATGGTAAAAGATGCACCTTTTATATCTCTTTCCGGTTTTCTCCTGAACTAGGTAGTCCTACAAAATGGAAAGTTTATCGTCAGAAGTCAGTATCAGGAAGAAAGCCCATCGTGTAATAATTTTTCCGTAAAGGGGTTCCATCTATGGAGAAGTCATTATGTAAAATGCATCGCTCCTGAAGAAGGACTGCAAAAATAACGGAGCAAAACAATCTGGCCTTGAAAGACGCCACAAAAGTTGGACTAAGTTAACAGCGCTAATTGCAAGGGAAGCATGGAAGCTTGACGTAGGTAAAAGTATTTGCCCACCCCTGATAGTGGCGTTTTATGTCACGTGGATCTTAGGTGAGCAGTATCACTCATACTTTTATTAAAACGGAGCTTTGCGCAAGAATTTAATTCTCTCTGCCCTTCTCTGTTGTTTTTCGTGATAGTTGCTGATCAGTGCCAGTCAGTTTTGCTCATGTTATCTTAATGAACTCAGGTATAAGGGCGTCCTAAAACGGAAGGTCTGACGGTGATGAATTGGTGACCACACCCACTAAGTCAAGTTTGTGAGTAAAACTCCACGTCCTCAAGCATCTCATCTAAAAGAACTAGTGAATTTTTAGTTTAATTTGGACAAAGCTCTAAGTTCGCGACGGCTTTGGAGAGTTGAAGCTGTGGTTATCTGGCACGCCACGGCAGGTGCTGAAGCCATCAAAATTCTGTCCAAAGTTAGTTCCTTTTAATAGGTCAGACTTTTGCCACACGGACATAGTGGCACAGAAACTTAAAAACGACGTTCTCCGGTGACCAGTTTTTATTCACAAACGCAAAAGACAATTCAGTTTTATGCCGAAGGAAATCCTACTATTAGGGATCTCCGTAGCCAAAACCTAGATAATGGATCTCCAGAGGCCGACACAGTCATAGGGCCAGAAGTAAACGCAATCAGTGTAAAACAGTTTATGCGTCGAGGCGATGAGCCGTACGTCAGGTAGTGCAAGTCCGGTCAGAATTATTGAAGGCAAGGAAGAAAGTGATTGCTAAATCCTCTGAACAATTTAGCTCGGTCACCAATTTTTTCTTCTCAGTATACTGTCGACGAATCGACCGGTTAAGTAATCTCACAAGTCATCGTGGCAACTTCCACTTACTACCTTTGGTACCGTAATGAAAGTGCCCACTCACTCATGTGAGTCTAAAGCATTAGATAGAATTTCAAAGGCGTCCAAAAGTTGCAATTGAGAATTAAACATTCAAAAATGGTCATTTTCATTTATTTTTTTATCTAATGAGGGTTTCACTACAAATAAAGAGAATGCGAGGCAAAAATACGGAAAACAGACGTTCAAGAATGAACAAACCTGCATGATCGTTGAATCATGTTTCAGGAAACGAGGGCGATAATTCCGTGCACTTTTACTGACTGCCTACCTGATAAAAACTTGGAACAGGAAAAACGGCGGTTTGTCCGAAAGCCAAGAGGGTTAATGGAACAAAGCGAACAAGGGATGAGATAAATTTAGCGACCACGTGACAGGCAGCCGCACGAAATGGCGTATTTGAAAGCACTCAGTGTTCACTAGCCCGTGTCATTACTTACCTAACATTCCTAACCGTAATCACTCTCTTAACATCGTATACAACAAAGATGGGTCTACCCTGTGCATTCTACAGCTGGCCGGTTGACGTACAATTCACATCAACCGGCAATGACTCGCTTTATTCTAGGTACACTTATTCATTTTCACGAAGAAAGAATATGGGATGGGTGAAACATTTCCAATCTTTCCTATCGTTACTTGTAACCAA
Source organism: Clonorchis sinensis (assembly GCA_003604175.2). Lineage (NCBI taxonomy): Eukaryota > Metazoa > Platyhelminthes > Trematoda > Opisthorchiida > Opisthorchiidae > Clonorchis > Clonorchis sinensis. Next base: position 4,358,528 of record CM030369.1, on the reverse strand, counting down.
TAAAATCAATTTGCGTATAGTAACTGTCAGTTCCTAGTGCCTCTCATACTGTTTATCCTCACTGCGAGAAATAAGATTTGCCTTGGCGATGTAGATGACACACTATCACCTAGTGTCACACAAAGCGCCGTAGTGGGCAAAAGGCTCATGCCCTATACGTAACACGACTGGTTCGTTTGCACCTATATAAAAAGTTTCGGTAATTTATCATAGAGTGACTACCACGTTAAGAGCCTGGCAACTTTTCAAATGACTTGATTCCCTCAATGATTCAAATAAATGAGCCGATGAATGTTACATAAAGTTCACACTTCTTTCCAGTCCCATTAAATCTGTGCACCTAAAAGTTAACGGGTAAACCGCTTGACTCGTTATCAAGCCCTTATTCTCAACTGGACGACATCCAAATTTTCAGGCTTGAGATTCAACTGGTACAGTGGTCGTGAAACGCAGTTTGCCTGCGAATCGTCAATGGAAGGATAATAGTGGTCATTCAGCTGTGGTGCCCTTTAAGTGTCTGGATTCCATATCACCAGAAGAAAGTACAAGGGCTGAAATATCACAAGTTTTCTCAGGCCTAGACGAGACGCCGGGGTTGGATCCGAAACATGGATTATCCAGTCAGTGAGCCCGAGCGTTATTCGCTGATCTAACTCAAGGATTAAGTAACACTAGGAGTTACGCTATTGAGACGAATGCGCGATTTTCCATATTCTTGCTGATACAGCAGATTGTTTCGTCTAATACTGCGACTGTGTGGTCAATCACCTAAACTCATCACTACAATAAAAGCCCAATTGTTCTTGTAATTCCCGGAATAAAATCTGAATTAAACGAGGTGGAGGACAGAACCTACGCTTTTGGTGACTGTAGTGGTTTAGACTGCATGCTGCTGGTTCATCGATTCCACCGTTAAGCCATTTCCGCCCAGATGTCATACTAGCAGTTCGCTGGACACGGCACAGCTAACTGGTCAAGCAAAACGTCGCCACCGCTGTTACCACTGTTAGTTGTCGGTTGCACAGCCTGGCTAGAAATGCTAAGTGCAACTAAGTGTTTAAATATAGTAGTTGCGGAGATTTGCGGACCAAAGCATGGAAAGTGAACTGCAGCGCTTGTCAACGGGAGTTAAATCACGGAACGGAATGAAGGCAACCGGTTTTCGGGTGGAGAGATTTTGAGAGGATCACATTAGGTAAATGTGTGAAACCGTATTTAGATGAGCAAATGTTAGGAACACGAGCGTAAAAAATCAGCCGGGTACACGTCCGATAAAATACATCCAATTTTAGTCGGTGTCAAATGCTGAACGATTAAATTTGCCCAAAGTCAGTCAGGCTGAAAACAGTACTCGTAGGTCGGGACCGATAAAACTTGTTTGAAGTCGGTGAGGCAAATCAAATTAACGGATCATTGTTTGGCCGCGTGAGACCAAATAATTGTATAAAACGTTTCTCACTGCAACAATTTTTACAAAACAGACTGCTGCTTAACCGACTTACACACTGATGATTGGATAGTTTGTTTAGCCTGACAAACCAGGTATTATTTGTGTGTTGCTGTAAAGTGATGTGTAGGCTTTGAATTGTTGTTCACAATGTTCCGGTCTCGCCTGGGTTTTAAGCCGCTTTCAATGCTAGTCAAATGATCCTCGTGAAACGCAGCCACAGTCTTTCTACTCGTACTAAGAGGGCAAATAGACAACTTGCTAAGCCCACATTCCTCCTTGTTGGGGTTATTGTCTCTAGTGAGTTTAGTTCAATGTTTACCGTCGAAATGTTGAGATCTGTTTAATAAACGTCTGTAGAGAAAACATAGTTTTTCGCGAATGGACAAACGAAAACGGGCGAAACGTTCCCGGCGATTAGCTATATATTAATGCTTCTTATTTGCTCTGATATAAGACGTATTTTACTACCATAGTTCGGAAACATGAGGCGTTACTTGCCATTGACACTGCCAAGATCTTTTCAAAACTTTCATTGCCACGGCGGCATAATCAATAAGTTGAGGTATGGAAGTGCCCCGCGGTCGAATGGGGATTGTCGCATTCCTACGCGCGAAACAACTCGGAAGTTGAAACACGAGGATGAAAACAGAAATAAGAGAATTTCCGATTTTCAAGATCTAGGTCAAATTTGAAACAGTTCCTACATATGACGAATCATACTGAGTTAATTTAGGCTACAAGTAGCAATTTTTTTAACAAGATGTTGCCGGAGCGGTTTCATGCTAATATCATTGAATGTCTCATCCTGTAAAGTCCACAAGAACTGTCCAAACGGTCCCCTAGAAACAATAAGCCGCTAGTCTACTCCAACATTCAAATGGCAGTGAAATGTAGTGGCGTTGCATTCAGGATTTGAAACTGATCATTGTTTAGCAAGGCAGGTCAGATCGGCTTGATTAAACCTATTGAAGGCTTTGCTTCGATGGTCAGAGGACTACTGAAATTAAATTAATCCCGGTTTGTATTCCATCGATTCTTCCCATTCGTAAATAATGAAAGAGGGCAAATAGACAACTTGCTAAGCCCGCATTCCTCCTTTTTGGGGTTATTTTCTCTAGTGAGTTTAGTTCAATGTTTACTGTCGAAATGTTGAGATGTATTTAATGAACATCTGTAGAGAAAACATAGTTTTTCGCGAACGGACAAAGGAAAACGGGCGAAACGTTCGCGGCGATTAGCTGTATATTAATGCTTCTTATTTGCTATGATATAAGACGTATTTCACTACCATAGTTCGGAAACATGAGGCGTTACTTGCCACTGACACTGCCGAGATCCTTTCGAAACCCTCGTTGCCTCGGCGGCATAATCAGTAAGTAGAGGTATGGAAGTGCCCCGCGGCTGAATAGGGATTGTCGCATTCCTACGCGTTAAACAACTCAGAAAATGACATCCGAGTGTAAAAACGGAAATTAGGGAAGAATTTCCGATTCACAAGATTTTTCAAGTCAAATTGCAAACAGCTCCTATATATGCCGAATCACGATTAGTTGATTTGGGCTAAAATCAGCAATTTTTCAGCAAGATATTCCCGGAGTGGTTGTAAGGCTAACATCATTGAATTTCTCACCCTGTAAAGTCCACAAGAACTGTCAAACGGTCCCCTAGAAACAATAAGCGGCTAATCTGCTCCAACATCCAAATGTCAGTGAAATGTAGTGGCGTTGCATTCAGGATCTGAAACTGGTCATCGTTTAGCAAGGCACGGCAGATCGGCTCGATTAACCCTATTGAAGGCTTTGCTTCGATGGTCAGAGGATTACTGAAATTAAACTAATCCCGGTTTGTATTCCACTGATTCTTCCCATTCGTAAATAATGGATTGTTTCCATTAAAACGGCGTCAGCGAGACCGAAAGCAAACCGTTGATAGGTATCGTGATATACCTGTTTAATCGGATAGGAACACTTATGATTGTTTATTGTAGCGTACGAGAAAAGTAATAGAGAAAGGCAAAACAAACCAATCAAGAAACCCTTTTCCCAATTTTTGCTAGGACCTATCACAAGTAGCACCTTTTAGAATGACAAAGAATGACGCGATTCTAAGCTCGCCATTAATACACGCTGCTCAACTAAAAGTTTTCCATTTTCCGTTTACTGTTTGTATTTTCATTAGTGTGAACATAATAGTCTCGCAATGGGACAAGACGAAAAGCGGGTTTCATTGAAGGCCTTTATGGAAAAACGGACGAAAGCACGAATCAGATTTTCTGTGGCTCATACTAGCCAAAATCAGCACTGATTGGTCGAGTGAGAATAAGAAGACCAAACAAGATACAAGAAAGGTTTGTGCGACAACCAACGAAAAAGCTGGTACCTAATGTGGAGCTATGTGTAAGCAGATAGTGATCCACAAAAACGCTAAGGTAAATCCTCGGTCGGGTAAAAACACAAGCGAATCTAAATAGGGTTGTCCAGAGAACAGAGAAAGAGAATACAAAGATAGAGTATAGATGTATGCCAGAGGTCTGCCTGGACGGGCTGATGACTGATGATGTTTAAATGAGTATGTCTGTTACACACATCATCTGGCTATTTGTGAGTTTCACTGTCTGAACCGCGAGAGCACATTAGGTTTCGCGTAAACCATTTATCTATATCTACAAATGCACTCATTTGCAACTCATCTTGGTTTTCAGGGAGACTCAAATGAATCTCTCGCTTGTAATTTTCTCCAACTGAATGTGCTGCGCAAAGGCCACTCCATGTTTCAGTTGGTACTACGATATTCGAGATATCGCAGTATATTTTCATAAGCGAAACTAAACACAACGTTGCTGCAAACTCTTCTACAGCCCACGACCGGTTTCGCCGTTCTTGGGGCTCATCGAGTAGGCGCAGTCCCCGAGTTTCCTTCAACATTATACTCTACTTGAACCCAGATCGCACGAAATTAGTGAAATACACTATTTGCAAATCAATTTTGTTTTGCGGGAGACTCATCTTAAACCCAGCTGAATCGCTCGTCTATGACGGAAATTCTATTTGGGGCATTTCTTCCACTGGCCGTTAGATCATTCATCTGACCAACATCTCTGACATAAAAAACACTCCACTTGTTAGAGAGCTTTACTCAAACTGAATCTTTCTGAGTAGAGATTACTTTTTACATTTAGGTAGTTGGTGCTTACACCGAGGTCGACGCACTTGTTACTTCTCGCACAAGTGGAGATCGTTCTGGCTGCAGAGGAACACACTTGGTAACAGATACCAATGTTTCTTCCAGTTCAGAGTTATGTTTGAAAACGGATGAGAACAACAGACAACCTTGAAAACGAAAGAATATAACCAGTATTCGACAAAACGAGAATGACGCAGTTATATACTACGTCATACCACTACGTAGTGTGAAATTTCAAGCCAAACGGCATCCGTTTATTTCATCTGAACTCCTCGTAGTTATATATTATCTCACGTGTCGACAAGTAGTTATTCTGCTATGAGGACCGCTCAAATGTCCTTACAAATACACACTACATTAGTGAAGGAACTACGATTTGTGATATATGTGTAGAAATGACCGTTAGATCATATTGTTTACAGTCAGCCTCTTTGCTCCTGAATGAAGCTACGTACTTTTTTCCTGCCTGTTACGACAATTATTGTGTTTATTGTGCTAAAGGCATCACTCTAAATTGTACCCTGTGGTTGATTGACTAGATGTATGAATAGGAACATTATAACCTTGATGGTTGTTTACACAAAGAATGGTGGGTTAAAATACGGCTGGCTGACCGGTGTGGTTTCACTACTGTAACCCCCAGTGTGCCCTGAAATGTGTACATGTTTTGAAAAATGTGCATGTTACTTAGTTAGTGTCAGTTATTTTTGTCCATAAATCAGCACAAAAATAGATTACTACAGCTTTTGCCCAACTAAATGGAAAATGGTTTGTGTATTTGCTTTTGTCTTTTGTACCTGAACTGCCTCGCACTTGAAAGATGGTTTTAGCAATATTTTTATCAATATTTTATCAATATTATCAATAAGGTCAAACCTCTGGCAGCCTTGGAAAACTCGCAAAGAGAACTGGATGCATACTTTTGTATTGTCGGACTAAATGAACTTACCTGTGATTCTCGGAACCTTTGTAATTCACATTCGTTACGTTGTCCTAGCTTTTTTTCTCAAGAGCACGTGCTTTCACATTTCTGTACTATTCAAGGTTATATCAGTAAACCTAGTCTAATGTATTAGGATACAAAACACATATCAAACATCATGTTGTTTTGCTCCTCAGTAAGAGCGTTTGCTCGACACTAAATTATTGTTATTGTTCAGAGTAGTCCAAAAGCAGGATATTCAATAGCTAAGTAAATGAAACGATCTCGCAACATCTTTGACATGAAAGCGTCCCAAAAAGGCAGTTATAGTGGATATCTGCTCTTCACGTTTGAACGTAACTAAAATTGACATGTCACCCACGCTGTTGTGTATTTCTGCCAACTTTCGAGGATTCCTATAATTAAATTCCGCAGTTTTACCTACAAATGCGAAGACAATGAGCTTTTTTAAAGCGGATAACGCCTACTCACGTAAAAATTGCACACAGATGTATAAGCTTTATGTTATGTAGCATGGCTCACCAGATATATAAGAGAGCTGTTGTCTCCGGAATGAAACATTACGCTATTTTCCTGAAAGTTCATTAGTCGAATACACAAATTATAAGTCGGATCGTCGCCCAAATCAAATCATGAGCACTTACCGGTCACCCGTTAATTATAAATCGGTCTCTCTCGCAGAGTTACCTCGTATAAGTTCGGTTACTTTACTGCATGTCAACTAATCAACAAGACGTATCTTACCCTCCAGCAATATGTAACCAAACTTGTTCAAAATCGTCCACCACGAGTTTTCTAACAACTACTGGAATAAATTGCCTTCAAGTTATGTGGACCTTTGGTTACCTTATAAACTTATCGTTCCGTCAATAATACATGCACAATCAGGGTGAATTTAATTAGCCAAATGTTGTCAAAATATATGCCTAAGTTTGACATCGCCTAATGGATTAAGGCACGACTGGTGAGATTATTGTTTCAAAAGTTACGTTTACCACAAAAATTGGCTATCATATCGAGGATCCCGAAAAGAAGCCGTTGTACAGTTAAAACTTCATTCATTCAAATCATGGTCCAATGCCTTTTCTCTCAAATGGATAACCTTTCGCTTTACACTAAACTGAATGTAACGCGCAGACAAAAGGATGAATCTTACAACCCCACACTGACCATACCAAGGTAAGGTGAACGTACCTACTCAACTGGATTTTTTGCTCAAGATAAAGCGTTACTTCTTGACTGTTGGCCAATAATCGGCGTGACTTCATCCTTCTGAGTAGAGTAAATAAAGTGAACGAGTTGGCGACGTTGCCGAATCTAGGTAGCTAGGGTGCGCTGCTTGGTTGTTGGTCTGTTCGCTGAGCTTAGCAGTTAGTTAGTTGCAAACGTTTTACCACCAATCGAGTTGACATGGTCAGTGCGAGGTGGAATGCAGGGGTGGAAGAGAGTTGCTTCTCAAGCAGCGTTGTCTACCGTGACGTGAAACTGTACATCATTTGGTTTCTGCCTCTTTAAGTGTGGCTTAGTTGGTAAATGTGACCTTCCAGCTCTGATGTACTATTGAAGATCATTATTGTAATTAAAGCACATGACATCCTTAATTTGGTAAAATTCACGCTGTGATGTTCTAGTCAGTTTGTAGCAAAATTTGCCTACCTTTTAAATGTTTCCCCACATTCATTAATTTTTAATTTCATCAGGTATCAAAGAGATACAACTGACCCACCCTGTTACACCGAGTTTTAAATAGCAGAATCTTCGAGTATATGTTTACCATCATGCAAACATTCGTTATTTTGTGTGCTTCATCCATTCACAAATTAATTTTTATCATAACCGCCGTGCTCACTGGTTTTCATCAAGCAACGAATTTCTTGATTTTGTAACCTCATTTTCCCTTCTTTCGGAATTTTAACAAGATTTGTTTTTAGATAACATGCACGCAAACTGAGGGTAGTCACTAATGGAAAACCTATTCTCTTTTAGTCTAATGTTGAATGGTTTCCGGCGTTAACAGATGCAACGGTCTAGTGAGTCGAATGATGGGATTGTTCAGTCATTCATGTCGTGTCGCTCATCCGAATGAGATTCTCGAACTCGCATGCACACTATGCCGGGGGTAACACGCACAGGTAAGTGTACATATGCATTGCGGCTGCTCCGGATTCAGTCGTGCATTAGGATTAAGTCAGGAAACAAATCTACTGAGTGCACTGCCGAAAAAACATTAGTGGCTATCGAATTTGCACCTGAGAAAACGACTATGCGTAAAGGGTGTGGGGAAGATACTCGGACATTCAAATGGAGTATTTTATTTTAAACACAACATTGCTAGCTTAGGATATTGTAAACGTTCTCTGGCAAAGCAGCGTTCACGACTTCACGGCGCAGTCACGGAGGAGGATAGCAGAAGTTGACCGACCTTCCTCATAGCCATCATCGACGAGCTCGATTATTCAATTAAATTGTTCCGAACGTAATTGAGGTTAAACACAAGAAACCTACTAGTCACTGTATATCCAAATAATATATTCAAAGAAAGGTTTGCAAAGGATTACAGAAGTGAAGTTGCTGTAAAACATGTCCGGTAACTCATCGTTTTCTAAATATAGTTATAAAGTCAAAATGGGCTGATCTATCACTTTTACACAGTAATCGGCCTAAAAGACAGAGACAAGGTAGGATTTCCTTTACACACATTCAGCCATGATATGCTGTAAACCAGACTGTGCTTCTGGGTCAGGTCAATTGCAGTACACACAGATAATGTCTTTAGTTATGGAGAATCGGATGTTTTATCCTGATGGTAATTTGTAGCCACAAACGCTGTTTTACTTCCAGGGGCTCATTCTTTATGGTTATATAAATAGTTGGAAAGTGCGATTACATCGACTTATTTTCAGTTTTGATCAGGACAGCCCAACACATAGCATCTCGGACTTCCACTTTGACGACCAACTTTCTAAAATGAGCGCGTTCGGTTTTGCCACAGGTCCTTTCTTGAAAATTGTGCGCACGCATTGCGTCCCTATTAAGAGGCTTAAAAGGTACTTTAAATAGATTAGATGCAGGGAGATAGTTTAAATTAAAAACGAAAATGCCACTCGGAACATCTTGTTCACACACCTACCTAGCCCAGCTAATAACGTTCTTGAACGTGCTCTGCCAAGTGCCTGGTCGTTCAAGCAACCTAATCCGCAGCATACTGGCAAGTGAGGGAGTTCACAAGACTAAATTATAGAGTACTTGTTTTTCAGATCACAAATGACCTCAATGCTTTTTTAATGTTAACTAGCTTCTTAAGGGGGCAGCTGCCGTTTCCCGAAACGTCATTTGCATTAAATGCTTTTTCCCACAACCGCTGGTGTATGTGTTTGTCTTGGTCATATATTTCTTTTTAACAAAGCCACCTAGATATCGGTTTTCTTGTATCATGCTTATAAGAAATCGCGTTTTACTTCCTATCATGTCATCTGGCAGCTTCATCCTTGCTGTCTAGGATGGAAAACGAAATAAGTCAGAAGATGGACTACTTCAATTACATTCACGGCTGTGAACAAACCAGTGAATTTCCTGTAAATATAATCGAGTCAGCCAGGAGAAAAAGGGGAAATTTTACCTGCTTTCCGGTTCACAACAGATTTGTTTTGTTCTTGTCAGCAAGCAACGATTGACCACCGTTTCATAGTAATTTGTCGCTCTTTCCCTTCCAGAAGGAAAACATCCTGCATAGAGAATGGTGTACACTGACTCCAGATTCTCCGACTGGAGATCTATTAAAGCCTGCAGATGAGAGCATGCTTCCAAGAATGGTAATCTACCCAAAGTAGTTTAAACATGGCATAGGTAAAGGCGGCCACCTGCGGCGCACGAAACTCTTACTGGATACAGTGCATCGTTCAATGCGAGCTTTACAAACGATTTCCTCTTTTAATATTTCTTCTTCGGAAGAAGCAAGACTGACGTGTGTCTGATAAACATGTTCAGGTATTCTATTTGTGCAAGATTGTGGTAATGCACATTTCGTCTATGCCGGGAAAAAACGCTTCTACAGCAGAGATGGTGCCAAGTTTTTAAACATTTTGGAGCAAAAAACGAAAAAGCACCCGATCCAAAATTGATGTTTATTAGAACGAATACCCCAGCGGTTCGTCGGTTAGATATGATACCAACTGAATGGAATATTTCACGAATGGCTACGTTAACCGGTTAGTTTAGCAAACAGCGCCTTTTGGATTAACTGAGTCAAACAATTCATGGTTCATAAAATATTAAACAGTGCTTCTCAACTTTTCACCATAGACCGGTTCAAATAGAGGATAAAACCTCAATCGAAGATAACCCAATTAGTGCAGCTCATATTCTCAGGTGAGCAGAACTTATACTGTGTTTAATAGTGTTGAAGTGCTGGGTTTTTTTTCCAAATTTTGAGACACGCTGATTGCTATTGTGCAGTAGGAAAGCTCTTGTCCCCTGGATACAAGCGTTTGACAGTTGGCAGATGCACACTATATGCAACGGCATACCAAACGCAGATGCTTTGCAACAAATTATGTTGACAGGAGAGTGACAGGAAAGTCCAATAACTGTAGTGGAACGTGCTGTTACTACATCCTAAGACAATAAACGAAAGGGTTAGGCTTATGAGCTACAGACGACCGGTTTTGGGCGGATGTCTTTTTACCATCGCAAACTAAACGTGGCGTGCATGTTCTGTAGGTACCATGAAATTAGGTCCATATTGGCAAACTTTTTCACTGCAATTTCCATGAACGGGTAGAAATCTTCGTAAGTAAATCAATGCACTCACATCAAAATCATCCAACAGTGAATCTTTCTAAAGTTTAATTTGGTTAACACCATCTGATTAATTTAGTGAACATAATTAAATTGAAGAAGCCAATCAATTAGCCCAATGAATTTGTTCAACTTTGTTTGACTCAATCGTATCTAATCTATTTTGACGCCTTTCGATGAAATAATAACGTACACGGTGGTCATCATTCCAGCATTCATCCGGTGAATGTGATTCAAACTAAGTTTAATCGGGCCGGATTATGAGTGGCAGGAATCCATAGGGCGAGAAATGCAAAATGATCTCCATTGGGGTGTGTAGGAGAGGGCAGTCTTTGCGGAAGGGGCTGGATGCGCTTCAACAAGAACCATCAACACTGCGCAGCTCACGAACCTCCAGGGTGATTCAGGCCCCAGTTCAGTAGTTATTCGCCAACGGGTGATTGGTCGGCAGACTAAATGCTGCTCACGTAGGCACGATTAATAATCCACTCATCCTACAAATACCTAAGCTGTATCTGGTTGTCTGGTCCTCAACACCTAATAATTCGATATCAATCGTGTGGCTGAAGAATAATTGGCGCTATGTCCTGTACAAGTGCATGTTCGGTATACTGTTGATCGTCTTTACATAGTCCCTGGTAGCCACAGGTTTGAACCTCCCTGGAAAATGAGGAGACGGGTCATGTTGACTAGAGTGACACAATTTTGTAGTGCTTCCGGGCCTTTTGAAATAGTAAGATTTTCCTTAAGGAAGAAATCTCGATAAAAAACCTATTTTATTCCTAACTGGCGCTGGTTTTCTATGATGCATTATCCGGCTTCCATAAATACTCCTTACATCGCGTACGTTCTAGGTTATATTTGGCTGAATTGATTTATTCGAATTTTTCGCCACCAAACCCCATAACTTCCTTGGTCAAACTACCATAACGTGTACAAATCGCAATACAATTACAGTTTAAACATCTATATCTGTTCTCTGAACAGGCTTCTTAATAGAACTAGACAGCTCTCACCCAACAGTTGATTTATAAACATTGACACGGATATCATTCATTACGTCGCATGTTGCGCTTTCTAAACCTAATTGGTATGCCCGCGAAAAATGCAAACAAATTTTTTGTATGCCCCCTCCTTCCAACGACAGTTTGCCAGTCTGCCTCGGTCCAATCAACCTCGCCAAAACTCAGTTTTGCATATGTTCATCCTCATCAGATAGATTATATCTTTGAGCGTAACCCACGTTACGTTAGCCGTTCACAACTGAGCGAGAAAATGCCCCAACCATGATTTTCCACAAGCACCAATATTTGGTCCGATACCTACCAATAAAAACGTAGCCACGTTCCCTCCAATTCAGTAGGTATGAGGTCCTTAATCGACCAGAGGAGTTTACTTCGAAAACCCGTTTGGGAAACAGTGTTGACCAGAGGCACATGAATAGTTAACCTACTTAAAAAAGAAACTAATTTGATAAAGTTGATTATTTCCTCTTGACTCCCTGTGCAGCCTGCACTAAGCAGGGCCAAACTGATAACTTCAAACTAAATAGAAGATGACTCCGATTGGAACTTGCTCCTGTAAATGATCCAGTTCAATTCTATGTATCACAAAATTGCTTTCTAAGTTGAATCCTGTTAGTTTTAAACGCTTATTCCTTGAATTAATTTGCTTGTTAAAAGCTTCGCACGAAACTACATCACCGATGTTCGGTCATGAGTTCTATAGACATGAGTGGTCAACCATCTGGCTTGGTGAAATATTCTGGAGACCAGGTCCGCGCTGACGGCGTCCCGGCTAAGAGAAAATAACTTAACTGATACTTATACTGCTATTGGATAGGGAATGTTGGGTTCACTTTATCATCAGCTCGGCTCTCCGACTGGCTTTTCAGTCTCTTGATGCTTGTCTTTCGCCGCAGATTATTATCAGTTGTACGTGCGCGTTTACATTCTTCGTGCTGTCCCTTAGTCGGACTACATACACTGTATTGGAATATTCCCTACAAAAGACAACAGAGTGCCTCATAGCTCTGACGATCCAGTTATTCATTCCACCACCAAAGGAGGAAATACTTACTACAGAAAAAGAGCACTCTACTTAGAGGTTTCAAGTAGAACATAAAGTTGACGAAAACTCGGAGTTTGCGCCGACCTGATGAGCCCCAAGAAGGGCAAAACCGGTCGTGTGCTGTCGAAGAATGTTAAGTAAACTAAACTAAGTAGTGTATCGCGATATCGTGCATATCGTACCGACTGAAACACGAGGCGGCCTGAATCAGCACATTCAATTGCTTAGAGACATCGTAAACGAGAGATTCAGGTGAGTTTTAGAATTTTCAGCAACCTCATGACCAGTGTATTACGTCTATACAGTTGGACCTCTTCGCGTTTCCGTGAATACTTCGGTTTGATTAATCGCCAAAGCTTAAGTGGATGAAACGGATCTCTCAGTGGATTATTATCAATTAGGAATAACCGGAAGGCTTTCAAAGACACATATTAAACGTTATTTTATTATTAACACAACTCTATCAGTGTGTTGAACCTGTGCGTTTCTTCCCAAGAACATCCCCCGGTGTGCATGGCACCAAAGCGCATTGTCAGAAATAGGCAAGATATAAGTGTACATTGATCGCTTAATCAAACATGAATCAATAGATCCAGTAAATCAGTAAACCAAAGAACTCGGTAAACCCTTATTACACGATATCAATCATTAATAGATTAGCAATGGTTTGAAAACCAATAAAGTTTTATGTACATGTAAACAGTGAGTAATTCTTGACGTCCTAGCAGACCATGTCACTAGCACTCACTCTTTGATAAACGAGATGCAGCTTAGGCACAAAGTGCAAAAGCCACCCTTAACTGCGCGGCAGTGTGAATATGATTGTGCTTTTATTGTGATCTAATGAGCTAACATATATACGCTGGGGTTTTGAATGATATCTTTTGCAATAAATACGTAGGCACTTAGATAGAAGTTGTTTGCAGCACACATACTGATGTGCGCGGTCAACCAATCAGGATGACTGTATTGAGTGATGTGTGCTGATTCTTACCCGTGAAATGCTCTTTTAAGCAAAGCCTTTATAGGTGAGAGAAAAATGTCTCGTAAAAAGATTGTATTTTTAGTATGCATGCTCAAACCTAAAATCAAGACAACCTACTCCCATTTTGTCACGATTTGTTTTAATCAGTTTCCCCGCCATGATTGTCATTGTGCCTGATCTGTCGTCCTTCAAAACAGGCACTAATGTCCGATGGATAGACAAACATTCGAGTACTGACAACTCCCAAGTAAGTGTCGAACGTTCTCGCACCCAAATAGAAAACTTTAATTGAGGATTTCCTATCCTGAGCCAATTTCCTCGCGAAAAAAACATAACAGAATATTACGACTCACCGTCAACACCGGCACGCATTGGAACAATTCGAAGCTGTTAAACTAGGGATAGAGTCGTTTCTGAGTTGTTTAAAGCCTTTGTTTATGCTGCCACAATTGTATAGCTCGATCCTCATCTCTAGAAAAGAAAGACGAAACCCGGTAACTGATTAGGTCAGGATAAATAGGTGATCGTAGAGTCCAAGTTTATTGAACTTCCAGCTCTCATGAGGCATGAATCAAGCAGAAGACCTAAATTCCATTGAAATATGATGTATGAAACACGATTATCCTTGAGGCAACCAAACGACGCAAAAAACAGTATCATTAAGAGAACTTCAAAAGTTGTTGTCAGATGTTGAATTTGCACCCGCCAGGGCTCTTTTTGACTCACATACATTACCCACTTTCAGGACGTGTTTTAGGTTAGTTATCCGCATTATTCGGACAGAAACAACTTTGCGCTAAATTCACGACTAAGTAGTCGAAAAACTGGCGCCTGAGGTTGCCGGCTGTTCAACCCTTATTGAGTACAACAACCAAACAAAAGATCACACGTCCCGGGTCTAGGCTTTAAGGTTTCTCATTTGGACAGTCTGAAACAAGCGTTGTCACCTCATCTGGTGCAGAGCCCCTTTGCAGAATTTCAGAAAACTTTTACGGATGTCACATTGCAAAAAGGCTCAGAAATGAATTTTGGCAAATTTAATGTGTCAAATCTCGATTCAGTGCCTGGTTCGCAAGGACCAGTCATTGTTTACTCTAGCCACTCTCATTCTAGTAGCAGCTGTTGACTTGTAAATTACATGCATGAGCCGTCTCGTACAATCCGAATCCAGTGAAAGCCTTTTTCTGATCTGGTCTTCACTCAATCAGGAGAGAGCGCATCTTGGTCAATATGGCCAAATCCCTATATATTAGCGGCCACATGCTCTTTCTGTAATCGGCAGCTTACAAGTCTACGAGATGTCGAACTGACATTCCGTGTTATTCGCCACTGGCCAGTGACACGGTCTGGTTAGCGTTTCCAGCATACGGCAGCTAATAGATCCTCGTTAACAGAAATGTACCTGCTTCTGCCCAAACGTGGGAACAGTTTCAATCACTCTCGGACCGCAAGTTACTTCATTAGCTTGGTGCATGAAGGCAGTGTAATTAGTTCACCGGTACACTGTGATTATTTAGTGTCACATGCCCACGGAGAATCCAGCAGTATTTACAGTACAGTATTTGTCAGCCTGGTCGTTCCGAATGTCTCCTAGTACATCTTGATTAGGAAGACTGAAGAGCGGTGGTTGAAATCTCTTGAGGGTCCGTTTTGTCGGGAATCGAAGCAACATGCCTCCCGGGGATTCTGATCCACGGAATTTCCTTCACTGTCGTAAAAACGAAACATTGGCCGTTTCGCAGCTGCTAGATTGCACATACTCTGGACCCGTTAGTCTGCACTCACACATTCCGTTCTATCACCCCCCGACACCAGCTGCATTTCAGGTCGTATAGTTCACACTGGTTCTTGGTGCTCACAGTGTAACTCGATATGCAAGATGGCCAAGATCAAAACACCTTACAAAGGCGTTGACGACAGTGCAGCCGAAATATGAGCGAGCAAGCGGCGCTTCTCGAATCCTTGAAAAAAGTGGATACAGTACGCTACTCGTTCTCACAAGGTCTAGCGCTTCGTTTGGATATGCTTGACAGAGATTTGTTATTTCGTACACTTCAATGGACCAATTTGTTAAGATCTTAGACAAGTGTGTTTGAGCCGTGCGCAACCAAAGCTGGGGGAACGCCGTATTCGTTAAATTTAGCGAGGCTTAAAATCGGCTTATTCAGTTCCGCTTGATTATAGTGCTTCAAGAATGCAACTATGCGGTGGGTCGCTCAGTATTCGCCGAATGAAATCGATTTCCCGAAAGCAACGGTGAATGGGTCTCTTTGCGAATGCTCTGTATGGAAGGTTTGTATGAGTGAGCGAATCAAGATCATCAAGTACCTCAGTTTGGAAAGTGGTGTATAATTTAACAAAATAATATGACTTGTCTTAAAACGCGAATAGCTTAAAATGGACGAAAGTTACAGATAGTTCTGCAGCTGCAACTCACGAAACTTGCTAGAGTCTGTATTATACTCGTGGATGCAAAATAATACGGCGTTTCACTCCTGTAACTAATTCTTGTATCGCTTGCACCACTCCCTGTATCTACCACTCAAATAAACAGATGCCGAGTCATGTGTCTTCGGGCCCCAGCAACAGCTATCCGAGGGGTCACCGATGTAAACACATCAATTATATCCGGAAAACTTGTACTAGGTATCAAGGACGTGAGGTTGCAAATGATAATGACCCCCGCATATGTTTCGAGTTTTCTGGTGCACCGCTAGATCTCAGCGTCGAAGTATCCAACTACTGTTCAGTGGCACCACTGCGAAATGCGAGATATGCCAGTTTCTCCATGGCAAGCTCAAAGCAGTTCCCAGAAGGTTTGCCTCTAGAAATGGACATAATGAGCTGATCACTCGAACTCCAAAAATTGAGTGCAAGCTTTGGTGTAGGATGCTGTCGCCGCTTGCAAATTACTGCAATAGGGACTGGCATACACGACTAACACGTGGCTATGGTTTCACGATACCTAATCAACTAGCTACATGGAACCTACGTCGCACTGCCAAAATGAAAGCTCCCGAACTGTGCGTGCACAACCCATTTGTGAGTAGCCTACAACCGGTAGGCTGTGAGGCAAAAGACTAAATGTGGGTCTCTTATATATGACACATTCATGCCTCCTGATAGCTTTGCGAATATGGAAATAACACAGAATGTCATCGCAGCCAAACGATACTCTCGTGCACACACTTGCGCCGCCAATTTGTCCATGATAAAAGTCTTCATTTGATACTGTTCACTCATTACCTCCTTGAACAAGCTGAACACTTTACGAACGGGAGTAATCTTTTTGCTTTCCACAAAGGCATACACTGCCAGACGTCTGATACGCGTGACATATGTGATCAGGAAGGTGCAAACCTTGTAGCTACAGACTTCATCTAAGTTTCTCAAAAAGACCCACTCAAATAGGCCTGTGCACGTGTTCCGTTAACATTTACCACATCCATGAAGCCTCGGAAAAGCGCAAACTATTGTCACCGGCGAGGCATATGTGACTGTAGTGAAATTCCTGCGATCCCAAAAAGCACACGTCCGGATATACGGAGCCTTACCAGGACGAAATGCATTTCAACTACCACAAGAAGGCCCAAGTTTTCGTCATTTACTCAACACAGATAATAACAATAGGCTTATTTCCCAACCTGCACGAACATGAAAATTGAGGCATGATCGGATCGTTACAACCTGAACACTGCAGTCACAAACATAACGGGGAGGAAAGTAAACCAAGGAGACATGCTTATAAGGCGAAAAGTTATCGCGGTTGTGGGAACCAAAACAACAAGAACAACTGGCATGAGATACAACTAGTTCAGCCGGTTGAAATGAACTAAGACTGAAAATCACCGCTGGCAATGAGTGACTTCTGGCGGTTGAGTAAATGGCCAGGGTCGCAAAAATCAAAAAAGAGGTAGAGATTGAAGCATTCGAAGTGGGGACAAATGGCAAGCTTCGCCTCAAAAATATGGTTCACAATGAAACTAAGTAGACTCAATGGTGCCAGTGTTGTAGAGAAGTCGGGTGTAAAGGACAGTTCCGATGGAGGGATAGTGCCAGTGCGTAGGGCCAAATGATTCCCCTCAATGAAATCGAACTTTTTGTAGGGGCAAACCGAAATTGCAGCGGAAAACTAGGTAGCTTAAATCCGAGCGGAAGGTTGAGCGGGTTAAAACGAACTAGTCCCGGAAGGGTTTGTGGCCGGGTGAAAAATTTGTTGTGAAGAGATTAGAACTAAAGGCAACTAGAGGCTCAAGTGGGCGAAGAGAGTCGGTCGCGGGCGGAATGAAAATATTCACGGGAGTACCATCAGACTGCGTATGGCAGTGTCATGCCATGACTGACATACTTCGGTTTCTGGACGGCTTCGTAACGGTCGTCAAAGTTACCGAAATCGGACAGGGGCACCCTTTTTGTGGCAGTTGGAACTGGTTCGAACGAGGAGACTGAAACAGGTATAGCCAGGTCGATGTAAAATCACGTGTGACTTTGAGTCAATTATAGGACCATGCAAGTGTAGACCTTGAACCAGCCAGACTGATTGGATGACGGCTATACGGGGCATTTAAAACAACTACATTCCAAGTTTGAAGCTTGGGAAGAGGGGAATGACGAAGGGATAGGATGACAGCAGGAGCGTCTGGTGGGCTCCGCGTGACATGAGATAAAACGGTGTCCGATGGACAATATTCTAAAAGCGGACGACAGCAAGCCAGCTGAGCATAAAAAAGGGTAGATTTTTGTTGGCCGACCTAGCAGCCAAGGACTAGTTGAGGTCGACGACGTATTATGAGGACTAGATAAATCATTATAAGTGGGCTTCGGCTCGGCATGTACGCATTATCTTCGGCTAGCTATGCAAGAGGCTATCATTTGTGATCAGACTTGTGTCCCGTTTTCCCGAGAGCGCCAGTAGATCAGAAGGAGCACGGCCAGGGCGAGAATAAGTGCCTAATTATGAGAAGATAAGGACTTAGCCGCCGAGGTGGTGATCAGGGAGGCTAGCAGTTGAACTAGTTGGAACGGGCGAGTACATAAATGTTAGACAGGGGCGGCGGTAGTTTTTAGCTCAACTAAAGCAGCCAATCATATGGTCTCTGTTGTGTAAAAAGGGGGTTGATGTGAACGGGGACAGCAGACAAATAATAAACGATTGTGTAACAGTTTCCGAGATAATGAACAAGGACAGTAGTTTAACTGTAGCTTAACTTAACAGAAAGGTAACAATATGGGTCTCCAGTCACTAAGTCACTGCTTTCAGCTCCAAGAAACGAATTGTGCATGGCAGAAACCGCCAACGGTTGCTAGCCGTGGGTGCAGGTATTTAGGTAGCAACAGGGTCTTTGCGTCTTACATGTATATCTTAGCTTCAAAGAACTGGAGGGATGTACATGTGTGTTATGTCTGGCTGATGAAGTGGACTTGGGGTGGTGCAGTCCTAACTTAGAGGAAGGTGGTAACGGATTGCACGTCGATGTTAGCCGTGAGCCTCGGAGAGTAGCTTCGGTCTACCTCATGTATAATTTTAAAATCAAACGTAAGAGAAGCTGTCATTTTCCGGTTCGACATAGTCTGATCTGGTCAACCACAGAACGACTTTGTTACTCTTATGTCCGCTGCCTCTGATGACCTCAAGATGAGGCAACCGGTGTTTACCCGGCACAATCCATCCAGCACGACGGTGATCATCCCTAGTAAAATTCGACCAGGAGGAGTCCTCGCGGCTCCACGCTATCGTTTAGTGGATGCCCACGGCCAGGCATGATATCTCAATTCCTGGAGCACTGAAGACATGAAGACTCATGATCAAGGAAAATACATTGCGCAGGGCCCGGGCTCATTTGTTGAATGGGTGCCGCAATACGCCCGCTGCTGGCATTTGGTGCGACAGAGTTCATCTCTCTGGGTCAAATGGGAAAAGGATTCGCTGGAGCCTTACGGCTGTTAGTCACCCGGATGACCGCTGAATTATCCAAACTCATTTAACCTGACGCATCCGCATGGGTGCATCTAATATTGTCTTTTATCATCATGGCTATCTGAGCGCTGAACTACACGACGTTGCTGAAGATGTTTGTTATCCAAGTGAAAACGATCCACGTCCACTGAGCTGATCCTTTATAATAGGTTTCCACCACTTCCAGTAACGGAATACGGGAAAAGATTACCACTTCGGCTTCGGCCACCGGTTCCAAACTGCTCCTGAGACTTTTGGTGATTTTTCGACACCCGGAATTATCAGCCAATATGTACAAATACAAAGCCTCGAATTCGCAGCCAGATTACTCGAAACAGACAACTTCAGCGAGATGGACTCACAGGGTAGCGCTCATAGAGCGCAACTCATCTTCTGCACTAGCTTGATAAAACCTGGATTTTTGTTGTGGTTTTAATGGTTAACGGACATGTACACTTCGTGACCTAGAACGGCGCTGAGGACAAGTAACCTTCGTGGTCGTGATGCGTGTTCGAAGAGATATCGAAGCGTACGTGGTCTCACTAATTTCTCCAGGTTTTTGAGTTATTTATTCTCACGATTATATTGCGATCATCATATAACTCTACAACAAGGTCACGGCGAAAGGTACAAATATTTCTTGATTTTTCACTTAGATAAACTATTGTCGAAGACATACACATTTGGTGATTTATTGTAAGGTAACTTAAGAAAGCTGAAGCAGCTGTGGAAATTCCACATTCATCGACGCCGTAAAATACCAAACGGTACCGTATGACCCAACGCTTGCAACGCGCTCTCAAGGATTAAATCCCACAGGCTGGAAAAGAACATCATGTAGAAAAAGGCATCGCTCCCTGGATAAAAATCATCGACCACCGTAGCAACCAGCACTCGAGAGGACGTAACCGAAAAAAGCTGGAGAACGCAAGTATTAAGCAAGAATCCTGTATAAACCCTCCCTCTCAGGAAAATACGGAATGCATCTCTCTCAGATTTCGAAAACAGTTGACAATGCTTTCTGGTATGAGTTCTGCATTGCTGCGCGGATATACAGAAATACCTTCAAGGAACCGAACCCTCCTGGCGGCTCCGGGTAAAGCGCTAGGATTGCAGCTGCTTCTATCACGTTTGGAGAAAAGACAGCCGAGACTATCGTCGTGATCCGGAAAGCCGTATATCCAAAGCCAAAAAGGCAATGTTGCTTCCATGAGCAGAAAGTATTTTGATGTTGTGTTTGCCTGCGTCGGGCAAGCAGACAACCAAGGCACAGTATAGTGCCGACGTGACCGAATTTCATTTCGTGATGGGTGTACATCTGTCGGTAGTCAAGGTACCAGGGATCAAACATACCGGAACAAAACGCATGTGAAACTCCGATGTGTGTAAGACTTCGAGCTGTTTCTCTTGGTTTCACGAGTGCAAAGGCAAGGAAGAAAGCCAGGAATCTTCAGCATTTGCCTGGCACTTGGGGGAGAATGAAAAGCTACAAAATGCTGAAGTACTATTGAATGGGGAACTGGGCGTCTCTGCACCAGGTGTTTTGAATTAGTGAAGTGGCTGCGGAAACCCGCTCTCTGTTGCTAAGTTCGATAAGGAGGAAAAAAGATTTTAAGAAGTGCATCAGTGGTATTCCGTTTTCTGTCACTGGGCTGGCCTAAGTATGGCTTGCGGGAGGACTTTCTTACTCAGAGATGACAATTTCGCTCTATAACTGAAGTTGGAAGTGAAGAAAGTGGCGAAATATGTAAAGCTGATCTCATTGCAGTGGTTCGACCAGCTATTTAGTAAATTCGAAGTAATTCTGTCTAAGCAAGTACTGTCGACGTCTGGTGATCACCTGGATCTGGTGATTCATTTGCGGCTAGCTGTAAATCCAGAACTGTGAACCTCTTGGTGTCCAGCGCTCTTCAGCCCAAATTTCCAGTGCCACGGATCTCTCCTGACAGCAATTTCGACTCCACTGCGTGTCAATATTCTTTTATCACATATCGCAGATAGTCGCTATTCACTCAGCTTAAAGGGGTGTCATAAAACTGCCGCTGATAGCGGCCCACCAGTAATACATACAGTTCCCTGAAAGATGGAAGGCTTTGTATAGGTTGAGAAGGAACCAATTGGGTCTTGTTGCAAATAGGTTCTATGTCCTTAAGGAAAGCTACCATTACAAGGTACCCACACCTTTGCACAGCATTAATATAAACGAATTTGAGCTTCTTGCCGCAATAAGGCGACATCAATGAGGTTGACCCAGCGTCGTTTTTCGGACATTACCGGACGTGCTCAAAGCGCACAACGACAAGCAAATGTTAGCTACGCTGCCTGGCTAACGAATGTCGGCATTCTTAATAACAAGACTAGTTGCGTACCATATTCCCCAGGGTTCGCAACCACCTGCAAGCGGGATCATATATGCTACGGCCGAGCGTGATGATATCGAAACACCCATTTTACCAGTAGTGGCTTTCATTTTACTTTTTCAAGTCCTTGCTAGTAGACCTATAGCTAACAACTGCTTGGAACAGAAAACATGACTTTTGGCAGACGCTAATTGGACACAAAAGAGGAAGTCTTGAAATCTGGCCGCACTCTTCAAAGAGAAGCACAGGAAAACATTCGATCTCTGATATTGTGGCTTAAATTACGTGAACACTTAAGCATCAAACAACAGAACGTTGTCAACTGCATAATCTAGATGCACTAATCAATCTCCGGAAGCAGTTTTGATGCGTATTTTACTGGTTCCTTCGAAAGTATGGCGCTTGACAATGGAGATGAAAAAGCGGAGAAAAGGGAGACAGTGCAGTTTTGACAAAATCCATTGCCCGTCAGATAACGTTTGGATGCCTGATTGCACATTCTAACCGGTCAGTTGTATGGGGTTTGGGGTCAGAACTAATCTTTTTGAGTTTAATGGAAAACATGCTCTAGCCAAGGATGTATGGGGAAAATGATCTGTTATAAGTAGCAAGGGGTGCTTAGTATTCAAATTAAACCTCAATGGATGGCAATATGAGTTGCGTGGCTCAGGCGCTTGTTGTAGTGTAAAGGTGTGACGCATTCTTCTTCCGCTGACTCGATTTGATTCGCACTCTTGGCCTTGCGCATCACGCACGGAATATAGGTTCCGTTGTATAAAGTCAATGACCGCGTGGCAGCAGGCGTGAGGAGTACAACCCTACGGTTTCAACAGTCGATTGGAGTACTTTTTTGTAAAGTGGGTTTGCCAAATATTGGTTCCAATTTTTTGCAATGCATTTTTATTGCCAAATGCGTGGGAAAAGTCTTGTTCGAACGAAATAAAGATTCTCTTTCACTTTTGAGCGGCGCTGGGAGACCTTATCTGATCTGGCACGGCGACTTTACCGAAGAATTTTAATGAAAATCCGCAAAGAAAGAGAGCATAATCTGAATCAACCATCTAGTTCAAAACGGTCGATATACACGTGTGTAGTGGTATTATTACTTTTAATTACAAGGGCCCGCAATTTCACAAATTCACTGCGGAGAAATGCAAAATATCTCATTGGCGGATTACAGTTGCCAATCAGCAACGCCCACGGATTTTGGAAAAAATGATAGTTGTGACTACGAAACACGACAAAATAATGGTTTCATTTTGGTATAAGCTTACTTTCTACTTCAGTACTGCCACAAAACCTTGTCTCTCGGCTAATGGATGGTCACAGACTTTCCAAAGAACCATTATTAGAAGGATATCGCTGCAAATTGCTCCGTCGCCGCTTGGCAACATCATTCGAATTCAGCAACATGTAGCGTGAGTAGCTCCACAATGTTGATGCACACTCGAAGTGACAGTCCATTTACAAACCAATTAACAAGTTCGGTAAACAGGCAAACAGCCACTTGGCTATCGAAGAGTTCAGTATTCCCCTAAATTTTTCGCACGTCGCCAGCTGCCATAGATCACGTAGCTAGTCACATTTCAAGCTGATCGTTCAAGATCATTCTTTCTAGGCCAATTATAGCAGCTTTGATCACCATCCGTTGACTGTTTACAGTTTGCTTCTGGCTACCATGGCTCATCAATGGGCCGATAAATCTGAGTGGATGTTCAAAAGTAAGGAGACAATAACCCGCATCATCAAATCGTCAGTTCATTGGGGTTGAGTAAGTGAACGTTGTAGCTGTGCACTAAAGGCAAAAGCTAGAATGCGCAGAGCCAATCCCACCACGCTTGTATCAGTGAACTCCATCAACGGGCACAGTACAGTAACTAAAAATGTTGTGCAGCTTTCGTAAAGCCACCTTCCAGGTTTCTTATAACATTGTTTATTTCACTGCTCAGTCATTCAGAGCTTGTGATTACTCTCTGATGCCTATTTTCTTTTACAGATGTGTACCAATGAGGCTGTATGGCATGACACGAAGCCAGCTTGCAGCACTCTTTTGCAGCCTTGCCATAATCTTTATCATAACGCTGCTAGTTGGGTTACAAGGTAAGCCATCAAAAAGCAACTGGCGACTTCTTAAGGCCCGGACGTTTTGAGGGGAGACGCAGTGCTAGCTTCTCAGTTACCAGAAAAATCCGTGGACTTGCGAAAGGGTCCTTTTGTTCTACGGGCTCCACCCTTATCTGTATTCAGTCAAGAGCTTTGGCTATCTGCATTTATTAGACGTGACAAACCAAAAGGTTAGTTTGGTCGTCAAAGTATCAGTATCATGTTAGAGTAAGCTACTAACCGTACATAACAATGCAGCTGAGAGGCCCCACATAAAGTTGCTACTTTCTAGCAAACTGCTTTGGTTATCTGGTGACCTTCAAAATGTCTGTTAGCGTCACTTGTTGCTTGCTAGTTGCTACGGTTACGTTCTTTTAGGCACCCTTTTCGGAAATTACATCTAAATTTACCTCCATCCAGGTACAAGCGACGTAGCAATCTGCTACCGATATCAATCACTGACATCACATGTTACGTGATCGTGTAAAAATCACAGTCATAGTTTCTATTCGAAAACCAACTTACAACCTTAGCTTTGAGTAGCCGGTATTTCACAGCGAAGTGCTACTCTCCTCACTTTTATACCATAAGTAAACACAGAGCCTAAGATGGTAAAAAACAACTGACTTCGTACTCACTATTGAGACAGCGCTGCCTGTGTAGCAAGCTGAAGTTAGTTGACTGTGTTGAAATGGTTCACAAGCCAGTGTTAGACGATGCATTGTCATCACAATAACCGCAGCTACATCCCCGTTGCACTGAGGTATTTCAGACGTAAATCACAGTTATCCATCCAAGCCGTACCGTTTTTCACCCGAAGCCCTCGGTGGTGAGACTGACAAATCATTGTAACGGAGTTAAAGTGAGAGGGGTCATCTACGCTCTTCATGGCGACAGTTCATGGGCTTCTTTCTTGCGTATTTTTGGAGCTTCCCAAGAATATACCATACTATGAACTGGTCTCAACAGTAAACAGGCGGTTGTCCTTCAGAAGTGCTTAAAAGTTGACCTCGTTTTCATGGTTTGTTAAAATTTCTGTTGGCCAGCTTTCGCGAAGGCTGTATAGACGATCCCATGTATGGTAACTCACTCCAAGCTTTTCAGTGCTGTTTGAAGGTGTAGTTATTTTGAGTGTTCCTTAGTCATTCATTTTCCGAAAAAGAAACGTCAGTTTCGCCGCCGTTTTTGCAGCAAGCCCCTATCTTTTCGTTTTTGCTGTTTACTTTGGAGTTATTGTTCCTTGTTGCGTACTATTCGTGTGCTCTTCAAAGGTTCAACGAAATGGCACTGTGAGGAACTAACTTAAATTGTGCGTTATCTTTTTCCAAATGCCGAAAAATTCAAGATTGGTTCTCATAAATTTGAACTTGAATTTGTCCGTTTAGTTTAACCAGTTTGTGAGCGGTTTAAAAGTTATAATTGCGCTGGCTTGTATTTCAAATTTACATCGGCGGTACTTGGTGTCCAGCCCCTAAAACCTGTAGACATTTGCCTATATATAATGGGGTTCATCGCTTTTCCTTTGCATCGAGGCTCCCTTAAGGCACAGAATACTAAAAATACTAGTAAGATGAGAGAATGCTGTTTCAAATAGAAGTAGTCCTATAGAGCTTTGGTGGGAAGCACTTCATATGGATTTCTTCTATCTCTTGTAACATCCTCTTCTTGTAACATTCTCCGAAATGTACTGCAATAGGATGTCAGCCCGAGGTTAAAGGAATTGCAGCAGTGAGACTTACTTTGTTACGGCTGTGTTGTTTGAGCGGAACGAATCAAGTAATTGGCTTCATGAACTTCTGGACTCTAGCCATTCACCAAGTTATACAATCATTTCAGGCGCCAATAGCCGAGACTCTAGTCGTTCCTCTTAGTTTCATTTTGTCTTTGGACTGCATTCGGTGCGGATCGATCACCAGATACAAAAAATGCAGGAAGGCGGTTAACCAAACGTTTCCGAATCCTTTACCACTTACTGTTTGGTGCCAAATTCCACAGATGTAATTCGGCGGTTGTGTTCTAAATGAAGCCTCTAATGATGATAACCTGGTAACTTGGCATTTAACCAAGTCACAAGACGAGCAACGAATTCTACTCTGCCACTTCTTCTTCAGCCTAGTTCAGCATCATAAATAAGATATTTCTACATGACATTTGTCCTCCTTTAGGAATGCCTCAATTAATCTTATAAAATACAATTAACTAGACTTCCAAAAGATATTAGGGATTTGACGTAAAATATCCTGTTCTGTTTCTGGGCAACGGTTGTGGAAAACTTCTGGTGAAGCTTGATCTAGTCTCATCGGGTCAGAAATATGGGCAATTTATAAACGACTAACAGTGTCACTCAACGGCGTGATTTTCATTTAAGGTTTAATCCAGTAGATGTAAAATGCGGCGTTATAAACCGATCTGTCAGTCATAACCACAGTTATCTACACCATAGTACATAACTTTTTTGCTGTTTTCTACTGCGGTTTAAGATAACCGGTAAACAGGACCGTATCTGAGGACTGTATAGTTTCTATCAAATAATATTCTGAATCGATAGCAGATATCATGCACAACAAGGTATTGTGCAGGAATTTTCTCCATATATGACGAATTCTGTCAGTCTATAGCACACCGTTTACCTTGAAGACAGTCACTATGTTTTGCAAACAGATGTGCTGTGAGTCTTTCTTTCAATAGTTTTATAAAATCCATATTGTCCCCAGCATGTCAAGAATGGCTTAAATTGTTTCTGAAACATTGCTTGGGTTGTTTGTATCATACTTCTGTTTATTTAAAGGCAAGTCCTTCGCAGTGTAACTGATTCATTGGCTGAGACAGAGCATGAAGCCGTCCAGGATGTCCAGGCGGCTCTGCAGTTTACATCCCAAAATGATCGAAAACAAGGTCACCTGTTTGCTCAATGATGATTCCAAGCAAGGCTTCGTGCGAGGTTTATGTAGATGAGCTTTATTTCAGCTAATGAGGTTGAAAGACGCCTAAAAGATTCAGCAAAATTTAGTTCGGTGTAAACTAATTACTCTAACGGGACGCCTAAAAGATTCAGCAAAATTTAGTTTGGTGTAATCTAATTACTCTAACGACGAAATGTACTGCAATAGGATGTCAGCCCGAGGTTAAAGGAATTGCAGCAGTGAGACTTACTTTGTTACGGCTGTGTTGTTTGAGCGGAACGAATCAAGTAATTGGCTTCATGAACTTCTGGACTCTAGCCATTCACCAAGTTATACAATCATTTCAGGCGCCAATAGCCGAGACTCTAGTCGTTCCTCTTAGTTTCATTTTGTCTTTGGACTGCATTCGGTGCGGATCGATCACCAGATACAAAAAATGCAGGAAGGCGGTTAACCAAACGTTTCCGAATCCTTTACCACTTACTGTTTGGTGCCAAATTCCACAGATGTAATTCGGCGGTTGTGTTCTAAATGAAGCCTCTAATGATGATAACCTGGTAACTTGGCATTTAACCAAGTCACAAGACGAGCAACGAATTCTACTCTGCCACTTCTTCTTCAGCCTAGTTCAGCATCATAAATAAGATATTTCTACATGACATTTGTCCTCCTTTAGGACTGCCTCAATTAATCTTATAAAATACAATTAACTAGACTTCCAAAAGATATTAGGGATTTGACGTAAAATATCCTGTTCTGTTTCTGGGCAACGGTTGTGGAAAACTTCTGGTGAAGCTTGATCTAGTCTCATCGGGTCAGAAATATGGGCAATTTATAAACGACTAACAGTGTCACTCAACGGCGTGATTTTCATTTAAGGTTTAATCCAGTAGATGTAAAATGCGGCGTTATAAACCGATCTGTCAGTCATAACCACAGTTATCTACACCATAGTACATAACTTTTTTACTGTTTTCTACTGCGGTTTAAGATAACCGGTAAACAGGACCGTATCTGAGGACTGTATAGTTTCTATCAAATAATATTCTGAATCGATAGCAGATATCATGCACAACAAGGTATTGTGCAGGAATTTTCTCCATATATGACGAATTCTGTCAGTCTATAGCACACCGTTTACCTTGAAGACAGTCACTATGTTTTGCAAACAGATGTGCTGTGAGTCTTTCTTTCAATAGTTTTATAAAATCCATATTGTCCCCAGCATGTCAAGAATGGCTTAAATTGTTTCTGAAACATTGCTTGGGTTGTTTGTATCATACTTCTGTTTATTTAAAGGCAAGTCCTTCGCAGTGTAACTGATTCATTGGCTGAGACAGAGCATGAAGCCGTCCAGGATGTCCAGGCGGCTCTGCAGTTTACATCCCAAAATGATCGAAAACAAGGTCACCTGTTTGCTCAATGATGATTCCAAGCAAGGCTTCGTGCGAGGTTTATGTAGATGAGCTTTATTTCAGCTAATGAGGTTGAAAGACGCCTAAAAGATTCAGCAAAATTTAGTTCGGTGTAAACTAATTACTCTAACGGCCATATCTGCGGTGACAATAACTGTATTGAAATGATACGTCGGGAGACAGGCTGATCCCCTTTTAGTGCAAGACCAGGTCTGATTTAACACGACCTCCGACTCAGCTGTCTTCCTGAAAATCGTCTTCACTAGTAGAGAATCGTTCAGTCGAGAGTCATAATATGATCCGATGTTCCTAGTTTTGGAACTTCATTTAAGACACTTCGATAGGAACAGAATCCCGGCACATCATAAAACGCAGGGTCTGGGAAGCTTACTATTTCAGAAGGATGAGACAGATTTTCGTTGCCACTCACGTAGAATTGCTGGGTAATAAAGAGAGAGCTGAATGTTTTGATGCGAAGGACACTACAATAAAAATGATGGGTGTTTGCACTGAATGTGGTAGCTTTTCCGTAACGCATCTCTTCCCTTTACTCAGCCATTTCCTATACGTGTTTGACCTTTCTCGCTCATTACAACAAGCTGGTCTACTTTTCAACGTGAACGTGACGGTGGAAATCAAAGTGCATCCGGAGACCTTTAATGCAAAGAAGTTGGAAAACACCAACGAACTTGTATTCTTGACGTCCCCCATCCACCGGTCAGTGATGCTTAACTGCATAAAAGCGGTTAGTCCCCGTTTAGCTTTGACTGGTGTAATAAAATATATATTATCGTGTATTGATTGCTTTGAAATGGACCAAGGTCACAACTGTTTTTATCCAACACCTTTCTTCAAACGTTAATTTTGTTAATGGACATGAGCGTTTTGTTTTTACGCATACTCGATTGACCGTCAGTGAGACAATCACTCCGAGGAATCCTTCAAAGTTTCTTTTACTGCTATCTGTCCAAGATGATTACTTACTCCCAGCAGGCCCAAAAAGGTTTGACGCTATTTCAGTGCTAACTGATTTATCCGTACAGCTAATTATCGTGTTTGAACGTAACACGAGCAGAACGAGGTGATTTCAGCGGTGAGCAGGTCATTGATGTCAATCGTCCATGGTTATACTGAAATGTGGCCGGGTAGATGAATGTCTATAGCACTTACCTCCCTGGAGTCCGTTTGGGATAGTTCACTATGAAACTTCTTTCAAAGGCGGTTTTCTGGAAAGCAAATTCTGGAACTACTAGCAAGTCAGTCTGAGCGTTCACCGATATGTTTATTCGACGGGCATTAGAAGAACTCTTTTATTTGGCTTTTTGGTTGTTGATCGGAAATTCCTTTTGAAGACCTGCTAGCACAAACCTGTGCCATTTACTCAAGTATGAATTTTTACGGGTGATATCGGACGTAGTTGCACACCCAGACTTTATTGATTGTTGGCCAGGTGGCTGTTGACCGGTTCTACGAAATTGGCGGATTGGCTTGCAAACGTTTCGTCACCATACGAGGAGACATCATCAGTGGGCAGTGCGCGCCCAACTGCTCACTGATAATGTCTCCTCACATGGTGACGAAACGTTTGCAAGCCAATTTTCAAGCTTAACGAACAGATCCACAGTCACCTGATCAACAACCAATAAACTCACCCGAGCTACCAATATTTCAAAACATTACCAAGGCCCAAACCTCACCAACCTTGATATCCAAAATGGTAAAGTGTATCTTTTCGATTTTACCTGTCATCTGCACATTCACACCAGGTTTCTCTGCAATGTGGAATTCGTGTCTAGCTTTGCTGTGACGGATTGCTGACTTCCTTTCACATATATACCCCGCATCCGGATTGTTATCAGATAACAGTTGGACAATTTATCTTCATATTTGATAACCGGCCACTGTTTATAATCATCGAAACAGTAGACAATGTGGCATAGTATTTGCAGCATTCTTTGAAGCACCGAGAAAGTGTTCCCACAAGGTTTTCATAACAGTTTTGCTGTGTTTCGTGATGAAGGCAAACGGATTGCTGTTAGAAATAGTGATAGCGCCGTAATCAGCGTTACTCGCACAACTCGTGATGCCTAACTACAGTCGTTTCTCCAAGATTCCTCATAAAAGCCGAGTGAGTATTTCCTTCGTTGGATTCCGCTTCTGTCCCCCAACTGACCTGTCTGTTTGGCCCAAAACAAATACACGGGTTCCGTAATTTCAGAGCCACTTGTTGTCTATCGCTGCAAGGAACAAATGTCCAATTGCAATATTCCATTATAGGTCTCAAAATAGCGGCAAACCTCACTAATGTGTAAAAAGTCAATGTGTTTTTGGGCTTTGTCACGTCTAATATTGAGTCTATTTGCCTTCTTACTGACTTTTGCCGGTTTACACTCGTTCTACCACTGGAAATGTGAACCTAAACCAGAGTTTTCCACTCAAAGTTTACGGAATGATGTTTGCCGTAAAATTTGAGAGTGGGCTGCTTGTCTCTAGATTCTTACTGTCTGTACATTCACTCACAATACATTCTCACAATACTCATAGTTAAAGTTACCAAATCTGATGAAGTTCTCGTTTTTCGGAAGCCAGAATGCATATCTGGGATACCGAGCCGTAAACATCTGTAACCAAATCTTTTTGCTTAGTTCAACCCAAGGTTCTGACAGTGACAGGTTGAAAGGTCAATTTAAAGGAGTTACATTTGGACTGTAGACATTCCGGTACATTGTAGTTTACCCATTCAGTCGGGGAAATAATCGGCAGACTGCGTCTCAGGTTGATACACGTCCATGTGATTACTGTTCCAAACGCTCCGCACGCCTCACCTTGCAGATCACCGTTCACTTGGTTCCAAGTGACATTAGCAAACACCTTTTCAACCCGGCCAGTTTATTTGAGGCGTTCATGTGACTACGCATCCATATCTGACAGCGCGGCAATACCCGCTGAACTATGACCGAAACATCAGTGCGCAAAATATCTTATTCCACAACTTGAACCTTTTAGTCTCCACCTGCATTTAACAAGCGTGAACTGGGAAGCGGTTATAGCATTTACCAAAGCAGTCAAACGTTCACGGAATATATCACTCAGACCCAGGCCTGGCTCACCTCTTTGAAAGACCATCGCACCAGAACGCCACACCAGACCACTACCAAATTCAAAGCTCATTCTGGAGACTTAATGGCACAAATGCTCATGGATGTGAAGTTGGCTGTACAGTCTTCAAAATTCAAACTTGTCGAATTTATTACTGTTTTCTTCTAGTTTTCAATCTCGTTCAACCAGTGGACACCCGTGTATACCTGACATGACAAGTTTTTCCCTCCTAGAAACGGTCGATCTGATGGGTTGTTAAGATTATTTATGCAATCTCAGCAGAATTACAGGACTACAACATTATAACTTCCCATCGAGGGGTTTTGTACTCTGTGATGGAGCAACACTCATTCCCCAAAAAAGATAAATTGTTTCATGTAGGCTCACCAACCGTCTGAATATGATTAAAACCATTTTTTGTTAGCGAAGGCACCGAAGATCAATCTGTTACTCACACAATTTTTCCATGGATCCGGGGTGACATGGCTTAGTGGTTAGAGCGCAAAGTTACTGACCAGAAGGTCCGTGGTTCGAACCCGACCTCTGCCTCTCGACTTCCCCTGTCTAGGCTTGGGCAACCCGGCAGTGCTTCCTTCTGGTGGCATGTCAGTTAGGCGCCGAAAGGGTGCTACAACTGAACATTTTTTTCATGGATGGATCCACAACCGGGTCAACCTCAGGAGTGCGGATTAACCAGGTCAACGCCGCGCTGCGGAACACTGTTCAATTTGTTTTATTAAAGTATCTGCCAAGAGGTGAATCGTTTTTTAAACATCCTGTTTTCCGTCATGTGATAGTAAAAGGGAGCAACTCTTCCCATGTTTGAATACGTAATTGGGTTCCAGATAAACTACTAGTTGAGAGGGCCTTATATTCAGCTAGGAGTGTAAACAAAAAAGACAGAAGTGGCTCTTGTTTATCGGTCTGAGCACTATTTGAATGACTTACAGAAGCACAAAAAAGTATATTACTAGAAAACAGCGAACTGCGCCGTGTTTAAGCGAAGTCGGATTAGTTACTGCTCACTCATATATCACGTGGTGTCAACGATGGAAGTAAACCATCGTCAGTGTTGGAAATAACTTCCTTACTGAAATATCACATGCATGTAGACATTACAAGCAGCGCGTGTCGAAATCAGTTCCAGTCAGGATGGGGTTTCGGGATGATCAGCTTTTTAAGATCTAGAATTTGGAACCGTTATTCCACTCGATTGTCACCACCAGAGGATGTAAGGAAAACCTCGTTTAAAGAGGCGACGTAATAATTTATCTCTCAGTTCCTCACCGTTAAATCCTACTCTATAGTCCATGTTTCCATAAGACTGGCGCTATAAGTCTGGATAAAGCACGGGGAAGCAGGTGGCTGAGAGACTACCCATACAGGCTTCTTGTGTGCAAAATTCTTTAGTCCCAGCCCGATCTCATGGATGCTTTCAAATGGGAAGCGAGGGGTGCCAATCTATGTTTGTTTAGGTGCTCGTTAAGACTATTGACTCCTTAGCTTGCCATGGATTGGCGGATAAACACGTATACACACTTGTGGATTGCAGCTAGCTGTCGGTTTAATTGAAGTATGGGGTCATACAAGGCAGTACAGAACCCATGGTTGGCAAACTAACCTACTCTGTCGGTGTAAAAACGGTGTGACTTTTGCCATCACGTAGATTAACAACAATTTCACCCGACGGTAGAAGCATTACCGGCAGTTGAATGCCACTCATACGGTGATATGGCATGGCACAAGATTCACCGATTTCTTATCTCACCAAAAGGATCACGCTGACAAGAGCAAAGGACCTGCCTTGTAATTTTTTTTATCCTAACTATATCCCGTCTGCTTCCACATTACTATAATCAGATCCTTGCCATAAAGTAAAACCAAACAAGTAAGTGAAAGCGGAGGGATGTATTCCACACTAATTTTTTTGACGCGAGCTTTTTTTGTGAAATATAATTGCCATATATGCCGTGACCACTACCGAAAGAAATCAGAACTTTTCAAACTTTCTCCTAATAACAGCTTCAGAGACGTAGAGTTTTAATTTCGCTTGATTAAGAGTTACCAAGATGATTGTGCACCTATAATCACCGAAGTTACAACTCCACCACCAGTTAAACCTTTGGTGAAATGAAACTGAAGATAAGCAGTTTACAATAACCAATGGTGTAAAGTTATGTTTCATTCGAAGCACAGTGTAGATAATCCACATCCAGAGGATCCATCACAGGCGGGTCATTATAGCACACCTTGGGACTTCGGGTGATTCCTGTAAAGTTTGCATTTCAGATGTTGCGAGTAATTGCGTATGCTTAATATTCTCATTTGTCTTCTCAGTTTTTGAACAGTGGTTTTAATCAAAATAACTTGAGGAGTTTTTGTGCTGCCCTGTGTTTCACAAGCAGTTTACCCAGTTCTCTATAACTATTTTTTACCTTCAGGTGTGTGATGAACTATTTCTGGTACATTTGATACCGATCGATTACACCCGTTATGTCTTCACGGTACAATTTGATGGTCTGGCTAACTCCGGCAGCCAATGGGAAGACGGCCAGCAGCTCCTACATGTGATCGATGTTGAGTTTCACTTCCATTACTACAACACGCAATTCACCTATTTGGAGCTGATATCGCGGTTTGTCTGTTTCGCATTCTCCGAAGTCAGTGCAGTGAGTTTCGAGAAAATTGTGAAAACAAAACCCTTGACGTACTTTTTGCCGAGAGACCCAGTAGTCTATACTTCTTCCAGAAGGCGATGTGAAGTGAATGGTCAACAGAGATTGTATGTTGTTAGTATCGTTTCTCATGTGTCCAGGACAGATTTTTATGTTTGCCTGTCTCCTGAGTTGGGATGATCCAGCTTCCGAAGTGCCTAAGCATCTGCAGCCCACAGGAAGCAGTCAGCTGCCTGGGCTACACAACTCCCCGTGCTATTTTCAAGCAACCAGTTGTTATTTAGGTATATTATAAAACCATCGATGTGTTTCTTTGAGAATCGCTGAAATAGTCTCCTGATTTGATCGATACTGGTATAATCCATCTGAAAATATATTTTCATCTCTCTGAATGCAAGCTTTGGGTCACTCATTCACTCTCTGCTTCACCACTCGGTTTCAAAGAGGCTCTTGAGAACCTCGTCATCAAATTGCGGCCCAGAAGTCGGTATATATTTCACATCGGAATGCCTGAACCCTCTTGAGAGCTTGTGTGGCAGTTTTTTCACAGTCACATCATTATATCACTTACCTTATTCCATACATGTCTTTTCTGAATAAAACAACTCTAGCAGTAAAAAAATCCAATACGCTGCGAGATTTCAATAGCTCCTTTAACTGAGGGGACGTAGCGCTGAAATTTTTGGATTAAAGGATTTACGTTCTTTCTGCTTCATTCCGTGACCCTTTATAACAAAATGACCCTTCGTTCTAAAACTCTAGCATTTTTCTGAAGGCGTCGCACCAACGTTTTCACGTGTGGCCATTCGCACGGTTCCTGTAGCAATCACTTATATTGAAAAACTTCGAGTTTCTAACGAGTTCGGAAATGTCTTTTCTGAAGCCCTGACGTAGTGCGGAGAGCTAAGGCAACATCTGTGAGCTCTCGGAAAAACAAACTAAAATTCACGGAAACGTTCAGAAATTACTTCCGGTAGGTTTGGGAGATAAACCGAAATGGGAATGGCTGTTGGGCAAACTCTGTTGACGAAATATAACGTGGTGGTAGCCAGGCATCGTTGAAGAGGGATAGAAAAGCGTTCTCGGATAGGCCACGTTTGAGTTGCCGAGCCGTTTTCTTCTGCCGCTGTTCCTTCCACAACTGGTCCGCATTTGCTCTACAATATCAAAATACAGTGTGCGGCACCATATTTAATTCAGAATTTCGCTAATTGTACGGTCAAACTTATGTTACAAAATCGGCCACTTGTGTCGTTCTTGATAATGTCGCAGTAAAATGTCTTGCCACAGAAGCTTTTCGCAGGGACTTGGCATGAACAGCTATCGACTAGCTTTTAAGGAAACATCCGTGAGCAACTACCACCAATTGGCAACGTCATTTAAATGACTTCGTACAGATTCTGTTGCATGCATAGATCAATAACAGCGGTTGATATATATTTTGGTGGCCAGCGATGCACCTTCAAACAGGAAAAATACATCCGAAAGCGGAGGGATATTTGCAAGAAATTTCATTGACTTTGCTAACCTGCGCATTCACAACATTGGATAGTGATCACGTCGAACTAAAAATCGCTTTTCGATCAATTAACGGAGCTTGTAATTGCTCACAACGGCTAATGTTGGTCCCAAGGCCAAATATGAATCCAAAACCCGCAGTAAGAGTAACTACTTTCCCTGCCTCGATGAATGCGGTCTCCGTCAGACTTTTGTATATTCCAGGCCGTCCCCCTTCTGTATAGTGGGTCATTTATACTTTGCATTCTTCCCTCTGTTAGCCGTCACCTGTCAATCATCTTATTTTACTTTTCCAAAGGTGTTGTTCCTCAGCAGTTTACGAAATTTTGCCCTTCGGGACTGGACTCTGGAGCAGAAGTACACAGCGCTTTTGCTACCCTTACTCATGTTGTTTAACAGTAAGTTCTTTCAACATACGGACACATATCTTGGTCTTCTACATGGTCACTAACCGACCATTTTTATTGCTTCGAATTCTGACCCCTTGCGCCGTATGACTTCCTGGTTTATCTAATCCTGAAACAGCAAAGCGGACAATCTAGGCATTTGAAGAATTTGATGTACAACTGGGTTCTTCAAATTCCTACCCGAAGATCATCCTTGGCTGGCTTTGCTAAATTTCACTGTTGACCTAACCTTCTAATGTGTGATGCAAATAAGACAACAGAAACTGGTGGGTAGTTCGTGCCATTGGAATTCGGAAGACGCGTCTAAGAACTGCGAATGTGGCTATTTCATGCTGCACCAGAATCGGGTTAAACTGAGATAGTGAAAGTAGGCTGCTGAGAGCGTGGAGATTGGGTAATTTCACTCTACAAGGAAGCAAAACGGGTTAATCAGTGTTTTTTTCACTACGTTGGGTATGAATAAAGAAACTTTGCTAACCAGTATTGTAACATATAAGCGCCAATGTAAGAAGGTTGTTTTGTTCTTCATTTGGGAGCCAATCGACCGCTATATGCCGTCATAATGTGCCAAGTTGGTAATGCGTTGGAATATTGGTAGCTCGGGTGAGTTTATTGGTTGTTGATCAGGTGGCTGTTGATCTGTTCGCCGAGCTTGGCAATTGGCTTGCAAATGTTTCGTCACCATACGAGGAGACATCATCAGTGCGCAGTTGGGTGGGTACTTCTTCCTTGCCTGCGTGCGTTTATATAGCATTTGAAGACCATCTGTTATCTTCTGACCTGATTGGCTGCTTGGGGTTTAACGATTCTCGTGAATCTATTGATCCGTTTGTGATCTTTGTTGCGTTGTGGTCTGCGTTCCTTTGTGTTGATTGGTTATTCCAAGACCTTCTATTTTTAGTAGTTCGTTCTCTGGCCTTGATTGGCATTGCGTTGTGGTCTGACTTGGTCTCGAGCTTGATTGGTTGCTTGCACCGCCCTATTTTCTCTACTGTAGCGGTCAGTGTCCCTGCGTCCGCCGGTTAATCTGGTGTTTCGGTTGGGTGCCTCCTCCAATCCAACTGATGCTTCCGTTTGAATGGGGCTTTCTTGCTTTTCTTATGAGTTCCTCGTCTAATTACTTTTGCAGCTCGAAGCTCTGTGGTTCAGGTGTTCTCTTACTCTTAGTTGCTGGTAAATGGGATCAATTTCGATATGTTTATTGATAGATCCTTTAGTGGAGTACCACGCTTCTATGAATTCGCGTTCTTTCTTCGTTCTTGCTTGACCTAGTATGTGAACGCCGCTCCAGTCGAACTCGTGTCCTTCTTGATCTTTGTGTACGGAGATGAGAGAGAATTGATCGTGTCTTTCAGTGGCGAGCTTGTGTTCATGTATTCTGGTGGAGAGCTTCCTTCCTGTTTGTCCTATATACCGTTTGTCGCAGTCCTTGCATTGGATCCTGTATATGACATTGTTCCTCGTCATTGGATCTAATTTTCCCTTTGGTCTTGATAGTGTCCTCCGCAAGGTGTTCGCCGGCTTGTAAGCGACCGTTATATTGTGCTGTCGTAAGAGCCTTGCCGTCATTTCAGCGGTGTTCTTGATGTATGGGAGTGTGTTACGTTTGCCTGCATTTTGAGCTGTTGCATCGATTGTATTTGGCTTCCTAAGTGATCTCCAGATGAACTTCCTCGGGTATCCATTTTTCTGAAATAATTTGTACAGGCGTTTTTCTTATTTGATCTTTGATTCTGTTGTGCTGCAGTGTGTCTCGATCCGCTTCAAAAGTGTCCGAATGCAGCTTCGTTCGTGACAATTTGGATGGTTGCTTTGGTAGCTGAGGATTTGGTCCGTATGTGCCGCCTTTCTGTAGACCTCAGTTTGTAGCTGTCCGTTTGGTAATCTAGTAATTACTAGATTACGCAGGCAAGGAAGAGGTACCCACCCAACTGCGCACTGATGATGTCTCCTCGTATGGTGACGAAACGTTTGCAAGCCAAGTGCCAAGCTCGGCGAACAGATCAACAGCCACCTGATCAACAACCAATAATATGCCAAGTTAATAGAGCAAAGTACATTAGTGGGATGAATTGGATTATATGAGAACAGAACGGGCGCCTCGACAATTTGGTCATGTGACTGAGCAATCGAATAAAGTATAGACTTGGAAAAGCAACTCATCAACTGTGAAGCACTTCCAAGACACCGGCGTTCTTAGCACTAGAGCGGTCTCATTCAAGGCCTTCGTCCATAAGAATGGTACAAAAATTCTGGCGTTCTGTGATGATTAAATTATAGACAATATAAAAACCTGAGTGTCACATCTCAGCGTGCATTTTACCGTTTGGCCTGTACGCATGTGAATCACAGTAAACGCTTAATTTTCACGCATCTCGATTTTGCGCGGTGATTAATGCGCGAACTTACTGCCTGGAAGGTCCGTGGTTCGCATTCGAATCTCTGCATCTCGACTGCTCCTGTCTAGGATTAGACAACATTGTTGAGTCTCTGTCCTTGCGCTTTCCTCTGGTGATATGGCAACTAATCATCGGAAGGATGGTACAGCTGAATCATTTTTTATTCCTTCATTTTTACTAGTTTCTAACACCTTGAGGCAAATATTTTCGTCGCTGAAAGACTCTGTAACGTACTCATAGTCTGATGCTTCCTAGATGATTCTTCTCCAAATAAATGGCTTCCACTTCTGCACTTTACTGTTCTTTTCATTAGGCAGAAGTAGCGCAGTGCCACATCGCATAAACGCACAACCAGACTAGCCAAGAATATCCGATACTGCGGAAGTTACCTCATTGGTTCGGGACACTACGGGAAAAATTAGAGCACTTTATAATCTCCTCTTCATCTAGTGCTCTGTATTTGGCAAACTGACTTCCTCTAGTTACCCGGAAGTGAGATTTTTCAGCACAAGTATGCACATGAGAGACTCTGATGTCAGCTTCTTAGCTTGAAATATGTTTATACTCTCACGTTTTTCACATCTTTAATCAAGTAAGAGCTTTCGGATTAAAAAACGCCATGTTCACACGATTGTGACGGACCAAAAAAATAAAACACTGTCATTCGGAAACAGCCTGGTAGCCCAATGCTATAGTAAATGTTGATCATAGGGGCCAAATATGGTATTAGCGATCACACGTTTATGCCCCAGGTTTTGGAGTTTTTGACCAGCCGCTCGTGGCCGATTGGTGAATTACTCAACCACTGGGAGAAACTTCCAGGTTCGAAACTCTGAGATTCGTGAGTTGCGCAGTGCTGATGATTCCCAACAAGGATAAAACAGTTGCAAAATGATTCTCAGCATTTCAGCATAGATAAGCTTTACTGACAGGATGAAACCTCTGTTGAAAATTATCAAATCTCAAACCACTATCGGCAATATGATTGTCTGTTCTTACCAGTGCATGAGGCTGAAAATGGACACTTGACGCTTTGCCTTCAGTCAAGTTTGAACACCAAAAGTGACCATGACATTCGGCTTGTGGTTTTGACTGGTTACCAACTGCGCGGCCTGAAAACTAGCCAACAAACGTTAGATAAAAGAACCCGGAAAAAATACCTCAACCTCGAAAGTTGTACCAGTTTCCTT
Organism: Clonorchis sinensis; assembly: GCA_003604175.2. NCBI lineage: Eukaryota > Metazoa > Platyhelminthes > Trematoda > Opisthorchiida > Opisthorchiidae > Clonorchis > Clonorchis sinensis. The sequence goes on along the minus strand of CM030369.1, from coordinate 4,319,075 downwards.
TCTGAGTGCACCTTCTGAGCAAACTTGCATTATTGGGAAAATATTTTCTGGGCTGTCTTTTCGTTATGTGACCCGAACATCCAATGTTATCTTAAGCACATTGTTTGCGTGTAATGATCACGCCCAAAAACACACACGTTGCTCTGAAAACCACAAGCGATAAGAGAGAATACTGGCTAGCTACTTCTTCAGCAGTGGATTTGCGACGATTTTCATTGTTCAACCTAACTTTTCGTAATTCAAGGAGGAAACTCTCAATTGATTGAGGCTTAGAGTGAAAATGGGGGGGCATCAGGGAAGCGCAGTGGGAATTTTAGACAGTATGTGGTTGCAGTGTGCGCTAGATGTACATTTGACAACTGGCAAATGGAGCACTCGATATAACAAGATGAGCCCCGATTACTGACAGCCGCATGCTCCCTTAAATTCAACCTTGACAGCTGAACTGAAAATGCAAAGCCTTTTTTATGTCTCCTTTATTTTCTTCACTTTTTTCACAGTGAAACCTTTGTTCAGCTGCATCATCCTTTATCCAGATACTGTTCAATTAATTATTTTCCCGCTTGACTGGAAACTCATTCTCTTTGCGGTTTGGATATTCAGTGGGATCGAGCTGTCAGAAATCAAAAGCAGATTACACCATATGCTTAAAATATGAGATGGGTGCATTCTGTTTTTGCCGCCTTTCCATTTACACTTGCCAGACATTTTGATCAAACATTCGGGACGCACAAAATTGGGTTTAACTGATACCCAAAATGTCTAGGTGTCAGTTGTCTAGTAGCAAGCGTTCGCTGAGCATTAAACACATTGTCTGAAGCTGGTTCAAACTGCGTCCAAAATATAATGATTCTGTAGATCCGATGAATTACTGCACCCTAGGAACAGATCAAGAAGGGATGGTTGCATGCACAAATGTGGTCCACTCGGAGGTCTTTTGATGAGGTGATTTTCAAAGTCGCCGCTTTTCCTGTTTACTACGAGCTGGATGTCTTAAGACAAAAACCACAGGTTACAGTTACAGTTTAAACTTGTCTACATACTGCGCTTAGATCCCATACCTTTAACTCATTAGTTACAAAATGCCTTTTACTTTTCATAGTATAATGACTATTTGACTATAAGACATTTTCGTTTCTCTGCCGTAACTCGCAGCACCCCTTCTTTATTCTGTTTCCACCAAAACAGATCCATTCTTCCCGTTGCGCTACTTTACAAGTAGTTGGATTGTACAGTGGTTGGACAACGTATTTCAAGCTACTTTCGCAGTCGCTGTTCTCCTTTTCTGGATATGTCTCTTTCACGGAATGCGCGCGGTAGGTAGTTAAAACCTATCCAGCTTACATCCTACATTTTTGTAAATATTGTTTTGCGTTGTAGATACCGAGTCATCCGAAAGTTTACAGCCTCTTGAAGCTTAGAATTCGAAGTCAAGGTGTTAGCTTTGAGACATTCTACAGCATATTGTACCAAAGCATCCTTGAACTTCGTAGAGTCCGCTGTAACCTATTGTTAAGTGACATTTGGTGTAACTATAACTGGAACTATAGCTGGTTCTGTGAAGAGAGGATCTTACAAGTCATTTTAATGCATGTTTGTCATATTGTCGATCTAAAGAAAGAACATTTGATACGTGCCGTGCAACAGAATGACATAGTCCCACTAGGTGTCATTCTCACAATTGCATGGAATCAAGCTGCATTTATTTGGTTATGCCACTGTAACATGTGTGCCCCGGAAGCGATACAAAGTTACAAAGTTAACCGTTACAGAAACATTGGTATAAAACAGTGGTGGCCCCTGTAAAGTTGTTGAATGTTTGGCCACTAGATATTAGTACCAGGCTGGTTATTTGTCAAACTATAATGTGGAGTTGCTTTTGATTTACCGATGTATTATAATCGACGAGTTTCTCTCTCAGAGCTTTTAGCAGACAAATATCGACAACTTAGTGCGTAAAACTGAGCGTACTTTTGTCTTTCATCTGAACTCTCTTTATCCAGGTTAGACGCACTGTATGTGGCTTCTACTTGCCCAAACTGGCGATAGTGGCTGCGCCTTGGATGACTTTTATTTGGTTCGCAGCTTGGAATACCCAGAACCAGTACAAAGATGTGAAGTTCAATTTATCACTCGAATTACGGACAATTGCGGTAAGTTTCTTCGGATTGTGCCTACTCGAATGTGCTTTCTGCCTGGTCTTTGGATTGAGGCCATTGTTATGCCCCGATTCCAGAACATTTTCAGTTTCAGTTAATTACAGGCAACAACATCGAATAAATTGCTTGGCTGAAGATTGAGAGCCTCTATATCCTGCCGGAGAATAAATTTATTACACTGCTGTTCAACCACTTGTTCACATAATAACTAGAAGCGTCCCGGTTCTTAAGACGCACACCGCTGAACATTCGCAAAGGAACAAAGCGGTTGCACAATGCTTGTCGGTTTCCGATCATAGACTGACTTCACTTGTAGGATGCAATTTCCTTTGTGTTCTAATTTCAGTGACAGCAAGCTTGCCACTTATCAAAAGCTTCTACGATTACTGCCGGGTGGATGAAACCCGTGGTTAAATGTTGCATTGTATGTGAGGCCTGGATGGCTATTCAACGATAACTACTACTCTGATTGACGAGTGTATGCTAGAACTAACTAGATTGTGTACTCCCATAACCAATGCCGTGACATGAGCAAAACTTACGACGTACACAACAGGCTGATAATAGACAAATGAAGACGTTTTCAGGACGACTGGTTTACGGCCTGCAACTTAAACTTTCGACGAATTTCGCATTCTTAGGTTTTCACCTACGAAAATGGAAACCTAAAGTGTTTCATAAAAAGCCGGGAAGGATCTCCAGGAATAAACTCAAAACTGGAACTTCTAGAAATCATTGCCGACTGAAAATATGTTGAGACGAGTGCTGTAGAAGAACAATATTTCGGAAGTTATGCAGGTCTTCTCTTGAGATCCCGCCATTTGAAAAACCACCCAAAACAACCTCAGCTGACTCGAACTGCTTGACCGAGCATTGAATGGCGCCACATCTTGCTAATCAGACACTCGAAACTGAAAAGTAAAGTTTTCAGGTCTAAACCTTCCTTGAAATACTCACAAATTTTTCCAACTGTAGTGAGATAACTGTACAGCTTTTCTTCAGGTTCCACCATAGGTTGGTTTTACCTTAAAATCCACAAATAGAATGCCGAAACTTCCCCATAACTCAACAACGGTTTTCGATGCAGAAACAAGATTAGGAATTGACTGTGAGGCAAAATAAGTGGGTCAGAAATCTGACTTAGCAAGCAGTGAATCGAATTTTTCTGACAGCAGTTCCACAAGTTTTTAGTAAACATTCACTAAACCACTACACAAAGGCAGCTAGAATAACAGGTTTATTTTCAAAACTTGGTTGTGAGGAGGATTGCATGCTGGCCTTTTTAGAAGAAGACGTACCTGTTGGGCTTGTCGCACACGGGGTTATCTCATCAAAAACTGATTTGCGAGCCTTTCCGCATAATTCCGTCTCACTAAACAGGTAGGTTTTCCATTTCGTTCGTGAACTGAGATCAAATGTCCTAAAGGATAAGCAAACACAGCATATTTTTCATAATTTTAGCTTCATGGAGACATTCCACTCTCTCCAAGTGCCAGTTTCTAGGTGTAAATTCACAAAGTTGGTAAGATACAGCAATGTTAGAACACTCAGTACAATGGTTGTTTTCCCCTGGCCGCTGTCAGCAGCGGCTCTTTTGACCATCTTTAGTGAGGTATTACACGATTCTGGTTGACTTTGAACCATGTGGCTCCTTTGGCTGCCTTTAGGAAATAGGAAGCTATGTGCAGAAACACCAATATCTCTTCATATTTTTGTGGCGGTGTGGCACCTTAGCTGCATGGAAGCAGCTTCCTAGACATGTGTGTCACGGAGGAAAAAATCTTCTGGACGGTATTCACTGTGAAAACATGGTGAGCAACTTTTCCCAAACATGTTTCGGTGAGAAGTTATATGCCATCCGATCCCTGTTAGGAAAGTCCGTCTTTTTTTGGATCGTATCTGATAGACTATTTTTAGCGGTCTAACCAACAGTATTCGTAGTTTCCCCAGAACGTGCTCCGTGCCACAATCATTCCAGTTATCTTAAAACGATGCACCTGTTTACGTATATTTTATCTCAAAAAGAAACATTGTCTATGCCCTCACCACCAGAGTAGATATCTGGGCAAGTAAGTTAAGTGACATTGTTTTGGAATCGATTCTCTGAAGGAAATTTGATGGACAGTCCTTAGAAAAGTCGTAGGGGACCACGCTCGTACGTTTGGGCAAAAGCTTCAAGTCACATTATTACCAGAAACATGAGAAGTATGCCTGTTTTGCTGGATAGTTGAACATTGGCTGACTGCGGAAACATGTTGATCAGCCATCATCGTTCACTAATTACTTCCGGTGGTCGTTGCTTTGATGCGACTGGATTTAGCTGGGTACGACCAAAGTCAATTGGCTAGTGGTCATATGGACCTGTCAGAGGAGCTTACAGCCTGTTCACTTCGTCCCCTCACCGGCGACCGAAAACTAGCGTTTGGTACAGTATAGCTCCATGATTAAGCACACGGCCTGAACAAGAATTCTCAAAACAACCAAAGAGTTGTCCTGTAAAGTCACTTTTGAGGGAGAAATATCCATGCTGTTCAAGATTCCAAAAGTTTGTGGTGACTCCCAGTGACTCCCGAGTTCTGAAGAACATATCATCAAATTGTGACACGAAATTGAAGTAGCCTTTTCAATTGCACTCCGCACAATCTTCTTGAACTCATTGCGGGCTGCAGAACTGTTCTTGCCGGAAACCCTAAAGAACGTATCAGATGACTCGGTTTTGGTGGTGGTGCTGTCAACACCGGTGTTTAAGTGTCGTATCTTTATAAGCTATCTCAAGTAATCTTGATTATGATGGAAGGACAAAAATGCAGAGAGCGGAGATAAAGTACCAACCCACTACTACGCCGACCTGATGGGCTCCAAAACGGATGAAGTTACTATTAGACTGCCGAAGAGTATTCGTCGGACGCATTGGTAGCTCTGAATAAAGAAAAATTAAAAATTGATTTGCACTTGTGTAATTATGGCTTTTTTGACCATCTTGTTTTAGCATATGTTCGGCTGTACGTTTAAAGTTGTTCCAAGGTGCAAACATCTCTGTGGTCCATAAAAACAATTTATCAGCACGCACACGAACCCACGTTTGAATGCTGACCAAACATGGAAAACACACCCGAATTGGCCATACGAAAACATCTGGAAGGGGTAAATTGGGACCGTTCAAATCGCGAACAGTGTGTACAGACGATTTGTCTGTTGTTAAACTACATCACTTTACCTCGGCAACCCAAATAAGGATCATATAGGTTAACGAGTTAGTATGCATTCCAGAAAAATTTAAGGTTAAAAACTTTTCACTGGGAAGACCCTGTAGCTTTCGATCATCCCGCTTGTTGTGTCTTGTCTAGGGGAGCAAAGTTCCCTGATGCTGGTGAAACTTTTGACGATAGTTTGTAGAACGTTTTATGGGAACTTTAGTAATATCGCACAAATAGCATTATCTCTGACGGAAATGTTTCAACCTACATTGACAAAATGCGCTCCCAAGATCACCTATCTTTACTATCCAGACATTATTCCTCTGTCTACTGAGGTCAACTGAACGGGTATCATGATAATACTGAGTCGATCGTTGATCGTTGCACATATGGCTGCGCACCGAACTTAATTAGACGGTTTCCCCGTACATAGTAAGCGTGCATTTGGGTCACTTTTAGGTCAATCTAGTTATTCTTTTGAAAAGCCTTTTCTTATGGAAATGACGCTTTATTTCCTATTTTCGTGAACTTTGACGCCAAAAGTGCTTAGGGGCTCTACTGCCCCTGCGACGTTGGGGTCCTGAAACGTCCACCCACAATGGAAATAACCCGAATAGAGTGTCATTTCGTTTCTTTGTGTGTGCAATCAAACTGATTAATTTCTATAGCTGTTAGTGATAGTAACAGTCACTTTGCGAGTCCAGACAGGAAACCCCATTTCTCCGATCTCAGTGTCTTCTTTTTATTCAGGTTTTCACATTCGATCACCTTGGTTCATCTTGAACACACCGAGCGATTTTATGTGTTTTCTTACCCATTTACGCTTAACAAGTTTAGGAGCACGTTTGAATGGCTTCTGGCAGCTCACACTGTCCGCCTAAAGCCACTTTTGTAACATTGCTTGAATAGTGATTAAACATTCGCTTACTGAATCTGGTTCCCTGTTATTCCTTCTCCTCTCTGTTTTAGTATACAGGAGCAGTGCTTATTTGCTTTGGACTGATCTATGTAGTCGTGCTTCTGGTCTTGATCTTCCGTGCGTTCACCGAGTTGGGCTGGCTAGCCTATAACTGTAAGTCCCTATTACGCTCGCCGATGCCAGTTTACAGGGTGTCATCAAACAGTTATGGTCGATGTAGTTCAAGACTTATTTGAATCCTTAGTGAATCCGAAATCGTGGCCTATTTTTATTAACACGAGAATACCTACTATGACTGCCATCCTCCAACTTATCCTACCTTCCCTACTTCGAAGAATATAGTTTTGCTTTCTGAACTTCGTACTTTTGCGTCTGCACTTACGGACAGTCCTAGAATGCTGCAACTGTTCCCTATTTATTTGCAATTGTTTTGACATATTGCAACTGGTCCTTATTTCGACGATTGAATACTGGGGATTCGCAGTGGTTGCTAAGTAAAATGCAAAACAAATATCCATGTCTCAAGTATAGTCTCCTCCTACTTGACAGTGGTGAAAAGGTCTACTGTAACTGAACGAATGCAGCCGAATTTCGTCCACTATTTAGCTGATTGTGGCAAAAAAATGTTCCATCAGACACCCAATGAAGGATGGTAAAGTGCCGTTGCTTCAGCCGAATTTCTTCCTCTCCTAGTTTTAACACGAAAACCTTACGGTGATTATCGGAATGCTAATAGGTGTACGTTTACCTTTTAGGAGTGATTTGGCCTCGCAATCCGCCACACGACGTTCAGCAAGTCCCTATGGTGGACGATTAGGATTGCCTAACCCACTTGCCTTCCTTGGCTCTATTCGTGAACTGTTTGTTAAACGACCTAAATTTATCCGGCAATCGACGGGTACACGAACTTACCATTGCCTGTGTTAATTGAATAGATAGGGAAACAACACAATCTTCAGTCACATAGCGTGGACAACGGACAATTTCACCAAAGATCTTGCAGTCATTAACCAGCTTATTCTTGATGCGGTTGAATCACTTTTCTCTGTGTCCAAACGCTACGGACCTAAACAACATGACTCGAGTTGCCATTGCCTAATTGATCAAAAACCAGCGCTATCGCCACACTTTTGTCTATGTTCTTGCGTTTTCTTTTCGCCTCAGCTGTTCAACCCCAAACCACGCAGTCCCTTCGGAGTAAATGTATCTATTGTTACATTCTATGTCAAATAAACTCAGCTGGCTTAATTTTAGCCATAGAAATACTTAGCTCGCTTTGCCCTCCGTGTAGGACAGTCTAATAGCTATGATGATACTGCAAACTTTCGACTGCATGCACCTAATATGAACATAGACCCAAAATAACTTGGTTAAATGCGTGTATATGCGCTTGAAAGATAGAAATAGCAGATTGGTCCCGTCATCATCATCGTCATCACCATAACTATCATCATCATCGACAGCATGACATCAGTGTTCAACACCGATGCTTGCTGTCTTACAACCATGATTTATTTATAAAGAAGAAAGGAAGATTGGGAATGGACTTAGTTCTAGCTTACTATAATCATTCCGAGGTGCCTACCTTTAGATAACGACCTTCGCTTTTGGGGCTTCCTATTTGGTACACCATATGCGTGTGCCCGTCCAGCGCTGGTGATAAGTAATTCGACGCTACAACTCGAACAGAACCGGAATCTGTTGTTTCCGTTGAAGTTGAAGATTAGTACGCTTAATTGGTACTTTTTTGTGCACAAAAATCGTGGCCTTACTAGAAATTGCTCACTGGTTTTTTTTGCTCTCCTGCAGCTCTTCGTCTGAAAATCCTGATCTCACTTTCATCCCTATTGGTTGTGGTGATCTGTTTGGCCATCGGCTTACACTTCATCTTCTGGAATGTAGTGAAGATAAGCAACTCAACAATGGATCCACAACAAAAAACAATGAGATTGGATTCGCCTGCGGTTTTCAATTATCGGTACCGATCAGCTGCCGAGTTTTCGCTTGTTTATGGCATCGTCAATGCGTATGTGGTAGTGCTGGCCATCATATATTCGCCTTCGAGGCGCGCAGTTCACGGTTAGTGATGTGCTTGCTCGGTGACGCTTTTTTGTGAATCCTTTTCGTATGTTTCCATGTCTTTGACTAGCAGTAGGATCAGTCGTCCTTGTCACCTCGTGCAACAAAGTACAATGGAAGTCGATGTTGAGAAACCAGAAAATAAAAATCACATGATAAAAACAAGAGTATATTAAAAACACGTACTGCCACAAGTTCTGAAGTGTGAACGGTGTTTAAATTGGAATGAACATCATTTAGGAATTATAACGTGAAATGTTTGACTCAGGCAGTTTGTACCGGGAGAGCAACAAAGGAAAAGGGCTCAGAAGAGAGAGAGAGAGAGAAACATGTAGGCGTGGATCCAGCAACAGAGTGGACATTCTTATTACGGTGGTATACTCCCTCATCCCATGTAGGTCACTTCACCCAGTGGACTTGCACATACTTCAGTACACACTTATGGGCTTGCGGAAAGGGACAGACATTTTTGCTTTATCTGGGGCCACGACATCTAGTCCCAACGCAGTAGATTTATGCGAAAAACGATAACGGTTTTAAGCATTATTATCTGGTTCTTCTGAGATAACTTTTTGTCTATTCGTGTGCGTGTAGTACTCTAACTTCCTTGCAGTGTGCAGACCTCTTAATCCCGACGGTGCTGAATTACACGACAAAATGTCAAGTTTCTCGACCTGTTTTGGGAAAACGTTATGTTTCCTGGTCCAATGCTCCCTCGCTTCTGCTTACAAGGGTTATTCGGATGTTTAGTCATCTACTAGAAGAAATAATATCCCACCTTTTTCAGTACGACGCTTTGAATGGTCTCACACTACAGTGATGGCGTTAAGATCCTCACATATTGTGATGGCTTGGTCTCAAGTTTGTTGTATACACATCACAGCAATCATTTTGACTGCTTTGGTTGCGTTTCAGAACATAGTTTTAAAGATTACCCATCTTTGTCAATGGTCAATGGTTCGGATGAAGACATCATTTACGAGTGAGTGATTTTAACTGTACCCTGCTCTAATACATGGATCAACCATTATTCTTCTCCTTTGAATCATGTTGCGACATTGAACTTCCAACGCTCAGGACCTTTCTGGTACCCACGACAATGTTTTGCTTGGCATTCATGTCCGAGTGTATTGCCATAGGAGACAAACTATCGTATCAAACTATTATCCTCGTAAGTAGCGACACATGATATCAAAGATCCAAAAATACTTGGAATTCTTGGCCACCTGCTGACCAAGGCAGGCTATTATATCACACATAAAGCGTCAATTCGTTTACCGCAAATGTTCATCATCCTTCACAGTAGACCTGATATGTTAAATCATTTTCAATGAGTGCATGGTGTAAGAATCATAAACACAAGGCCCAGCGTTCTTAATGGAGACAGGTATGATTAGAAGGCGCATGTCCTTATGGTTAACACTAAGTGGATGGTTAGCTGATCGGGTGTTATATGATTCTGTTTTGTCAGATGCCTCATGCCACAGTTTGCTTTAGTCCACTGAACTCGTAATCCTCAAAACAGCAACTGTGTCAGACTCTGTGTCTTGAAAAACTGCGGGCTTCACTTGGTTTATACCTGTGATCGTCGAAGTCGATCAGAACGCATCCGGCAAGTATGTGGGGTCTGCCGTATATAAAGTTAGAAATCAATCAGGTGGTAACCGGCAATTCCCTTCTTGCAAACCGACAGAAAGGTGGGAAAACCATTGATATGCACGATTGGATTTTCTCACTAGACAGTTGATGAGATGAATGAATCACAATCAACTCAATTCAAGTTATCATCTATAAACCGTACACTATAGACACATTGGTCCCGGCTGCTACAGCTTCGATCACCGGAAAACGGGACAGTGTGGGACATACAGCCAATCCTTGGAGGCGATGGCAAGCCCGTGGAATCCGTAAAGAAGTGACAATCTCAGTCTTTTTGGAATATTTGTGTACTTGCAGACAGTTCTGGCAATAAAGCTTCAATATGCAGAAATTTTTCCTACAGAGTAAAGCAGACAGAGACAGTGATCATTTCATTTGCGAAGGGACACGAACTGAACAAAGATGCTGGTGTAGTTCAACAGTCAGTTAAACAGCATTTTCAAAAACTTATCAACAGTCGTTACCAAACTAACGAAACGGGCCTGTGCAGGAGCTCGACGGGCACGAACTGAAGCTGTATTCATGAATCCACATTGTCCACCAAAATAAAAGCATTTAATTAACACCTCGAAAGTAAGCATAAGGAACAGTATAATTGCAATGTCTATAACGACAAAGTGCGGAAAAAGGCTAACTTTCAGTCGTTAGTCACGTTAGTCACGTGTGACTCCGTCTCTTTTCTTCACCCTTGGATTGGATATCATACGCACTCGTTATAGATATTTATCTATGCGAAGGCTGCTAACAGATGGAAAGTTTCACAGACAACAACAGGTGGTACGTGATTATATTAAGGTTTCCAAGCTTCTAGATTGTTCTGTAGTCATTAAATGCGACAACAACTCAGCGGGAAAACAACCCCAAAACGAAATGTTAGCTCCTGAAGTGTCCAATCTACCCCCGGAAGAGGACATCCTGATAAAATGCTTTGTGGTATCGACCACATTTTATCGTTCCCATGGGATGTTAAAAGTTCCGTTCATTTATTTGCGGAGAACGTTCGGTGAGTGACGCATTCCCTTATCTATTAAGCTGCTTGTCTGTATCGGCATTTAGCTGTTGCCTCATTTCGCCCCCGATTTATATGTGTGTAACTTGAACTTTAAGGCCAAAGGGAGTGACATCATACTCCACTGCAGGGGGGATGAGGAACACTGAATCCGTTAGAAAAAAGTGTCAAATATCACTGTTGCCTTAATTTAGCAAAACCGACACACTTGGAATCTGAAATGACCCCTCAGTGACTTGCAACGTTTCGTTTATTTATGCGAATGGACTCCGAATGGCTTGAACGACTTGTTGAGTCCATCTTTTGCCGTCCGCACATACGGACACCGGGCTAGTCTAATCCACGGATTACACTTGTTTTCATTACGTAAATGGCAATCAACAAATATAAAGGCAGTGATCGTTCACAATTCTGTGGCTGAAATTTTTATGATATTCTGATGAGAAATGCTTCCAGTCGTTCCACTTGCTCTGCTAATGCTGAGCAAATTACGTGCTAGTATTCACTGTCTTGAAGGTCGCAAAGCGTCACCAAAGTAGATAAGTTTTTGCGCCTTTTGGTTAGCATGCAAATGTCACTTAAAGAACTCCAACCGCCTGTTTGCTGTTGATATTTTGTTGCAGGCGTATCCAGAGGACCAAGTCCCCTTTCTCTCGAGGCCACATCGATTTTTTGTTCTCTGTTGTCATTATTGGGGTTTATACAACTTTCTCTCAAAATGTAGTCAAAAGTTTTTGAATTTTTCACTAGTGGGACAGTTTCCGGTCCTTAGGCCTGTACTGAATATGGCGCTCTCTAACTGAGAATAACCCGCCAAAATATGGTTGAACTTTTATTTATGTGAAATTCGCAATGCTTTCTGTAAAACTGACTCGTGTTTCCGTTTAGGTCTGATATTGAAACGCTTCGTCTCCGGCCCGCTCGTTGATAGTGGCTATCTCCAGAAGTCAGGAGAAGTTAACCGCCGCTTTGCACAAAACATTCTGTTCGTTTGGTTGACGCTGTGATCAGGCTTTGTGCTGCATAAACAAGCCTACATTCATTGCATTCCGGATCTTCTCAAGGGTTAACTTGTGAGACTCTCTTGTGTTTCCACTTTTCATCGTATTTTGTCAGCACGTTGTCATACATTCTCACGAACAGCAGTTGTTGTATCAAAACGTTCAGTGGAAGAACGCCCGAAGCTATTGTCAAAAGCATTTTTGCAACTTTCAGACATGCCGCATTTTCTGGGATGTGTTACACATTTCGAACGTCTGATGAATTTCTGATGATAGTTTCAGCGAGGTCTGTTGCTATTCACTCAAGCATCTTGGCCATGAGGGTGATGGCTAGAATATCATGGTTCATACCCTGAACGACCCAGTTGGCAACAGCATTTATGTTGAATAGTAAGTGGTCTGGAGTTTATCGTTGATGATTAGGACTTTATTTCATCCGATGGTGGTTATAAACTTGCAGTTCATTTAGAACTGATATACCTATCCTCGGCTGGATGCACGTCGTACAACAGAGGGAAAGGTCGGCAAGCTGCTAGTTTATCTCGGACCCGTTCAGGTGCTTATTTACAAGGTTATCTTTGCATTGAAGACATCAGATAATTTGCCGGTAGTCTGTTTCATTTTTTAGGGGAAATGCAAGCAGGAAGACCACCGCGTCTTCCATTCGGTTGCCGTATATCTAAGTTTTTGGCTTCAAAACTGACCATATCTAACAAAATCAGCCTGAAACCCATGTCCTTGTACACGAGTGATTACTAGATGAGATGCCCTTATTCCGACATTTGAACAGTCATTCTCTGTTGCGGACAATCATCTCGATGGTTTATCTGGCTCTAGGCTTTCTGTCAGATGTACAACTCAAATGGATTACAAAGGACAGAAGGTATCAAATAATACCGAACTGTCTAGCACCGGAAATAAGATGACGCTACCCTAGTGTCTTCTGCTAGATCTAATCACACATCCTGGATATATGGAGTATTTTAGAACGTTTTCACGTACACCAAGTGGTGAGCGGTCTTAATAGAACGGTGATGACATATTACATATTTATAGTATCCTCGGTGGGCAATCCGAATCCCATTTACGATTTTAAAAAAGTGAGAATAAAGATAGAGAATGTGCAATGTTAGTACAACTCATGCGGTATGCTCGAAAGTGCATTGTTCTAATCAGCTAAACGGTTTGCTTTGAGAATAACACCGGGAAGCATATTTCAAATAACCGGAACTCCAGCAGCAAGCGTGTTCGTGGTAGCAACGTTACGTGAACGGAATTGGAATTCAATGCAATATGCAAACAGACAACCTCTGACAACCACTCAAGGTGGTTGTTTAGGGGTGTAGAAACGGATTAGTCCTTGGACCAGCCACTTTTCAAAATATTTGTTGCTTGGGCTGAGCTCGAAACATTAAGAGAAAGCCTAAATCAACCAACCTTTTAGGGAGGGCTTCCCAGAGAAGACAAAATCTATTAATCATACCAGATACCATTAGAATTTTAAGGGGCAAAACGCAGCGTGACGCCTGCTGAGTGTGCAAGGATCGGACTGTAGTTTGGATGGACAGTGTAATCCGTTAATATTTAAATTACTTTGCAAAATCCACATGAACAGCACATCACGTCTGCTACACAGGAAGTGAGTGCGCGATTCATTTAAATAATGGGACAGCTTGATTTTGGTTTCATTTTACGTCCTGGATTAGCCTGTAAAGATACAAAATTAACTTCCTTGTCAGATTCATTCTCCGCAATTTCAAACTGCCATCCGTGCTTCGCCAGCCATGGACTTCGTGTTCAACTCCCACTAACCAACACTGCGCTCGTCACATTTTCCTCTACCCATTTACTAGTATTGTTTATGATTCCGTGTTTCCAGCACGTCAATTGTCATTCGATCAGTCTTATGGTGAGTCATCGTTGAAGTCCAATTGCCGATCTGTTCTAATTCTCCTGTTCTCTTAGCATGGTGTCCTTCGACAGTCGTGTTTGTTTCACCTCGTGGATGCGACCTTAGAAATACTGAGTACTCAAGGGTTTTTTTAACTAAGCTTAGGCTTGCCTGCTTCTGAAAATATGGTATTTTGAACTGGGTGAATTAATTAATTATCGATATACTTGACCAATCATATGCCTCTATTTTTAACGGGACCATTAAATTTGTGATCACAAAACAGAGCCATCTGATGATTAGAGCTAATGCTTTTGAACCGGTTTTTATAAGTGCTAAGGGCTCGTGAAGCACGGCCGCGGCTACATAGTTCAGAGACTGTTTCGTTTGAACTCAGCCGTGATGCAAATTACTTAGGAGATTTTTGGATCTGGAGACGATCGCTGCAAGCAACTATAATTTGTCGAAGCTGTACAGGTCGGTTGTGTTGCTGTACGAAAAATAAACCTTTGGTTCTATTTGAATTTTTCATTGTTTGTTTAACATTCACCGACAACTTTGTGTATACAAATAATTTCACCTTGTCGATTCCGGTGTGTTCACTATGTTTGTCAGATAGCAATATAAAAACGAAGCCATATATAAGATTAAGGACTAAATTACTTAAGGTTCACACGAAAAGCATGTTAGGACACTCTAAAAAGGCAGACAATGTGAAGTTGCAGGCAAATGTAAATGCAATACAGCTCGTTCAGGATTTGGCATGTTCAGATAGACTAGTCGGGAGGTCCATAAATGTACTTTATGTTCTGCTGCATCAACAACATATTTACAGAGATGGCAGTGTCTCCATTGGACCGAGTCGTGGAAGCGAACCAGCACGTGGAATGCATTAAAGCAGACACATTTCTGTGGCTTGTATGGACAGGAACTGATTCTATGCCTCTGTATTTAAGTGAGATTTTGTCCTGTAATTAAAGCCAATCCATGCTAAAAAGCCGGCAAACACTACACAGCTGTTTCATCCTTACTGGGGAACATCAGCACCTCACAAAATTCCGGGGAGTTTCGATTCGTTACTTACGGGCCCTTAGTCCCATGGAATGACCAGTGCACTTCGTTGAGTTTATGAATTATCCATTTTCCCATTCTGGAAAAAACATTGTTGGACCATTTTTCTGACACAAGCAATATTAGCTGGTAATGTATGCACCACAACTTACGAAATGGAACATTCAAACATAAGAAGTAAATAATTTTGAAAAAATTCCTGACACACAGTCATACAAGCTTGTTCCTCAGAAATCCCTAAAGATTTTGGGGGATAATCTTTGGTTGTGTTGCAAAGCGACTTATGCAAATATCTTTTTAATTCGACAGAATTCGGGTGTTACTCATATGACACTAAATAATTAGTCAGACCGCATCTGAAGAAGGTTAAAAATTCACAGAAGAATAACACACAGCCTAAGGAAGAATTCATCGCGGTCGACCCACTGGAAGACTTGTCCAGAGGATCTGAAGGTAGAGTGAGCGTTTTACTATTAGTTGGTTGTAGTCTCAGTCTCTTCCGCTGTGTGTCTTCTTCAGACAGCTTTTGCCTTTATTCTGTAATCTAAACGTATCCGAACGCTTTGAAATCCATCTATAGGAGCCGTCCAAACGACTGAATTCATCAAGATCAATTTCTCCCCACGGAACAATCTGTTGATATTTGAAATATTCGATCACCTTGATCCATTTCATCAGAACAGTCAGAGGACAGAAGTTGCGAATTCACCACTCACAGACGTTAAACCTTCAACATTTACGGGTGACGGACATGATACCAACGAATTAATTACTACGAACGTTATACTGGTCTGAGGGAGGGGCTGGTTACAGTTCGGTTGCAGAGCAATCTGACAACTTGAATCACTATCATCCAAGTGCATGTTTTGGCTCGTTATGCACCTACTGAATTATTTTAAAGAAAGCTGTCAGTTTCGACTATTGATTTCGTAGAAGAGTAGTGGAAACATGACCAGGGTGGTTAGCCAGGTGATCCCCAGTTTGCTCTAGTGTTTTAATTTTTTAAGCCAGGTGAACTAAAGTAACTGACTTGGAAAATGTTCCAAGGCCCTCCGCAAAAGACGTTGATCAGTTCTTCCAACACAAATGTCACCACAACTACAAGTGAACTTATGGATAACGGGCGAGGCAGAATGATCACAAAATCTGTCGATGACCAACTGAATCACTTCAACTAATCTATGTGAAAATATACGGCGTTCGTAGGAAAAAGGAACGTGTATCAACGGTAGAACTAATCTAACCATTAAAATACTCATTTTTGGCTCCAGTAAAATTATAGTTACACAGGAGAAAATTTATTACATTTTATGTGGACCAGTCTATTCATCAGGGAGAAATGTATTGACGTGTGCTTCGCCTGGCAGTTTTGTTCACGGCAGCGTGCGAGCTACATCACAGCACAAAATATGTGGATACAAGCCTGGCCAACACATGCAACTGATCATGGTTGTTAATTCGTTCCGTGATCTGGGCAGTTTCATTGCAAACAATTCATCACCAATCAAGGTGACGTCATCAGTGCATTGTTAGTGAGCTTAGTGGAGCGTAGAGATGGGGTGGGGGTTGTGCGTTGAATAGTCTTGAGTGCGCGTTCTTATACGTGCTGCTAACCGGGGCTGACATTCGATCATGATTAGTTGTTCGGTTGGGCAGCTCCATTGGTTTCTCCGTCATCCTATGTCCTGATTGATCGATGACCACGTGCACTTTGAGCTTGGTCTCCCCTGGAGTGACCTCTTTCCTTGACTCCTCTGGATTCCGGCTTGTTGCTTCTGTTGATCCGACGCCAAGCTGTTCCTTGTTTCTTAGCTTATGAAGCCGATATTCGGCTCTCCCTAAGTATTCCGGTTGGGATGTTTGTCCTATACACGCAGTGGTGCCAAAATTGGATCCAGTTCAATGCATCGGTTGATCGAATTCGCCGTGGAGTACCATTTCTCCGAAAATTCCCTTCGGTGTCTCGTGTCTCCGTATGCCGAGAGTTTTGCGTTTTCCAGTTTAACATGCCATGCTGCCCTTAAGCACTTCATTCAGTATTTGACTATTTGACATCCATGCATGCATATTTCTTTATCCAAAGCAATAAGCTGCTGAACCAAAGTCGTACTCAGCAGCTGTCAATCCGTTTCTGTACGCAAACTGCTAACGCAAAATGCTCGACTTACGTTTCTTACTGTTGTACTATCTTTGCCATAACACACTATTTCTGCGTGAATCGTTGTGGAATACAAGTTGAACAGATGTATAAGAAGTCTGTGACGCTGTCTCACCTGGACATCAACTTTAAACTGGCTGTATGGGCCAAATACCAGGATTTTATCCCTACGTAAATGGCTTATTGAGGTAGGCAAATTTCTTCGGACGAAGACCTGCTTCTTCTTAAAACAGGATTGTTTGTTGACTGTCTCAATTCCCATTTCAAATTTTAGACAAAGTTCATATTCTAGGTCGCCTGCTACAGCCGCCGTCTTTCAGCAGATTTCGGAAGACTAGCACACTAAATAAATCAAATCAAAATCAAAACTGAAAACACCTTCTTGCTCGCTTTATACGCTCAAACGTCGCCAAACAGTAAGAATATCCGCCAGACATGCTACGCTCTGAACCTATCATGCAGCGGCAGTCTTGAACATTCTTTCTTGACATTCCCCAGGTCAGACTTGATGGGAATTCAATGGAATCTTTAATAGGGCTTTTCCGTCATCTGTGCTAAAAAACGAGGACCACTGTACAGCCGTTTCACCCTTTTCAGCTTAGAGGGCTTCATTTAATGAGGCGAACTTTCCATTAAAATTTTCCACATCATTTCACACTACGGACAATATATAGTTCGTTCAGCGGAAGAATAATATTCCCATCTGAGAAGACATTCAATGAACCAGTCATTACGCATGATCAAAAGATGAGTGACGATATATCCCGGCTAACTGTGAGTTAGCCACTCTGTCAATCAACCGCTGGTGTCCAAACGGTTAAGTGTTCAAACTACTAACCTTGAGGTCGCGGATTTGGGGCTCCATGACGTTTCATGAGACGCACACTGCTGATGATTCATAATGGCGATGAAAGAGCTATGTAGTGCCTCCCGGGTTTTCAACCTAGGGTAGATTAACTCGACTGTCTGGGAAGTGATTCTAGGTGCTGTGTTTACCAACTACAAACTCATCTGTCGGAAGGCATAATGGTGCCCACTATAAACCCTCTCTGGGCGTCCTCTCGGATGCCCAATAGCTCGCTTTCTGCATGCGGAGATTTATCCCCCAACCTATTGCTCATTTTCATGCGACTACATGGAATGATGCTTACATGATCAGAAAGAAGGGATAACAGTGCAAGCAAGTTTCACATTCTTATGAAACAGAATGGTTAGCTAAATGCTTCAGATGGCACCGCCGTGCATATTTTACGAAGCTCACTCAACAAAGACCGAAGTTTGCAATGATAGACAAACGCTGTCTGGGCACCTGGCCTAGAAAGTGACAACAATCGCGTTACTTAGATCGGTTATATACTGTGACTTCCATTACCCATAGGCACTTTCAAAAATGGTAATATGTGCTCCACTGAGGCAGGCACGAAACCCCTGCAGCACGCAGTCTTAGTGCAGCTGCCTTTGTTTCGCACCGTCTCCGCTTAGCCTGTTCTAATAATAGTTTAGGAGTCAAAATGACTCTTTTCAGAGAAATGGGCTCTGGTGGACCTGCTCCATCACAAAGTGCCCACTTACGCACCGTCATTCTGTGTATTTGTGTCGACCCAGCGACTGTTGCCAACTTACGTAAACAATCACGACCAGAACTCTAAAGAAGTACAAGGTTATCGAAAAAGTCAACTTGCCCGACCATCAGGCAAATCGCCTTTACGTAAGCCTCATTCATTTGGTAACTTAACACACACGAGATTGGATTTTGTTTCAGCATTTCGGCAGGCACTTTACCCTCCGGGATTACGTTCGCACTGCTATAGTCTGTAGCGGTCACTCACTAGATCCCGCGTCTCAAACACTTAAATTACGTAACAGTTCCTGTCCCACCTGCAAAACTAGCCGACAACAAGTACACTACAATTGTTCATCCACTTTTCTTTACGCGGTCACGACCTACGTATCGCGCCAAGTTTACGAAGTTCAACTACATTAGGTCAAGTTCGTGCAATTATAAAACACGAATGGACACAACTCTCTTCACACTGCACGTAATAAATAGACATGCAGCTCGGCCAAAACACACACAACCGCGCACACAGGGCGGGGAGACAGCCGAGCTCTACAAGTCTCCACCGATAACTACGGGACGCGTGTAACAGCTACACTGCGGAGAAGGCCCGTCCCGCGTCCGGAACTTCACTCAGGAACTCTTGAAATTTGTCCTCAAACGATTAGTCTTTTTTGGGCTTATTTTCTTCTTGCACTGTATTTATTTTTATCAAGTGCACATAAATTTTGTAATCATCATCATTCTGGCAAAACAGACATTTGTTAGTGCTTGTCACCTTCTGATAATCAACCTAATTACGTTACAACAAGTCCAGTCAAGGCTAACTCAGTAGCAGGTAGATGTGAACCACGCAAAAAAATATGGCAAGTTATCCTGACGTCCCACATAGGTAAAGTAGAAGGAAATCCAGAAGACTAAACACGCATGCCAAAAAACTGAACTACTTTCAGTTTTCTGTTTAGGGTAGAGAAATAGTTATTGGAAAACAGAGAAATGTTGTTGGAATAATACAAGACCATCAATTTCCCCAGAAGAAATTCAGGTGTCCACATGCGTGGTTTCTCTTCTTTTGAAATGCAAATAATGATAACGAATTTGAGACACGGGATTAAAGAGGTAGCCGTAACAGGCTTCACTAGTTAAGGAAGAAGCCTTTATGTACTTTACGGGGAATTGATAATAAAAGGCTTAGAGAATATTCACCAAGGAAGACAGTGATGGTCAGGTATTTTCAGAAGAGCAGAACCATCCATACAGACAAATTTTTCTTAGACATAAAGCAAAATCATACGTACTAGTTTACTATATTTACGGCAATTTTAGAGCGCTTGGAGTAGTGTTATGTAATGCTGAACAGCATAGTGCCCATTCTTCGCTTGGGCAGGATGACGAATATTCGAGCCTTTAGGAAGGCCAAAGTATACATGACCGGGGACATCGTAATCTATAAGCTACTACGTTTTATATGCGGTATAAAATTTTTGCCGTCGTGTCGCCTTCCAAAGCATCGCTATATGAGCCAATGAGAGATGGTCCATGAGGTCAGGAAAACTAGAAGCTGCAACATACGTATAGAATGCATGCAATTTGTGGGAACGATAACTTTGATTTCGCCCTGAGGAAGGCCAAAGTATACATGACAGGGGACATCTTAATCTATAAGCTACTATTTTTGATATGCGGTATAAAATGGTTGCTGTCGCGTCGCATTCCAAAGCACCGCTATATGAGCCAATGAGAGATGGTCCATGAGGTCAGGAAAATTAGAAGCTGCAACATATGTATGGAATTCATGCAAGTTGTGGAAACGATAACTTTGAATTTACCCCGGGCTACAGGCTGGCACTATATAGAGGACACCCCCAAGTCACTGTGTTCTCAGACTCTAAATATCTGGATACTCAGAAGCAAAGGTCCCTCATACTAACACAAGTGATGAAAAATCTTAGGAATCACTTGCGTGAGCAACGTTTTATGTACGGTACACAGGAGCTCCCAAGCTACATCAGCCGTGAAGCGTTGACAGAAAGTTGAGAATTAGCTCAGTTTTCCTGAGAGTACACATTTACGCTGACGAACTGTAAACGAGAGGATTGGTTCCTTGTGGCCGAATTTTTCGATGAGCAAAGTATGATACGGAAACATGGAAGAGATAACTCCAGCACCCTGTTGTGAAATGCGGCGCACGTGCTCATTGTGACATCCACCTGCTTTGTTGATTCACGCGGTACCAATCTATACTTAGGGTGACAATTGGATAAACCGCCGTCACACAGCGCATCCAAAGAATATTGTGAAGTATGACCAAGGCAAGCTACAGTAAGCCCATAATATACGGGACAGGACGACCGACAATTATGTGGCGCGCCATAAATTTACAAGGCTGAATTCATGAGTAAGAGAGAACAAAAGCCGTAAGTAAAGTCTGTTGTAAGATCGCAGGCAGTTTCTATAGTGACAAGCCCCTCATCCAGAAGGCTGTTAATTCAGACCACCTTTGATAATACCAGGCTACAAAACTCAGTGATTTACCAAGGATCTCGAGAGAACAGCACGGGAAACGACAAATAATTTGACATCTCTAGTTCATCATACCGAACAGGCATTCAGGGTGCAGACGAACCGCACAATCAAAGTACATTCTATGGCACAGAGGGGCTTAGGCACTGGGTGTCACGGCTGTATAGGGCTGTCTTTTTTGTTGTCTCAACGACCTGTCTCAGCGCAGGAAAGGAGCCATATCATCAATGGACCAATGGTATTATGCCAGATTGGATCGTTCCCGTTGCGTAGCAAGACGCGTGAAGGCTGGCAAAAAATGGGATATTCAAAAGGTCAGGACTTAAAAAGCATCTGTATGGCGCATACTCTACACCGAAATAATCTAGACGCAACGCGTAAGTCCAGAGACAGAAGTGAGGCCACGGAGCACATGAAGAACTTTGTACAATAAAGGACAAACGAAACAAAGCCGATAAAATTGCCCTGCAAACAACACAGGCCGGAGGGCGTTGCATCAAGTCCGTGATCCTTGGAGATGAGGGTTCCTCTGGAGTGCAAACCCAGAGCAGCGATTTATGGGTCTTGGCAGTAGCCAGTCAAACCAACCTCCAAACTTTTGCGTGAAATGCGGTACATGTTCATAACCTGGAAATTTGCGTGGCACAGGGTTCGGCTCATTAAACCTGACAGCCACAAGTCGTTCGAATCACATTCTAACAAGTGCTTTTTCTATGTTTGAATTGCTCTGGACTAACCCTTTTGTTAACCCTAAAGTTTTTTCTTCTTCCATCGAAGCACGCGGGAACATGATGACAACGAGCAGATGTTAGTAGAACAAAGATCGCGCGATCGCGCAAAATTGCTTGGAATGAGGATCAACTAAAGAGACAGTGTCAAAGTTATGGGAGTTTTCTCAGAAACGAGCTGCGGCTGAACACAAGGAAGTTTGAGATTAGCAATCCTGTGAATTTTCTTCGATTGCAGAACTTAACCCAGGAGAGGTATACAAATAACTCCAGACGAGCTGTCAGTATCAGCAGCACTGCGTGGTGAAATACCTTGACCGTGTCATGATCCGGAGGTGTTAGGTTTTGTTGCGGCTGTAACAAAAGCCTCAAATATCAAGAGAATCATAGAGCTGACTCTCATTATATTGTGAAATTTGTCAGTGGTGATGGTTGCCGGTAACCCTGTTCGGAAAGCCTATGCCAGTCCAATGGATTTTGGCAAGGAGCTTTCCAAATTCATATGAAATATGTCAAAGTGCAGTCTGAGCATTGAAACGAACCTAAGCTACATCTTAGCCTCTTTGGATATCTGAAGAAGAACATGCCTACTTCCATGTTTTTCGCGCCGCTTCGTCCCAAAGAGTCTTTTCTATTGCCGAACGGACTGGGGACATACGAGTAAAAGTATCATTTGTAGCTATCTGTCTCGGCCCATTTATAAGATGATGCGTTTGCCTTGAGTAAGGAGGTAGAAAGGATACGGCACTTTCATACCGATAATGGATAATTGGCCGCTAGCTACCAGGAACACCTGACATATTTGACGTTGAGGCGAAGGTTTCAAGGAAATCAAGCTCCGACTGACACGTACTGTTCGCAAGGTCGAGGTGGGAACAGTCCCACATGTCCCGCTAACAATGGAGACTAAAATCAGCACTGATTGTTCGAGTGAGAATAAAACCAACAACGGTACAAGAAAGACTTGTTTCGACAACCAACGAAAAGGCCTGACTTACTGTTAGCTACGTGTAAGCAGGTAGTGAGCCAGAAACGCGCCGAGGTAAACCCCCTGTCGGGTAAAAGCACAAGCGAATTTCGCTGAGGTTAGCCAGAGACCAGAGAAGGGGAATACAGAGAGAAAACACACGCAGAGAGAATAGGTGTATGCCAGATGTATGCCTGGACGGGCTGATGACTGCCAGTATGTTTATAGGAGTATATCTGTTGCACAAATCAGCTGGCGTTTTGTGGGTTTCTCTGGCCGAACGGAGAGGGCGAACTGAATTTTGCGTAAATCGCTTATCGTTATCGATAAATACACTCATTTGCTAATCAATTTTGTTTTCATAGGGGACGCAACTGAATCTCTCGTTTATGATATTCTTCAACTGAACGTGCTGTACAAGGGCCAAGTTGTGTTGCACTTGGTACGATATTCGAGCTATCGCTGTGTCTCCATAAAGGAAACTAATAAAAGTTTGCCGGAAACTTCGACAGCCCACGACCGGTTTCACCCTTCTTGGGACACAGTAAGTAAGCGCAGTCCCCTAGAATCCGTCAACCTTATGTTCCGC
The DNA here is from genome assembly GCA_003604175.2 of Clonorchis sinensis. Classification (NCBI taxonomy): domain Eukaryota; kingdom Metazoa; phylum Platyhelminthes; class Trematoda; order Opisthorchiida; family Opisthorchiidae; genus Clonorchis; species Clonorchis sinensis. The sequence continues at coordinate 4,295,567 of CM030369.1, read as the reverse complement.
TTGAACCCAAATTAAACTGATTACGATAAATACGCTCATTCGCAAATCAGCTGGGTTTTCACGGGAGACCAAACTGAGTCTCTCATTTATGAAAATATATTGCGATACCTCAAATATTGTACCAAGTGAAACACGAGGCAACCTTTGTGCAGCACGCTCAGTTGAAGAATATCATAAACGAGAGATTCAGTTGAGTGTCCCGTGAAAACCAAACTGATTTGCAAATGAGTGCAATTATCGAAGTTAGTCCAATATGGGTTCAAGCAGACGGAAACTCGGGGAGTGCGCCTACCTGATGGGCCCCAAGAAGGGCGAACCCGGTTGTGGGCTGTCGAAAAGTTTATCATTATATTTATGTGAACACGTCCGGTAGTACTCCTGTTTTGAGAGGCAAATCCGCACCATGAACTCCCTAAACGCCCGACTGGGTGTGTGCATAATAGGGGTTTCTTTCTGGTTGGTATGCACCGTATTGTGGCCGGGAAACGACTGGAAGAATGAAAACATTATTTCTGCTGAGTACACACAAAGCTGAATTGAACGCAATGAAAGACTTAGCTGAATCCCGCTATATTGTATATTTATCGTTCTCAACGGTGACGCCTTATTTCCTCTGATATATTACCTGCGATTGCGGTACACTTTCTTGACAGACCACAGCATAATTACTTGCACAAGCACTATTGATTCATGCTTTCTCAGGTAAATCTTCCGCTAAAGCCAAGGTATTTTACAAACCAACTTGGCGGAATTTAGGTTCGGATTGAACATCACGCTTGCAGGAACTCCGGAAGTGGTCCTACGTGATACGTCTCAAGAGTCACGGGAAACATAGTATTATGTGGAGATATTTTACGAAACCCCACGAGTTGTGCACCCCATCCAGAATAATAATAATGTTTATTCCCAATAATAATGTTTATTCCCAACTTGTGGGAGCATGCCGTCAGGCATGATCATAAGGTTACAGTCAGAATAAAGGTATGACTGGTGGGACTGTGAGTACAGGGGGTTTTGGGTGGGAAAAGAGGACAGCGCCATAGGCGGTGAGCTGTATCCAATGTAGACGTGGTCGTCACTAAACCGGCACGAGCAGGGAAGCTCTTTTGTCGAAGAGAACATCAAGCAAGGTCAGATCGTTAGGATTTGAAGGTGGCGGGCAAAAACAAAGCGAGGGAGGGCAAAACAAGAGGCTTCATGCCTGAAATATGACAAGAGAAATGTAAGCTGTGGAAAATCAGAAACCAGAACATCAGATCTGGTGAAGCAGCAAAGTTGGCATCATCCAGCCGATCAAATTGAACTGAAGCCAAAAACAACCGCTGAGGCCTCGCGGCCTTGGACTATTGGGCTCGTGGCCAGGGTCACAAAAGCGTAAGTGGGGATGATGAAATGGAGGGACCAGCAAAGCGGGTAAATGGTAGCAGGGATCTCAGAGACATGGTATACAGTTAAACTGTAGTGACTCACTGGTGTCGCTGTTGTGGAGGCGGGCATAATAGTTCCTTTGGAAGAGAGAGATGGTGGCAACACACGAGCCGGAACGCGAACTGTATAGAAAGTTATTGGATTTGGTGGGAAGCACAGTAACACAGAGATGGTTAAATTTCAACCAACAGTTCAGCAGGTTGGAATGAACGTGTCATGGAGTCAGCTGGGGTCGATTGGGAGTTCGCAAACAACCAGTACCTCGGTGTTCCTAAAAATAAAATGGGAAAGCATTTCTCTCCGGGACATTCCCATGGGGCGGTGCAGTGATCTGAATTTCATCATTATCTCTGAGGTGCCAAAGGAGTTGTCTCGAGAAACGTCACTGCAAATTGCTTTCCGCCCATCTTCGGGTGCGTTAGGTAAATGCGATATTATTATTATTATTATTATTAGTAGTAGTAGTAGTAGTAGTATAACCGGACACTCCATTTTCCGAGCTTACCCGAAGCGCGTGAGGGCATGAAGGGTTGCTCTTTGTATACATGTAGTTTTGCTTATCCCGGTTGTCCTCTCCTGCACTACTTCTGCACCTTTTTAGGCCCCGTACGTTCGAAATTTTTTTTGGTTTTCCTTCGTGCAAGTTCGTGGAAGGAACCTTTCACTGTTCAAACTATTTACAGGGCTCCCTTGTGTCATTTGTTGAATTTTCTCGCTCTAACATATTATTTACGTGACAACCTCTGTTATTTTGTACCCAGCTCCTATTTTGCACGAAGTCGCATTCGTGCCACTTGTCAGTACAGGCTGCTCCCTGCAGTCATCGAGGGGCCACAACAGATGTGAGCAAAATGGCTGCCGTCGAATGTGAGACGCTGTATACAATGCCACACCTGCGAGGCCTGGTGGCACTTTAAATGCACGGGTTTACAGGACGACCAGGTGAGCCAACTGGCTAACCGTTCCGACCCGTTTGTATGCGCCAGTTGCCTCTACACCAAGGGTGCAGTGCATTGCCCAAATAAAAACAAAGCCATCAAAAGCAAACCAACTCCCCACTACCAAATCAGAAAGTCCAGTGTAAATTCTTCGCTTTAAGCGGGATACTCGACGCGAAACTGGGGAATCTTTCTAAAGCTCTGAAGGATGCAAATACAAAGAATGCAGGGACCTGGGCGAACATTGATAAAGAACTTTCTTCGCTGAACGATACCTATCCGTCCCTGGTCCGCTGGCCGAGAAAACGTTCATCCAGCTCTATGATATGGCAATAAAGACCGCCACGGCGTCTCTAGTGGACAGGCGCGTAGAGGAGAGCAGACTGATCATCTGGAAGTCATTCTCCAGAAATATCACGCCAACGAAGCAGACACAGTCCATCCTTGGTAGTGTCCTCACGAAGCCTGACCACAAATTGCCTCACGCGGACTGGTTACGCCAGAAAGGAAGCAAGCAAACACTTGGGCTTCTAGTCACATTTTCTTCTCCTTCTGCCGTACAGAACATCCCGGAGCGGGTTGTCAGCACTCGAGAGGCATACACAACGACCAGGCGCCTATCTGGGGATCGACCTATAGAGGTGCAAAAGCTAGGCCACAGTAGTTCTGTGGACATATGCGAAACAGACTTCCACTTGGCGCCAGCTCAGCCGACCCCAAACTTTTGGCCAAACCTGTTGTAGTTATAGCCCCTTGTGATCCTGAAAGCACGCCGACGCAACCGACCGCGACTGCGGACAGCAGTTTCTGCTCAACCACCGCTGACCCCTCAAACTCCAAAGGCAGCGACGCTCTGAAGGAGGCAGTCCTCACGTAAACGGAGCGCCCAAAGTACGTAGAGCTATCAGCGCTTCTTTCCGTGACGTAGGACAAAGGTGCGGCTGTGAACTCAACACCCGAATCACAGCTTCTGAGCTGGACTGGGTCAGACGAACGGAGACACGCAGCGAATCCTACCGACAAACCAACCACACGTGTTGACCTCGACGTCGTGGAATGCTGAGAACCGCACAACCACTGAGAACGTGAAAATGCTAATCTACACTTTTACTCCGCCAAAAGTGGCCTCTTTCATTGTAGGCACAATCGTCGCCAAATCAGAAAACTGCCGGTATGCTGCAAGGTGTAGTCCTGTTTGAAAGCCAACCTCATAAGAGCGCCACCAAAAGATAATTCAGGGTGCTACGACCTAACGCTCAGGGCCTCACAGAGGCACTCTTCCGATCAAACTGCGTCAAAATGCCCAAGAAACCAAACAGACGTAATCTGGCTCCAACTCCTTGAACAACAGCAAATCTGGTTGTCCAAAAGGCGGCATTAAAAGAGCCACAAGTACAAGTGTTCGAAATTTTCGCCCACGGGGAGAAACGTCGTCCTCCAGAGGTGAAAGGCCCCCGCAAACCGGGCTCCTACGGGGGGAAAACACCTGCAAATGAAAGGCAAACCTTGAAACCGCCCAGCGGGGAAGCAAGCAGACATGCATCCGGGGGCCCCTTCGGAGCCTTCGACTCAAACCCGATGTACAGCTAATAAGTCTGCTAACGTCCCTGGTTACACGACTCTAGTCTCCTCACCCTCGAAGGCAGCAAAGCTTGTTGCAATTCTTGCCCACAAACTGCCCCAGCCTTTCCAACAAACTTTGCGATATACTAGTCATAGGTTGTCTTCACCAGGCATCCATAATCCCATTTGCAATGACCTGGATCAAACTGGATGTCTTTGACGGATCTCCTCAGCCGGCCACTGCATTTACCAAGCTGGTTCACAGCGACCGATTTTAAATTACCCAACCAATAAACAGGATAGAGGCGCTCGGATGAGCATCCTGGGTCGCGTTTGTTGTCGTTGTACAGCGGATTCTGTTCACTTGATGGGCACAAGCGGAAAAAGGGTGTAGCACGTTGGGTATGCTCAGTGAGAGTTATGTCCTGCCTGCGTCCTGAGTAGATAGCTTAGTTTGCGTAATCAAGAAGCGGTCTGACGTAGGCCCCATGGAGTGCCTAGAAGTCCATGCGCGTAATACGCTGGAAGGTTCGCCGAGTCATTCGTAGAACAGGGAATGCCTTTCGAGCCATTTTTCTATCTTTTAGCGAAGTTCACATTTTTATACTTTGTCATTTGAAACGTCTGTCAACGCACCTAACCAGTTCACCTCTGTATACAAAAACACTTTGCCACTTATTATCATTCACAAAGCCAGCTAATTGTTTTCCAAGTTCATTGTATTCCTGAACCCCTATCCTGTCTGATGAGCCGGCTAACACGTTGTTGTCGGCATGATCAATTCATTCAGTTTAATAATTCACTCTCTTGCATATTATCAGCTATCTTCCACATTTTATTTCTTTACACTTGAGTTAGGATAAAATTCACCTGGATACTCTTTGATCAACCGAATAATCAGATGTCTGTTCCTGAGCTAAACTATTCCGAGCGTGGGTTATAAGTGTTGTCAAAAACATGGCTTGTTTTGTAGGTTCGTTGAAAACAGAAAAGGAGCTTACCCAGGCTATCAAGCAAAACACGAACATCGAATATTTGATGCACTTAAGGCATCCACTCAGAGAAACGCTTGGCATGTTGCAGAAATACACAAGGAACTTTGGCCGGAACACAGATGGATGATACTTGTATCCGTGTGAACTAAGCAGCAACAACAGCTGAAACGGGCACTATTCCTGTCTGTCAAGCACGTTGATGGTTCACAAACCATACGTGCCGGTCTGATCCATTCGCAGCTGCCTGGTTAGCCGGCTGTGATTGACCGACACATATTAGACCAAGATTCGCATTTTGCTACCGGTTTACGAGAGACAAAACACGAAATCGCACTTTACCATCTTTTGGCGCTCTTTAAGAATAAAACATCTACAGAACATCCTATGCAACTTCCCCCCAGGAAAATCGGTCATCAACATTTGTTTGCTTTATACCCCCAGATTTAACCGACGAGATAATTTTGTTCAGCGAACTTCACCACAACACACTTTCTTGTGGAGGTCAGGTCCCATTAAGTACAACATTGTCAAAAACAGCATGAATTTTGCAATGCAGATGCGAGGGCCATCTCTGTGGATGATTGCCCTTCCCAGCTATGCATAACTAGCCCGTGGACAATACAGCGTCAGGAAGTAACCTTCGGTAAATTACCAACACAATGGTGTCATTCCTATTAGGAATATGACTCACCATAGGTGAAATACGTCATAAATCGGTCATTATGATAACGGTACTCGTTGTCATTCACCTCGACTACTTATCGTCACTGCAGCATGTTAGCCCCGTGTCAATGTGTGGCGCTGATTATGAGGCCCCACCTATACACAATAACCTAAGCCAACGGCTAATGACGACCCGTCATACTCATAACTGTATTCATTATCGCCTACATTCGCTACGTATCGTAACTGCTAGGCCCGTGTCCACTTGTGAAGCTGATTATGAGGCCTCAACTATACACGGCAACCTAATTTAATGGCCAAGGACGGTCTTTCCTAACCATAACTGTACGTGTTTTCAATCATCTCGAATACTTGTCGCAACTGCTAGGCCCACTTCCATGTGCGACGCGGCCTATGAGGCCCCACCTGGGCACAATAACCTATACGAATGACCAACGACTGTCTCTCACGCACACCTGTACGCGATGTCAATTATCTCTGCTACCTATAGTAAACACCAGGCCAGAATCTATGTGGGCCGGTGAAAATAAGGCGTCAACTATGCGTGGTATCCTAATCTAACGCCCAACGTGGGTCTGTCACACTCATAACTGCAGTCGATATCGCCTACCTTGGCTACCTATGGTAATTGCTAGGCCTGTGTCTGTGTGCAACGCCGAATATGAGGCCTCAACTAGGCTCAACAGCCTAACCCGATGGCCAACCGCGGCCCGTCAAGCTCATAACCGTACTCGACGTCGCCTACCGTGGCTACTTACAGCAACTGAAGGGCCCGTACACATCCTCGTAACTGACTAGTGCCCCAAACATACAAAATAGACCAATCCAACGACCAACGGCGGTCCTTCATATCCATACATGTCATCCCTGTGCCAACCCCATGCCTAAAAATACACAACCACCTTTAATAAATTTCATGTTTCTATTTATTGGTTGCATCGGCACAAACGTAATATGTGGCCAATCCAGTTCTCAGTTTCAGGAAGCTGCTTTTACTCGACAGGATTTCTGAAAGGAAAAATGTATAATTAATTACGACTCGTATACACTCCGTACACATCCTTTAAAACATATAATTAAACGAAGTTGTAGTGGCCAACTCACCAAGTGCTTACTAAATCCCTTTTTCCACAATTCCAAATGGGTGTTCACGCTGAAGCTGCAGCCTTACTGTTGTAAGGGTAAACCCACCACTTGCTTAATTAGTCCCGAGTGTACATCGATTATTCGATAGCGGTATACGGCAACCATATGCATTATTGAGCGCAGCGAATTTAAAGCTAAAGAGAGGTGTATATGTGTCAGCCGCAGACCAATTGGTATGGACTTCAGCCCTGGGATCCAAGGAACACGTGCGTTATCATACGTGCACCCATGGATGCGGGGGGTAAAGAAGACCTATTGAGTGCGCGGGTACTTGGTGTCAAGTCTGCTCAATACCCGGCAATACCCGGTTTGGACGCCCTGTTCGCTGTAATCCACCCCACCTGGTCAGTGATGTACATCCCCAGAAATCCCCAAACGCACCAGAAAGATACCTGCGATCTTACATTTGCGTCGTCCTACCTCTGCAAATTCCCTTGGCCAACTCAAAAACCCCGCTGCTCACAGAATTGCACATCCCAGCCCAATCATTTCAAACATGACGTCCGTTACGGGGCTGTCCCGAAACCGAAGTGCGGCAGTGCAATGATGGCACGGCACTGCCATACCCAGCTTGATAGCACACCCGCAACTAAACCCTTCCTACTCTTGAATATACCCTCTCGCCAACTCGGCCCATTAGCTACAACTACGAACAAGCTCACGCTTCATTCTGAGTGTAATCTTATGATCACGCTACCCACCAGCTGTGAATAAACATTATTATTATTACCTTGCATTGTGAATACAGGGTGCATACCAAAGGACGGGATGACTTTGGTCAGCTTAATAAAAAATAACTGCACCTTTTCTTCCTCTTTGAAGATGAGGGCAACGTCTGCATGCTCCATACCGACAAGACATTTCTCAGCTATTTGAAAACCGGGGTCTAGAAGACGTTAGTTAGTCAGGAATTGTGACCACTTTTGGCCGCTTGTTATTTCGGGCCGCAGTCTAACTCACATAGTGTTGCCTTCTAGAAGTCTTTCTGAGACTTCTCCTATTTTGTGTGCCGGATGTAGACACCACTGTCTTATTGCCTTGTCAGAATGACAGAAATGAACCACTGTGCACCCTCAATGAACCCTTAGTCCATGCCGGTCTGAGTTTGTGACAATCCCTTGGCGAATCGTAACTACAATAACAACCCTAAACGACTCACCCAAGGTGTTCATGTACGGGGCTGTCCACGGACCCAAGTATGGCGTTGCGATGACGGTACCGCGACTACCATACCCAGTCTGATGGATTGTCCGTAGTTCACCATATCCACAATATTTACCGGATGAGTGTGTTACGTGCGCCCACAAGATGGCCTCAATCCATTTAATTTGTGTCAGGGCTTGAAAGTACTGGCCACCTTGTTGTGCTGTATGCTTGTTCTGCCCATAAACACTAATTCTACCAATATCACTATCGATAGTTCGGTATAGCCTTGCGCCTGATATAGCATGTACTGACCATCATAAAAAAAGCAAAAAACTTACTAGCTGTGACGAATTCCTTGGCTTCACTAGATCAAGACATTCCTATCAGACAGATCATTCCGAGTGAAAGTAGGCTCGACCTACTCTCCTACGGCGCCGGTCTCCCCGGGAGTTCCTCAGGGCTCCTGTTTAGGAGCACTGCTGTTTCCGATATGCGTCAACTACCTTCCAGATGTTCTTTCAAGTCCGTGTCTACTTTCTGCGGATGACTCGAAATCGTGGATTTCCAACGCCAGTGCCTTCCAAATGGATGTAGACGCCGCAAAGCAGTGTTCGTTGGACTGGCACCTTCCTCTGAATGACGAAAAGTGCGTCCATACGTCATTTGGAGGAGACTCAGCGAACTCCTTTGTCATGCATGGTCAGAAAGGATCAGAAAACATCACGAGGAGAGAGGTCAAAAGTTTTGGGTATATGACTCTCTAAACCTGTCCTTCTCCCTGCACCACGAGAATTTGTCCCAGAAGGCATTCACCGTTCTTCGCATGATTCATCACACCTTCTCCCGTATTACTCGCACGGACTTCCAGATACTCTATAGGGCCTATGTCAGACCGCTCCTTGAATATGCCAACCCGGTTGTCTACTCAGGACGCACGAAAGACGTAATCCTCATTGAGCGTGTCCAGCGAGCTGCTACGAAAATGGTTGCCGGTCTCAAGTCCATGGACTACGAAACGCGTCTCGTGGTGCTCGACCTCTTTCCCTTGGAGTATCGTCGCCTCCGAGGGGACTTAATTCTTACTTACGCCCTGTTTGAACAAGGCTTGGCCAACAGGTTTTTCACCGTTGACCCAGCAAACACACGGCGGGGACACGGTAAGAAGATTTTTAAGCTCAGAGCGCACACCTTCATTAGGCAAACTTTTTTCTCATTTCGGGTAGTTGCTGCGTGGAATAACCTTCCTGAGACGGTTGTCCACGCTCCCTCTAGAACTCAGTTCAAAACACTATTAGACACTTATTTACGCGAGTCCTCGCGCTGGCAAACATACTGCCCTGCGCTGAGAACTTAAAGAGCAGTGCTACACCCTTTTTTCACTTGTGCCTTTCAGGTGAACGACAGCTGCTGAACGACAAGAACAAAACCGACCCGGGAAACTTGGGCGAAAGCCTCGAACCTGTGTGTCAATCCACGAATCCGTGAATCCGTGTATCTTCGTGAAGGGGGATAAAGAGACGTCAAGCTATAGATGCTCAATCCCGGGTTGGCTGATATTCTGACCAATCAAGACGCGGCCTTGTTTAGTCCGTAGCCCGCATGACAAATCTGTACAATCGACGTGGTATTTGGTGTAGGATACGATGTCTGCCGGTTTGATTTATATGTAAGTATTGGTGATGTACAACCTTGCTTACTGGGTTTCGGTTCATGAGCTTTGTTTCTGTTTTCCATCCACAGAAATTTTCGCGAACACCTGCCTATGGAGAATCACCGTCCCCCGGTGCCTCCATAGCGTGCATACTACCTTGGTTATCACGAGCAACTGGCCTCCAGACAACTCTCCCCTTGAGGACACTTTTCAATCAACTGCTGCTCTGAAGTCAACTGTGATGACTCATGGAGGTGCTGTCGCATGTCGGTCCACCCCTACGCCAGTGGGCCTGCGAATCTGGGATCTGGTGCCTTTCGCTGCAATCTGAGCTGCGATCCGTGCTTGACGTAGTATTCGATTCTGTATCTACCGTGGGCAACATTCCTCAGATCCTCGAGTCAGTACCTGTTTGGCTGTTGTGGTGCTCCCTTCTGCCGCCTCTCTGTCGACTTTCCAGAAGGCAGTGGGACATCCGCATGAACCTGGGGCTGTAGACTAATGTGTTCGGACCGCCGGTATAGGCATGTCCACTGGGGTTCCTCGGGGATCACTTCTGGGTGGGAGACTCCAGAACTCAAGAGGGCTCTCTACCGCAGCACCCCATTTCCTAATCTCTTCCGTGTTCTAGTAATTTCGAAATGTAGAAAGTGATGATCACAGAAAACGAAGCGAACCAAATCCAGTACGTTCTCGGCAGTCTGCGTTCCTGGTCGCTTCCTTGCATTCTCCCTACCAACCACGAGAAATGCAACGTTTAGTCCCCGTCCCCTGGGACTCCATCAGTTGGATGAATATATCCATCAGGATTCTCTTCAGCAGCATGACCCTGGGGTTCTGGTAACCTCTGACTTGAAAGCAATACTAAATTCCAAATACAAGACTTTATCAGCCAAATGTATGGTGCAAATATTCGGCGCTCTCCTTCGACCAGATAACACTACAAATATTCCTGCCCTGTGCACCTACGATAGACCGATTTGGGAATACGCAGCCGGCAGTTAGTGCCCTCGCGAAACAGGAAGTTTCGTGCTAAGCACAGACAACGCCGTGGAACTAAGTGGGACGCACCATACACCGGGGGCTGCACAGATTAGGATTGTCATCATCATCAGCTGTAAAACCGCGTACAGCGGTTATAGCTGCCACAGTTTCGTTCACCGATGATTTTTGGAAGTGGGTAGATAGTTGTGCATTGAAGGCGGTAGCTGATGTAATAGAGCCATAGAAACAGGGGGGTCGGTGGACTTTTCGTCTGGGGATTAGGAGGGAGCTATGCATTGAAGACAATAGCCTGGATACACGAGCGCCATCGGGGTTGTGACTGGACTGATAAGTCATTGTTTGACTTCCCGTGGTTTCTTTCTAACACTTCAGGTGGTTGTGCGAAAAGAGTCCTTCGAAGACGTCGGTCAACTGGCATACGGAGCACGTGACCAAGCCAGCGCAACCTATGGAGTCTGATCAGTACATTCGTCGTGGGCGATTGTATCCTCGGAAAACCATTTGACGTAATTCAACCTTACTGATCTGGTGTTCTCACCAGAATCGAGCAATGCTCCGAAGATATCAGTCCTCAAACGCCGAAGGTTTTTTGACGTCCTCAGCGTGCAGCGGTCAGGTTTCTGACCCGCATTAAAATATGGGGCGCACTGAAGCATTGTGAACTCGACCCTTGACGTATAAGCTAATTTCGCCTACACACTGATGATGACGAAAGCTCCTCTGGCATTTCCAATCCAGACTGAAACGTCAACTTTTCGATTTACCACCGGGACTGATACAGTTGTCCAGGTAGATAAATTTATTTACCACCTCAGTCATGTAGCAACATTTTGCACTTCGCAGGTGTGAAGCGCTTGCCCAACCGCGAGACAGAATTATTCAGATTACTTAGTATTTTTTGCATTACCGCGGCGTCAGATCCAAGAATAGCTATGTCCCGAAACCACTTCTATCCAACTGGTTTTAGAGGCTGGTAGTGAGCCTTCCATAATCGTATCGATGACCAAGTTGAAAAGGAAAGTTGAAAGAGGACAGCCCTGCCTGACACTAATTGATATGATGAACTCGAGTTTGAGCTCCCCACAGACCTTCACACGTCCGCAGGAGTTGGCGTGCAGTGCCTTAAGGAAGGTCAAGTATTTATGGGAGACACCTCTGCTGCACAGACACCGCCATAGCGCCTGACGGTCCATAGAGTCAAAGACAGCTTTCAAGTCAGGGAACAACTTTTGTTGTTTACTGGCAGCAGTGTCGCTGTTCCAGAATCTGTCGGAGGGTAAAAGTGTGGTCGATGAATCCTCTTACAGGATGGATGGAGAAATGTTAAAGAGCTGAGTTTGTCCTTGGCGTTCTGAGATTCATAACCGCACTCGGGTCCTTTATGCGTGTTTCGGAAACACAGCGTACATCAATTCTACGGGAATATAAGGTTTCAGTGAGCACTGTTTGTTTGCCAATTTGACGTAGAGTATGAACGTGTAGGAAGGATCCCGCGGAATCAGCAAGGTGTTATTTTGCTTACTTTGAATAGGTAGCGTGGGTAACTGACAATCAAATGACACAGCAATTTTTGCTTGTGTGATGGGAAGGGGTTGGGGATGGACATTGGTGGACACAGAACTGTGTGGGAGAACGATACTTCCCGCTGGCCCAGGCCGAAGAAGATGGTTAAGTTGAGGTACCCCACCTTGGGCCTCTGACTCAAAAGTTTGACCCACAAAGCAGTGGGAGGATGTGGAGTATTCTCTGGGGACCCCTCCAGGAGCCGTTTACTCGATAGTCTCACCTGCTTGGCTGCAGGGAGTTGGTTGAGGACGCAGGGAGTAAAACACTCGTGTCTACCTTCTGATGCTGCGCACAGCAAGTGCCTTTTGAGCAGCACCAAACTCTCGTTTTTAGAAGTATTTCGACCGTATTGAATAATGCGGTGGCGGTCACGGCCAACCGTTGGGCGATCGGAGTGTGTGGTCTTCAGGGCCGACCTTTTCCAACCCGTCCTTCCTTCGGGGGAAAGGCAGCACTACTGCTTCCATGAATGTGGACATGCTGGTCGCTGGGGGAAGTGCCTGCCTTCACACTCCTATAGCAGAGGAAAGTACGACTTTACCCTCAGACCGCCTGGTATGTGACTCACCGTTCTTCGTCAGGCTGCTCCCCGTTGGCCTTCCTGGCATCGTTGAACCTTTAGCAATCAAGTTCTAGCCAGTTTAACCAGCAGGATCATTACCGCACTCAATCCTCACCACCACGTCAAGGTCGGGATATCAGGTTTGTATGCTCTCATCTACGTGGTCTAATCACCAGTTGAAAGATACTGCCAAGAGACTTGGCGAGGATCTGGAAGATCTCCAACATTGGATGGATTGTTTACCCGTAGGCATTGGCGATTGCATCTGAAGCCGTTGACTACACTGTCAACGAGAGTAGTTAAAGAGTTCAACAGTTTGCTGGACGAGGTTGAATGCCAGCACATAGCCTAGTTTCAAGAACAGGCTGTTGTCCCCGGGTAATTGTTCAGTTGTAACACTTTTCGGTGCCTAGCTACCACGCCACTTGAAAGAAGCATGAGGGCTGAGCTACTGCCAGATTTCCCATGCCTACACAGAAACAGTCGAGATGCTGGGTTTATATTCGAACCACGGACCTGCCGGTCAGTAAGTTCGGGTCTTTACCACTGAGCTATCTCGAGATCAAGGGACCAATAGATGCTGTTCTTCATGCATTTCAACGGAGTTCATCCGGAACCCGATAGATTTTGTGGAATATCTCCCCCTGTTTTATTTCCTGACTGACGGACTGATCACTCCTGTCTCCCTATCTAATATTGTTTGCTAAGTCTTAGCTAACGTCAGATGCACTGGACTCAGGAATTATTCACCCAAGTATATCATGTCTTGTTTCGAAACCCCAGGGGTTGTGTGCATCCGCGCTCAGGATTTCCTACCCGCAACAATAACCCATCTTTCTCCACTCGTTCTTACTTATCGATATATTGTGGCTGACACTAATTTGATACCAGCGTGAACCGTTACTTTCAGAACTTTTCTACCACTTCTGCGACTTCATGAGCGAAGGTGACCTATTCTCCTGACTTGCCACGTCTCGCGACGAAAGATGGTCCAAATGGTTAGAGCGCGAATTTACTGACCGGAAGTTCCGCGGTTCGAACCCGACCTCTGCCTCTCGACTCCCTCTATCTAGGCATGGGCAACCTGGCAGTATCCTACCCGTGCTCCTGTCCTCGTGCTCCCTTCTGGTGGCATGGCAGCTAGGAACCGAAAGGGTGCTACGACTGAATGAGGATGAATAATGATACAAACGTAAGAGGCGGAAATGTACAAACAAGGTTTCAGTATACAAGACAGATAGTTATCAGAGCGGATTTGATCGTTTGGAGGCAGTCCTCCTAACTAGCAAAGCATGCGTTGACCATATCTTTAAGTCGATTGCTTGAACAGAAGCAGTACCATCGATCAACGATGGCGGTTGTCCTCGACCTAGTCTCTGTAGATAGGTCAGTTGTTTTAAATATTCTTGTGCAGAAAGGGGTGCACTTGAGGTTCGCGAACATTCTTTGTACCCTGTATTTCCATACCCCGGGGCCGGTTTAGGGTGCTCGACAAACTAAAGACATCCTCACAACCAGTGAGGTTCTTCAGAGCTGTTTCGTCTTTTTTTAAACTTTGTCATCACTGTTTGCATAGAGTGCGCACTCAAATGGAACATGATTCGAGGTATGGGAATCACATTTGCAGAGATAATAATGGATATGGATTGTGTGCAAGACGTGATTTCTTTGTTTGCATCATCGTCCTTATCATCATCGTGATCGTCGACGTAACAACACCGGTGTTCAGACGCTGATGCTTCGCTGCCGTACAACCAAGATTTATCTGAAAGCCTTATTGTGGGTAAAGGAATAAAAATGGATGGGAAGGGGAATTAATGGTTGACAACAATTATTATTTTGAGGTGTCTACACCATCAGACACTTTAGGTAGAAACTGACAACGGCATTGGCATCGGTTCTATCCTGCGCCTTCCCCAACCATGTACAACGGGTGTCACCCGGATCCTATCATGAAAGGCGAGATACACCAACAGCACCTAGACTTTTCCTAATCTTTTTCATACCCCTATACGAGGTCAAAAGTTGGTCACCTCTGCTTGCACCACCATGAAGAAGGCACGGAAAACAGTATTTTCGGCGAATGATGATTCGGCATACGCAGTAAATCGCCTAACCAACACGGTCTTTTGGTACTGGAAACACTTCGACAGCCGTCCCTATTGCATAACCGAACACTTGCGTTCCAACTGTTTTGTTGTTGACACGTCGGCGCCGGGGCTAAGGTTGTCGAAGGCCTGAAGACGTCTCAGTTCCGCTCGAACTGGTCAAGTCTCACAGCCATACGTACAACAAAACAACCCGTACTGTAGCCTGATACACACGTCCCGTGAGATTCAGGGACCAAAAGCTGTCACCTTGTCGTGGTGGTCGGGCTTCTTTGCTGCAATGGTCCTGCGGGCTATACTGGCTGGAACTCAGTTCCTAAAGGTTCAACCATGCCAGGAAGGCCAACGGGGAGCAGCCCGACGAAGAACAGCGAATCTCCGTACTGCGAGTAATCGTAATATTACGAGGCGGTCTGGAGGTAAAGTCGTACTGTCCTCTGCGATAGGAGTGTGAAGGTAAGGCGTTTCTCCCAGGCGACCAGCATCTCCATATTTATGGAAGCAGCGATGCTGCCTTCCCCGAGGAAGGACGGGTTAGAAAAGGTCGCCCTAAAACCGCACATTCCGATCGCCCAACGGTTGACCGTGACCGCCGGCGCATTATCCACTACGGTCGAAATACTTTTAAAACCAAAGAGTCCGGTGCTGCTCAAAAGGCACCTGCTGTGCGCAGCCGCATCAGGAGTGAGACAGTAATGCCCTACTACCTGCCCCTGGCCAGACCGACCCCCTACAGCCAAGTAGGTCAGACTATTGAGTCATTGGCTCCGGGAAGGGTCCCCCAAGAAACCTAACAACCGCTGCCTCGCGGTCCAGACTCTTGAGTCAGAGGCTAGGGGCAGGGTCCCCGAGCAAAACCCTACACCCTCCCACTGCCTTGTGGGTCAGACTTTTGAGTCAAAAGCTCAAGGTGGGGTACCTCAACTCAACCTTCTTCTTCGGCCTGGGCAACCGGGAAGTATCATTTGCCCTTGCAGCTCTTCGCTCACCGGCCTTCCCCCACACTCCCTCCCAACCCATCGTACAATGCAGTGCAATCAACCCATCTCCCAGTCACCTAGCCACTGTTGCGGGTCTCAACCATCGCCCAGAAAATAAACCAAAATAATCACTTACTAACCTCAAAAGATCTGATCCACGTTGCAGCCTTTAATGTCCGTACTCTATGTCAAATTGGGCAACAGGCATCCCTTGCTGAAACCTTACTTTCCCTCTCTATCGATGTATGTTGTGTCTCCGAAACACGAATACAAGACTCCACTTCGGTCGTGCTCCTCAAGCCGCTTAGGGCGAACCCAGATGTCCACATTTCACTCTTCGGGCATCCGGTGATCCTGACGCAATGGCTCGTGGTATCTACGGTGTGGAGTTGCACTCAGCCCCAAGGCTGAAAGCGCCTTACTGGACTGGATCCCAGTAAACAGTCGCTTTGCGCTGTGCGGCTGTCTGGCTCACAAGATTAACGCAGGTCGATGCAACGGTGTTTGTTTGTCGTATCAGCATACGCCCCAACAGATAGCAGTTCTGAGAATGAGAAGGACGAGTTTTATCAAGATCTGTCACGACTGCTTCGGTCCAAGAAGGACGGATATAGTAATCCTGGCGGGTGATATGAATGCCCAAGTTGGACGGCTAAGTCCGGAAGAATTGCAGCTAGGTGGTAGATTTGGAGTCGATGCTGTGCGTACGGATAATGGAGAGCGGCTTCTTCAGTTGTGTGCAGATCATCGTCTGTTCCTGGCCAATACGAACTTCAACACACGCTCACACCGAGTTACTTGGAGGCCGCCTACCACAAGGCAGCTGTGGACTCAACTGGACCATATGCTGTCACTTACCGATGGAGAGCCTCAGTTAAGGACTGTCGTTCCTTCTGGGGTGCAACTTGACTCTGATCACGCCAGCGTGGGCCCGCTTATCACTTCGTTTCCGCCAGCACTACGCGTGCCGAAAGAGGGCAGCTCCGTTCATCAACTCCGACAAGTTTCAGTAGCTGAAGAGTATCGAGCTGATCTGGCTAGAAAGCTGCTGGAAACGCACAGTCATGTGGACGATGAAGATTGCTTGGAGGATGGAAGGCGAGTTAAAGAAGCTATGCTCTCAGCTTCCAGAACTGTTTGTCCAGGCGATCTGACTCGACTAAACGAACACTGAATATCTTCGAGGTCAGCAGATCTTATTGCTGCCAGAAAGTCCATACCAGCCCGGGTCGAGGATGTATCGTTGATTGATTGATTGATTGATTGATTGATTGATTGATTGATTGATTGATTGATTGATTGATTGATTGATTGATTGATTGATTGATTGATTGATTGATTGATTGATTGATTGATTGATTGATTGATTGATTGATTGATTGATTGATTGATTGATTGATTGATTGATTGATTGATTGATTGATTGATTGATTGATTGATTGATTGATTGATTGATTGATTGATTGATTGATTGATTGATTGATTGATTGATTGATTGATTGATTGATTGATTGATTGATTGATTGATTGATTGATTGATTGATTGATTGATTGATTGATTGATTGATTGATTGATTGATTGATTGATTGATTGATTGATTGATTGATTGATTGATTGATTGATTGATTGATTGATTGATTGATTGATTGATTGATTGATTGATTGATTGATTGATTGATTGATTGATTGATTGATTGATTGATTGATTGATTGATTGATTGATTGATTGATTGATTGATTGATTGATTGATTGATTGATTGATTGATTGATTGATTGATTGATTGATTGATTGATTGATTGATTGATTGATTGATTGATTGATTGATTGATTGATTGATTGATTGATTGATTGATTGATTGATTGATTGATTGATTGATTGATTGATTGATTGATTGATTGATTGATTGATTGATTGATTGATTGATTGATTGATTGATTGATTGATTGATTGATTGATTGATTGATTGATTGATTGATTGATTGATTGATTGATTGATTGATTGATTGATTGATTGATTGATTGATTGATTGATTGATTGATTGATTGATTGATTGATTGATTGATTGATTGATTGATTGATTGATTGATTGATTGATTGATTGATTGATTGATTGATTGATTGATTGATTGATTGATTGATTGATTGATTGATTGATTGATTGATTGATTGATTGATTGATTGATTGATTGATTGATTGATTGATTGATTGATTGATTGATTGATTGATTGATTGATTGATTGATTGATTGATTGATTGATTGATTGATTGATTGATTGATTGATTGATTGATTGATTGATTGATTGATTGATTGATTGATTGATTGATTGATTGATTGATTGATTGATTGATTGATTGATTGATTGATTGATTGATTGATTGATTGATTGATTGATTGATTGATTGATTGATTGATTGATTGATTGATTGATTGATTGATTGATTGATTGATTGATTGATTGATTGATTGATTGATTGATTGATTGATTGATTGATTGATTGATTGATTGATTGATTGATTGATTGATTGATTGATTGATTGATTGATTGATTGATTGATTGATTGATTGATTGATTGATTGATTGATTGATTGATTGATTGATTGATTGAGATTCGGGGATACACTGCCTTGGCGTCATAGGTGTCTCAAATTAGTAAACGCTACCCGAGCTTTGCAGATTTGTGCATTAACCTCATGTGTCACACGGCAACCGGAATTACTACAACTTGAATGATAGGTAAATCACTCCACAACTTCGCGCCTATCCTTCGACTATAAATGGTGTGTCCAGCGGCACTTCACACCCAGTCGTACGACCTTACACTTGGCGGGTGCAAAGTGCACACCAGGGGATAGGATGACTTTGATCAGTTCATCCAGAAACACCTGCACCGTCTCCATTTCGAACATGAGAACGATGTCGCCCGCATATTGCAGATCGATAAGGTCTTCGTCAGCAATTATTTGAACACCAGTGTTTAGAGGAGTTTTAGAAGTTCGTCCAATCATCTGGTTCAACACAAAGTTAAATAAAAACGGAGAGAGTGCAACCATGAGAGACCTAACTTTATATACATAAGCTTTTGGAGAGCTCTACGTATACCCCCTACACGCCGGAATTCTGAGAATACAAGGAACTTGTGTTCACAGACCTTGGGGGCATTCCTTGCTGGGCAAGCGTTTTAAGGAAAACAGACCGGTTAGTTGATTTGAATCAACCTTGGATATCCAGGACTACTAAAATTGTTGGTCTTTGTACGCATGGCGTTGTTCTAGTACCCGAAACAGTGTGAAGATTTTTGTCAACGCAACGCATACCAGGTCGGAATCCTGCTTGCTGTTTTGGAGTCAGTATTTCACGAGCAAGTGTTTGATTTCAAAGAGTATATGATAGACATACACCTGGAGCATTCTTTGTCGGACTAGCGTGTTAAGCAGAGTAGACTGGTCAGCTGAGTCGAATGCGTCTTGTAAATCCAGGACTACCGAGACTGTGAGTCGTAGATAGGTTGTCGTTCTAGCACCTGACGGAGTAAAGATTTGGTCAAAGCAATACATACCAGGTTGGAATCCTGCTTGCTGAACCCGAATCAAACCTTCATGGACCACCATAAAGCGAAGAAGGATAAGTGACACCAAGAGTGTCGTCAGGACTGGAGCCAAGGTATTCCCTCTGTGATTACCGCTCTCACTACGAGCCCCTATTTCAAAATGGGCGTTATTGCCTATTCTCCGCAGTTGTTTGGGACATTCACCTTTCCCCAGCTGGGGTAAATAGATCAACCAGGCGCTGACTGGGGACTTCACTGCCATGAATGAACGATGCAAGCTGGATGTCATCCGGGCCAGGAGCTCGCTGGCGCTTGAGACAACATGTACGATCGTAAGGGGTTCCAGGTCGATCATCTAGGGTTCTAGTGTAGCTCGTCAATCCGACTGTGTGGCACCACGTGAGCACGATAGTTCGAAGTGCTTGACTCAGCGGAGGCGTCTTTTGTTGAAGATGGTAGCGTGGTCTTGCCAGTTTTACCCTTGGTTGTTTTGGGGGCCACTCGCACGGATTAATGGAAATAATCTAGGCATTCCTGGTATTCTTCGCCTATTGCATTGCCTCAGCCTTCGGTGTCCATCAGACGTTCGGCGCATGTAGAATTTCACTTGGCGTCTGATAATTCGCTGGGCTGGATTGTGTTCGGGACAGGTGAGAACGTGTCTCCGAGTTTCACGTATCGCCACTGTTCCGGTTGACATATAGTGTTTTGTTCTGTTGTCCAACGGTTATTTTTTTCCGCACAACGTGCCTTATACAGAATATGGGAGTGATTCAACGTTTCAGCCTACGTTTTACACTTTTAAAGTGCGTAGTCGTGCCTCCAGATTTCACATCCTCTTGTGATTCTTGCAAAATTCGGAATAAAGATCTCGAGTTTGTTGGTCGGTCCATGTATCTTGCCATCTGCATACATCATAACTGTGCTACAGCGGATAAAGTGAATTCATAGATAACATAGGCGTGGAGAGGTTAACGGCGCTGCTGGTGCTCTAATTTGACGTGGTGGTCAGATATGTCTATTTTAATGCTTTTCGGGGGTGTGAGCACTGTATCAATGAACCTTCCACCGAACTAAGTCCCTATCCTCTCTTATGATGGTATGGCAGTGTTCTTCTGTCGGTGGTGTTGGTTGGTAATATGCACTGCGAGTTCGTATTGAAGTCGATAAAGGGACCGCGCAAAGTTGGTCATTTTCAGAGATCCGTCGCATAGGGAGATTTCAGGAAGAGAGCTGAGAGCTATACCAAAGCTCGCGTAACCTATTGCAGCAGGTTCATAATGGTCTGTGTTTCGTAGGCGATGCGGTCTTGATAACAAAGGTGTCATAAGCTTCATTCGACTTTCAAACATGTAGCAAATATCTCGATTGAGTATCACAAGTGCTCAGCAGAGCAAGTTTCAGGTTTTGCCCTGTCGAAAAAGCAGGGTATCACTTTGGTCCCCACCAGAAAGGCGTGAGGGTCCCACACCACTAAGTAGCTGCCTTCATTTCCTCTTGGTATGTCACATTCTGTTCCCCCGCAGTCCTTACTTCGACGCGTTGGAATAGAAATCGGTGACTCCCTGGCAAACCTGTCCAGCATGTTCAGCATATTCTCCAACCACCCTAATTTGACAGTCCTCCCTTGCTGCTCTAGTGATTCCGATTCTTTATCGCGTACTCCCTTACCCACCACTCTATTACGAACAGGCTGCACCCAGTGAACGTGCACCTTGGTACAAAAGTACCGTGATCAAACGTTTGCAGATGTTGATATCCTCGAACCGGAGGGTCCAAGTTTCACACCCACAGAGTACAACCGTTCTTACGAGGGAACTTATTTCCTGGTGCACGTTGGCTTGAGTTTTTCGTGTCCTGACAAGAAATGCACCGACTTTTGTCAGTACGTTCATAGTTTATGAGCTTGCCTAGTTAAATAAGCCGGTCAAAAACTCAAGCCTCACTCTCCAACCTGCATTTTTCAAGGGACTTAAAGCAGTACATCGTGCAGACCCTACGCTGAACTAAGGGATCGCTTCCGAAGTTCTGTTTAAACTAGGCCGATGACTGTCAGATTGGATTATGTCATGCAGATAGTCTGAGTCTATGGATCTTTCTCTAGATGTGGTTTCGGTACCATAGTTCTCCGTCCTTTGTACTGTGCACTATATGACGATATCGTTGACGAAACTGGACAAAAAGAGTAAAAGCAGCCGTAAGTTCTCACACGACCAAAGGTGTTGACAGGAAAGCTTAGACTTTTGCCTGAATTGGGATTTTCAGAGGTCGTACGGACCGGGGCTTGACCGAAAGGCGTGGATGCTTATTTTACTACACCGCGTTTCACAACGCGCCGAGCACTCTGACAAGCAATGAGCAACCCATCATCTACTGTAGAGCCTGTCTCTCAGATAATGATCGCCCGCTGTCTGTTTTAACGGTGCCTTCGGAGCCCACATGTCGAATGTTCCATCAGTGCTACTGTCTCTTTGGTGTGAGCCAGTGAATAATAGACCTAGGGCTAGTGAATCACAATCGGGTGGTTGTTTTGGATTGGATGTAGGTAGCCTACACAATGACGGACAGCAGCCTCAGTGGTGCGAATTGTCTCTAATCTTCCGAAACCCCAAGGACGATTGATATCTGGCAGCAATCTACTCATTAATAAGTCAGATCAGCTTTGAAACTGATAGTGGTCTGCATCGTTATTCGAGCTTCTGTCACTCTTGGTAACACGCGTAGGATCATTACTCGGAGTGGGGGGGGGGGTTGGCAACTAGCGGTACTCCAATAAATTACAGTCTTAATTCCGTTGTGACGGTGGAACTGTCCATTTTCCACCATCCAACAGTGACACGTGGAGCGCTGGTTTGAGAAAAGCAAGCCAACTTTCCTCTTGATTAAATTGTGATTGTGTTTGACCAAGCTACCCAGTCGAATCATTGATGTGGAACATGGGCGTAGAACGTTACTGGCGAGTACTTTGTTGACCTGGAATGTACAGGTGGAATGTTTCCACTTTCCCTGTCGAGGTGACGGTTAAGAGTTTCAAGAATGTTATTTTTGTCACCCACCTCATTAAACACAATGTTTCACATGTCGTCTCTTCAGGTGCTTTTTGCAATTGAAACATCACCTCACCTGCCCGGGAAGTTGCACAGGCTCTGGTGGTACTGTACAAGTGAAGCGCGCAAATCAGATCAGAATACCGCTCATTTACTTGCGCTGTGTGTGCTACCAGAAATGGCATGATCTGTGCTGCTGATGGTAGATGTAAGACTACGGTGTGGTTTTTCATTGGCAGCATTGCAACATAAAATCCTTGAACATGGAATCTCGGCCTCCAAATCTTTCACAACCGATAGTTCATAACCCTAGCTAGTACCGAGTATGGCCACGCAGAGAACCTGAGGAAGGTTTGTATGACAATGTATGTATGATAATGAGACGAAAACTGGTGTTCAAATAGCTGCTGACGAAGACCTTATCGATCTGCAATATGCGGGCGACATCGTTCTCGTGTTCGAAATGGAGACGGTGCAGGTGTTTCTGGATGAACTGATCAAAGTCATCCTATCCTTTGGTGTGCACTTTGCACCCGCCAAGTGTAAGGTCGTACGACTGGGTGTGAAGTCGCTGGATACACCACTTATAGCCGAAGGACAGGACGAAGTTGTGGGGTATTTTGCCTATCACGGAAGTTGTAGTAGTTCCGGTTGTAGTGTGACACATGAGGTTAATGCACAAATCTGCAAAGCTCGGGTTGCGTGTGCTGATTTGGGGCACTCGTGGCGGTGTATCCCTGAATTTCAGGGGACGTGTGTATCAGGCTACAGTAGGGGCTGTTTTGTTGTATGACTGTAAGATTTGGCCTGTTCGAGCAGCGGAACTGAAACCTCTCCAGGTGTTCGACAATCATTGTCTCAGAACCACAGCTCGTGTAGGTTGGTGTCAGCGAGTCCGTACGAAGGTATTTCGATACTGAACGTTCGGTTGTTCAACGGGGACTTCCATTGAAGAATGCGCCCAGCACCACAAACTATTTGTTAGGCCATATATTGCGCACACTGAAGAGTATGCTGTCTTCCGTGTCCAATGCAGAGTGCTGGAAGGAGAGAGTTGGCCAACTCTTGACATGGCGGAGCGGTATGAAAGAGGTTACGAGAAGTCCGGGTGCTATCGGTGCGACTCGCTTTCCAGGATAGGGACCGCGTTATTCCCACTGCTTGGTTAGAGACTGTGCAAGATAATGCTGCTAGTCGATGACATTGGCGTTATTGTCATTAGTTTCCATCCAGATTGCCTGAATGAATGTCTGGAGGTGTAGGCTCCTCCGGAAGATTGTAGCAAGCTAGCACCAAATCCGTTCCCGGTCCACTCTTTCCTTCACAATAAGGCTTTCAAATGAATCATGGTTGTACGGCAGCGAAGCATCAGTATAATGTGGATGGTGATGAACAACAGGTACTTGCATTGAGGTAACAGTTAGTGGCGGCTCATTTGCTTGCCACGCATACTCACGTTTTATCTACTGAGAAAAGTGGTTACCTTTTACAATAGCACAAGTGACTTGACGCGTGAGTAATGAGACAGTGGCGAAAACTCTGAGTGTTAAATACAGCTTTACTGTTTGAATGGAAACTCCGAGACCTATGATATGACAACCGAATCTAGTGAGATTTCCCTGTAAATTTCTACCCAGCTATCTTCAGGAGCACTTGATGATGTGGTTAGTCTTATGGCTGCAGTAATCCTGCACCAGACCTTCCACTCGGCTCTCCTCCATAAAAATCTTGAAATAATTCATGCTCTCATATGACCTTAATTCCTTATTCAAACCAGTTGATCACAGCCCTGCCGAAGAGACGGTAATCGACCCATTTGAGAACAACCTCAAAGCAATTCAAATCGGAAAGAATTTGCAAGCTTTTGAACCCTTGTATGGGCACGTGTTCCAAACTCTAAGGGCAAACAACTGAAGGTAACCCCAGTGGGATCACCAATTTCTGGACTCATTACCTTAGTGGTAATGTAGAAACTTGAATATACTGTGCTACTTGTGATTAAACTGTAACTATGTGTGGACGACGCCCGTTATTATGATAAGGGATGCATCCGTACACGAATGTGAATTCCCAACACGATGTCTGAAGACATCAAATTTGCAATGGAAATTGCAGAGAAGACGGAATGCAATTTTCGGATATGTTCGTGAGCAGAAACTCAGCTCTTCAGACATGTGTATATCGAAAGGATATACAATGACCAGGTACCAACTTGCCACATCAACCACCATGTAAATCACAAGAGAAGTTTCATTGAAAAGCTGAGGTCAGGGCTCAAGATCACCCAGACGTCCACCACTCAGGAGGCAGACCAGCCAACACGCATTTAGAAATGCTTGCCCCATCAACGAACGATCAGTCAAGTTTGGCCTGAGTGAGTGAACCCGTTATCAACGCGGGCACAACAACCACGCGTTTCCAGAACGTACTGCTGGACGGATGATGAAACGCGATGACACGAGACTACTTGGGAATAAATTTGTTCTGCACTGGACCTACAGGCCAGTGTCCCCGTACACTACTTTCCCTATGAGTCTTTCCGCACCACAGTGGACTCGTCAGTGGCAGCTATGCGCACTTTACTGCATCGCTCTTACTTCCTGTTCGCCGCAAAGCCTAAGTACAAAGTTTTGTGAGTATCTGACCTCCGCCATACACTGCGTTCCAAGAGAGGCTTAATATGGCCTGTGACGAGACCTGGAAAGTTGCGAATGTAGAGCGCTTGAAGTATTTGCTGGTTTGAACAGAAGTATAGCTTTTCCCGAGAAATACACTAATTTGCAAATCAATCTGGTTTTGCGAGAGACTCACCTGGAACCCAGCTGAATCTCCCGTTTTTGATGTTTCCAGGCAACTGAATGTGCTGCACCAGGCTCAAGTAGAACATAAGGTTGACGGAAACCCGGGAACTGCGCCTACCTGGTGAGCCCCAAGAAGGGCGAAACCGGTCGTGGGATGTCGAAGAATTTTCAGCAAGCTTATGAATAGTGCATTACGTATAGCTTTTCCCTTTATTTGCAGTCATGATTTGACCTTTTTTCCTATTCTTCAGATACCTCCTGCCTAGTGTTGTATAATTTTCTGCGCACCAATGGGCGGCGACAATTCGAAGCTCACCTATCGAAATGTGGTGATCCAGTTGACTACAAAGACGCAGGTATGTTTGTGTAGCGCTTCTCGAATATCGTTTCAGCCTATCGATTCTAACGATAATGCCTTTTGGGAGAGGTTTTGGACAGATATATCTATCAGTGTCCAAGATATGTTTGTTCTTATTCCTGCTGCCGAAATCCGTGCTTTGAGGGAAGAATCCCCAAACAACCTGGCTACTCTGAGCTATAAGGCCGTCGAAAAGCTTTCCAGAATTGCCGAAGCCTCGTTCCCTACTGCCAAAGACCAGCAAACAGGTACGTTTTCGCACGTTACTGGCTTATGTTTTCAGCGTTGAACTGCATACGACTACTAACTCGACTATTCCCCTATATATTTGAGGACCCCGAATGGCGTTCGTTTTTCTGGTCTGCTCTTCCTCTGGAACCGGATTCAGCCGTTGATGTAAGGCATTTTTTCAACTTTTAACTTACCTTTTGTAGGACGAGTGCGTGCCATTAGCGCATAGTCTCATCTCGGCCCTCTGTGTAAGTCGCTCGATTTTTTCGCTCTTTAATTTCTTTTGATAGGATTTGCTATTTTGTCCGGATTTCACCGTCCACTCGATCGCGAAATCGGGTCCCGTAAGTTTGCCATTTGCGTGATATTCTCCATAGTTTCTATGGCCTTATCTCTCTTGCGTCATCCTCCTTGTTATTTCAAGGCTGATTCTGTTTATTAACGGCTATAAAAGTGTAAATTAAGCCATCTTCAAATCAATTGTGAATTTCGTTACACAATTCAAGGATAACGTATGCTGGAGATTCGATGAATATACAGCTGTTTTATCTGCATTGGGAATCATGGATGTACATCCCACAATCCTTGAATAGAAATCGTACTAGAAGCCCTCTGGATGGCAGTTATTCCATGTAGATGGCTCATCAGCAATAAGAATAAATTAAAGCTTCAGTTCGGCACGCCGAGAGGTTCTACACCTGAATCCTCGCAGTGAAGCTTATCAAAAAACGACTGGATCATGTATGGAATCACACAACCCTGACATTTTTTGGATTTGGTACTTCGCTGTGACTTTAGACAAAACAAGATGGAGCGGCCTTTGATTATCCTTTAGGATTCTCTGCTTAGTTTGTGGTAAACTTCGAATTACTTTTGCCCCACAAAGCTGCGGTGCAATTATTCTACTAATTTCAGATTCGCCACTGCAAGACATTTATCTTTCCTGGGTTTTGAGAACGATGTCTTTGTTGGCAGAGAGCATTGTGAAAGCAGACAGTAACTGGAGCATAGGGTGGGATGGCTCAAGTGGTTAGAGCGCGAATGTACTGACCGGAAGGTCCGTGGTTCGAACCCCACCTCTGCCTCTCGACTTCCCCTGTCTAGGCTTGGACAACCTGAGAGTATCCCAGCCCTCATGCTTCCTTCAGGTTGCATGGCAGTTAGGCCCCGAAAGAGTGTTACAGCTGAATGGCTATCTTTTTATTTTTATTTTAGAGCGTGGTTTTACCTACCTATTATTCTGGAAGCTCATATGTTTTCCCTCAGGACTGATGTAAAGGGATACTTAGTACTTCAGTAATGCTGTAGTACCTTAGTAATGTATTTTCTTTACTCAGTGCATTCCTCTACCCATTTATAATGTTGTTTAACAGGGCTATTTCGCTTCGCGCCCAGGACGATCTTTTTACGAGCAGAATTCCTCTTGGGTCATAGAACCATCAAGCTTTTCTGCCTGAGCTATGCATATTTCTGAGTTTATCAAGTCACTGTGGGATATCGGGACCTTATCTTTTCTATTTCCCTATCCGCCAGACAATGGGGCATAGACTAAGGCAAATTAATTATTTAAATCCCTCAACTTGATAGGGATCTCTCTGATGACAATAATTGCCATCCGTGTTGTGGAAAAGGTGAACGAGACATGCGGAGTTGTGTTTGGCTGTTGCCTCACTGATTGATAGAGAGATTTTTGCCAAAAAACTACATCATTAAGCCGAAGAAAACGTGTTTGTTCGCTCATCTATTGCAACTGAGGAGGGCTTTTCTTTTTGGAATATCGCAGCTTTACACGTGCTGCTTACCAGTGTTAGAGCCTTATTATGAGGGTGGAGCCATGTGCTGCCCTGGAGTCATTCTTTTAAGTTGACAACACGTGGAAGAGATTTCCAATGGGACTGATGGTTTAACGCCCTCCAATTTTCCTATTCAGTGTAGATCAGTGACGCGCAGTGTCCTCTTGAGTAACAAAGCCGTCCAGCCCCAGGACTTGTGTCGTCAAAATGAGAAGAATGAACTTTACAAGATGTTTGCCGAGAACCTATCCAGATGGATGGATCGAATCAGGTGTGCCACAACAACCACCGAAAATGCCAAGTAGCTTACCAGACTCTGACTACTCACTCATTGACTATGTGGTAATGGTGTTATATGATGCCGTGCTCGGGTGCTTGTCGTCTTGGCTATCGCCTTATCAGTTGGCTGCCGTTAAAGGTGACTGGTCTACTCATAGGTTGTGAAATTATAACCGCTCACGACACAGTTGTGGAATACGAACACCGATTACTAAGATCTTCACATGTAGGTTCATATGCCTATTGTTCTCCAAGATCTACCACCCAGGTTTTCATGCTTGAGGTTTACGCAGTAAAAATATTCAAACTTAGGAAGTATTTTGGTTTTGAGATGTCATTTGTCTTTGAGAGTTCACCTTCAGGGACAGTCGTGGGATCACTCCTCACGCTGATGCGTAACAACACGTTCTTCTCCATGCTTACTATTCTGTCCACTTATGTGTGCACACTTTTAGGAGGGACCCGAAGATATGCATACAATCGACAGTTGTGAGTACATTTGGCAAGCGGGTGTAGGCTTCGCACAAAACCCAGTTCATAATACCGCCCACGACTCAAACCGGACGGAAATCTTGAAGCTCCTCCTCACCTGCTTCTCCGAAACAATGTACATGGAACGCGACGAAGCCCAGCAAACACAAAATAAATGGGTCTCGTTTTTCACAAGCACAAACAACCGCCACGCTCTTCCTCTGTTCGCATCTCTGCTAAATGTGGTTTGTGCTTATGACCCTGTTGGATTCGGCGTTCCATACAATCACCTGATGTTCTCCGACTCCCGTGAACCGTTAGTGGAAGTTGCATTGCAGGTGAGTTGCGTCGATCGCTTATAGAATGATTCATTCAATGGCTTCAATGTCGTCAGTGCAGTCTGGATAAATCCAGGTTGTTCGAGCGGGTGTAGACATCATAAAATTAATGTAGTAGGTCCAGATCCCTTTCTGGTCCAGTTTTTTTGCCTCCCGCTCTAGCGCTTTTGGAAATAACTTTTTGTTCTTGTGCGACAATCGAGTATTATCTTCAATACTGACTTTGTAGCCCACGATGGCAGTGGTGATTTTTTTTGGATCCAGTGAATTTTTTTTACCAGACTCTCCACTGCTCTGTCTTCCCTGAAAGGTCCTGTGCATTGTTCTGGAGACCGAACTCACAGCCAGCTATCCCACTCACTCAAGCCAGGGCTACAGAAACCTGGTGGGCCGTATGTCTTCCGAAGCGGAAGAGGCTAGCAGCACCACGGCAACATCTGCCGGGGATGGGACAACCGAAATGAACCTGTTCGCGAATTACATGTCCAGAATTCACCGTGATGAGGTAAGCCTGTATATTGGTCACTTCATGCGATCTTCTATTCGACGTTTTCCCAACAAACTGCCGCGTGTGTCTGTGCCATGGTTCAATGGCCACAGGCAAACAATATTAAATACCGAGAATAAATTTGGGGATGAAAGATCACACAGAACCCTAGGCGGAACTCTCTTGTACATTCGAACGAATACGGCTTTAAGGCCGTTCTACTGAGGGGCTGTTTCAGATTTTGAGTAGTTTCGGAGTCAGAGACGCTGGTTTGTCGGAATTAGCTGCTCAGCACATTTAACTTTGGAATTTTTGCTTCGTCCTTATTCACGATTATTACTAGTCTCCGTATTTTATGCCTTTCTGAGGAACGAGACTTTGGTAATCCTTCATTGTCGCTCCTAAAGGTGGCACAACTGTTTTGTCTCATTAAAAGAGATAGAAGACACGCTGCCATAAGTTTTTATCTTCAGCTCTAATCAGATGGATTGAAGGAACCCATTGTTACGGCTTACTCTTGCCCCCATCTAACGCGCACGATGGAACAAAATGATCAGCAAACGTTTCGGAGTTACATGTAACAAATTTTATACAAAAACGGTACATAGTCTGCAAAAATCAATCGCGTATTCTTTCATGTCACAACCTGTCTAGAATAGTTCTTTGGTAATCGTTAGTCGTTTGTAGGACTGCTATGGAGTTCACTGTTACTCATAACGCCTAACGTACGCTGTTTTTTTTGCTTCCGCCTAATGTCATAGCCTGTCTAGCAAAGCGCTCCTGACTACAACAAGCTGAACATTCCTTTGCGGCCTCTTTCATCGTCGGTAGTGATAATTTGTGGTGAATACTGTGCAACGTTCAAAGGTATATCAGTGGGAATTCCCGAGCACGTTAGCTAAAAGCGTGCTCCTTTTGTTGACACACTACCCGCGGCCGGTTCAAAACTATAGACCGGCTTGGGGGAGGTTATGGCGAAACAGTCCGAGGCTCTAAAATTACCTGACTCGCAAGACAGTTAAACCGAGAATCCCCCGGTCTCCAGGAGGCCGTTACCTATCCCACCAACTCCTCTATCCTTTGGACTGAGAGGCTCATCTCTCATTTTTATTGCTGTTATCTCACTGTTGCTAATGCCACTGTATCGTGGGTGCGGAATTAGAGTAAATCGCGTGGTCTGTGTAGACAGTCACAAGGTCCCCTTGATTATCGCTGAACTTGACCGGATTCATTACACGGCTAACCGATGTCTGTGAGGTCCGTGTTGTCATTTTCTGTTCAAACTGACTGCTCAAGCTTCTGGAGGTGCTGGTGCCTCAGAACGTTTATGACTAGCTAGCACCAGGCCCCTTCTCCTTCCACTAGTCTTTTTTTACTTTATGGTTTTACAGCAGTGAGGCATCAATTTCAGCAATGATGTGACTGTTTATGATGATGAGCTCACAAAACAATGTTCTATTCGTCTTGCAAGACACCACAGTTTTGCCGTAATTATTCCGGGTCGGATAGCGCTCACCTGATCTGTGCGGTAACGTGAGCCGAAGTCACGGAAACTATCAACACAAGGGTCACATAATTCATAGCCCGCGTAGGTAGCGTCGATAACTGTGCAGAGTGGGGTTATGTGCATTCATGTGAATTCTGTTAGTTCGGGTGCCACATCGGGTTGTCTTTGGGTGTTGGCACATCTGGGGGGGGGGCGAGATGGCTCATTTGGTTAGAGCGCGAATTTACTGACCGGGAGGTTCGTGGTTCGAACCCGACCTCTGCCTCTCGACTTCCCCTGTCTAGGCTTGGACAACCTGACAGTATCCCAGTCCTCGTGCAACCTTCTGGTGGCATGGCAGTTAGGCACCGAAAGAGTGCTACAGCTGAACGTTGGCACCTCTCCCTATCTAGCTTTTGTCGCGTTACACCCGGCAGCCTGAAGGCAAGAAGCGAATGCAGTCAGGATCTATTGTAGCGTCTAATTTTATGTGACAAGCGAACAGCTCTTGAGTCGTGCGAATGTAGGGGATTTTCTGAATTTGAAAGTCAGGAGAGTTGATATTAGTGAGCTAATGCAGTAGCGTTTAACGTCATTGTTAAAGGAACTTGCCACGCTGACAAACGTATGATCATCTAAAAATGTAACCGAACATACACTCAGAGTTGCACTACCCCAGTATGGCATTTCCAATCACGTTTTACGTGTGGCTGCTGGGCCACCCACCTTGGCGAAACTATTCGACTCAGACCGACGGAATACATCACAGTTTGGATACAGCAGCGTGGGCATCAGTCCGCCCTACCACACTGAGATAAGAATTCAAATTAGGAATTCAGTGTTGATAACGGCTTCGTTGGTAGCCCGTCGTTTAGTTGAATGTGAGTATTGTGTCTATCCGGCAGCTGCGTTCCACAATAACTACCAGATCACGAACGGTAAGGCGTTACTGTTCGCCGAATCCATTGCTATCAGTAGATAGGAACTAAAACTGAAGGAATCATTCATATCGTTGGCACCGTGTGGCTGGTCGATTTAGTCTGAACATCCCTATGATAAAGACTCTTGTTCTGTTTTAGTTATCTGAGGTTGTTCTGTAGTACACGCCCGGAGCCGTACAGCGAAATACATCCGATGTGTCGTTCCCCTCATTCCTATGTGCTCTGTTCACGTTTGTAACGGGAACAGCATGTTTAAAATCATTCAATTAAGTTTGATTGGTAGCCTAACACCGAGTCTTTTCTTGATCATATATTCCGTGTTGTTCATCTCAAGATAAAGAGAGAGAGAGATAGGATGCAGTCGCCGTCATGGAAACAATTTAGTACCCGTCACGGATGTTTTCTTGTGTACACAGAGTTGTGATGGCAGTGTCCCGTAAAAGAGCGCTTAAGGACCAAAATGCAAGCAGTTCATCTGTGGACCAGCCCAATTACATGTTCATTTTAAAATTGCCTATCCTTAATTGGTGCTGTGTTTCTCGTTAGTCTCCTTTTTGGACCATACCATGAGTGACTGCTACTGAGGAGTTTTCACTGAATTAAAACCCACTTCGTTTTCATTCGATCTCGTAGTACATAAGTTACTTGTTTACGGTCGTTCTGGAATAGATAGTGCTATCTTGCGGTTGCATTCCGGTTGCGGTTGCATACCCTCTTCGATGTGGACTCAGGACATGCACAATCCTTATATAATTTAGTTTGATGTTTTCTCATTCTACGTTTGTTTTCTCATTTGTGCTTGATTCGCAGGACTTTGCATTCATCTTGAATGGCCTGACCAGGCTACTGAACAATCCACTCCAACAGACGTATCTGCCTGGATCCACCAAAAAAGTTCAAATGCATCAAGAACTCCTGGTGCTGTTCTGGCGCATGTGCGAAATCAACAAGAAGTTTATGTACTACGTCCTCAAATCAAGCCAAGTACTGGATCTCCTGGTCCCAATTTTGTACCATCTGAATGACGCTCGGTCCGATCCTGGTTCGTATTTTTTTTATCTAACCTCTTTTGTTTTGGTGATACTGTGAATCAAGATGCTCGTTTTTCATACCAGTGATCGTGATTGTCAGACGTTAGTAAAACGTGGTAGATCAGTTTGTCGACTAGCAAAACCGAATTCTCAGTTGTCATCTGGTGTACTGTGACACTACACTTGAACAACCTTGCCACCTAGCTCGTTTGGTCGCCTGCATGATTTCACCGCTAGATTGGGCGAATATAGAGCGTGACAGTAAATGAGTAAAGGGACTGACATCCTCAAGAGCCACCGCTTGCTCTGATTTTCTGCCGATGGCTTCTACGACAGCATGCGGTTACTTGAATGTGGTGGATTGCAGCTGCTCATGCTCGACAGGATGTGGCGATACCTGCACAGATCGGGACATTCTTTTTTTCAATTTCTGGCATGGCACACAGACTGATTGAATTCACATTCTCCGTTGACCTGGATGATGGCAACACCAGCTCACCGTCCACGGTACGAAGGGCATATCCGGGTTATTTCAGGTGATGTACCTGGATATTGCGCCCAGTTATGAAGTACTAGGACAACGATGTTGAGTCACCTCGGTGATTCTACAGACCGATGGTGTCCAGCCTCCAGTTATTCTCAAATCTTGGTAGGTTCCAACTAAGAACACAGCAAGAAACATCCACTTAATGTCTAAACGTCAATTTTTTGGCTGATATCTGTTCCACCGCACGGCGTTTTTCAATCAGCTAAGTGCTTCTCTGGCATTACGATATGACATGCTTTACACGCTACGCCTTTCGGTTGATTCAGTTTTGGGTCTTTTAAGTGGTATTACCCACTACTTTAGTCGAAAAGTTGTTCGATTCTAGCACTGTCAGGAATTTCATACTTTCCTGTCTAACTCTCATATTATATTATCAGCGGCTGTGCATCGGGTTTAAGTTTGAACGTTTAGTACATCAATATAAATAGCCTCATTTTTCAAGTATAATATATGCTTGGGTCTATCTGCTGGTTAGTTCATTGAAGTGACAGATATTCAGACAATCTGTTGAGCAGGAGTTTCCTCTAAGTAGTGCCTCTGTCATATCTCTACCATGACCGTAATATTGTTGAGAAGCCGTTTGGTAGAAGCTTCCAGAGCGACATTTGGATTTCTTTTTTCCGCATGGAAAACGACAACCCTCTGCTTATCTCCTAATGTGACAGTCAGTTGTCCGTGTTATGAAAACATTGGGATACCAGCTGACGTTGGGAGTTGTTTCCAGAAAGTGTGCTGGCCTCTGCCATTCACACGAAAATGTCATCACCGGTGGTCTTGTTAGGTGTGCTACACAGACCGGTTCATTGACATCAATTTGGTCTCTCGTGTGGCTACAGTTTACCACTTCATATAATTAAGGGCTGGTCAGTGTCACGACCCCGGTAGTCGATCAAGAAGTTTCGATTCGCTCGTGGCAAATTTCTTGCGTTCTAACTAGTGCGCAAAGAAATCCCCGGAAATCCTTCCTAATCCTGCATTCGCTGTTCGAATTCGTCTGGTTGTAGTTGGTTTGGCTTCTAAATAGTTCTTTAGTATCTTCTCTTAGACGACCATTGTTTGTTTGTAGTATCCCCACTGTTTTTCCGCAGTGTTGACCAAAGCAAAGGCCTACAGTGACTTGCAGTTGTACACTATGAACTACTGAGACGATGGAACCGGATTTGAATAGTTATTAGCTGTTGCATTGTAACTGTTTGCAACCTGTGCTTTGTTTCCTACCCTTGCAATCAAAAGGTCAGGTAAAATAGATTAGAAATCCGCACATCGTTTCAGGTTATGGATGTCCCATTCTTTCGCTTGGCTTCAAATTAGCTGCAAACCTGCTTAAAGTAGCATCCAGGACACTTGGGTGTGTGTTGTCCATCCATGATTGTAGAAATTTTATATGATTCATACTATGGATGAAACAGATGTACAAGCTTTTCAGCATAGGTTACCTTCACTTACGGCACGAAATCTCGGCTGATATTTACAGGCGTTTGACAGCCACCCGCTAAAAGATGTACGTTCGTGAAAATCCGTATGATTTGGACTGCAACACAACTTTGCTAAGCCTATGGTTGTAAAAGAAGTATGAGCTGTATATGCACCACAAAAGTGTTGGTTTCCTCATGTGTTTATCACCAGTTCTGGCGTTGTTTTTCAATTTTTACTTCTTACAAAAGTGGTCGTTTACTAAGAACTCTTGGACGAAATTGCGTGTTCAAATTCTCCAGGTATACCTGGAAAATTCGCACTATAGTTACAGATGTTCGACTCTTCCTGTGTGCACAGCCCATGTCGTCTTTTATAGTTGTGTGTTTCGGCTGTTGTGACAGCCTATGGATTAGGACCTCGGCGATGGTTACTCCGAAGTCGACCTAATCTGTCAATCTTTCGGTACCTAGTGCAATGTCATTACAGCCACACTATTTCCCTCTGCTATCCATGTAGCTGTTCAACGCACCATCGTCAACCCATGAGACACTTAGTTTCAGGTTCATTTTTCTAACTGCCAACCGGATGACGTACAAACTTAGGTGTACCGTAGGGTCGCGAAGTGCTGATTAGGTCACCTTGGTGAACGGGTCGCAGGATCTTTAAGCGCTCACCCTTTAAAATGCGGGTGTAATATTTCTCTATGCTCTTCGCTAGATCGTCAATAAGTTAAACTTTCTGTTGTGCATACGGTGCGCCTCCTGAAGAGCGTGCGTCATCAGATGGACCAAAATTGCACACACCTTTGAGGGTCATACACTTTCAACCTTGTTGCTATAATATTTATCCCCGGAGCTTTGACAACTGTGTCCAGAGAACGAAGGTATAAGACCACCCATATATCTTATTACCCCATCCTAGAGGTTGGAATGGAATAACTTTTGGCGGCATTTCATGACAAAACCAACCTCAGATTCGACTAGTACGTCGCTTTGATTAGCTGGTGTAAAAACACCAGAGTGTTAAGTGTGTGTGACAAAATAATAGGGCCATTCCACGTTCTGATGTCGTCAGCGGAGATTTTGATGTTACTTCCTGGCTTTTCCATCTCAAATCAACTCGCTGTAATTCTGGTGAATTGATGGACGACATTGCTACTGTCACTTCCCCATCGTTGTTTCGCGTCAACCACCAATTTAATTTGGGGCCCATTGGCTGTTGCTCTTTGGTATGTGCACTTTACTAGAGTAGTCTCCAGTCGCGTGCAGCTTAGGAATAAACGGGGGCTAGTCTCGCGCCCTCACGAGACCGAAATGGAACCAACTCTGGATGATGTGGGAGGCGTGGAACTTAATGTTATCTTGTTCAATCATCCGACCTTTCTGTTTACTCATAGCAACAGCATTCGTAAGTGATCAGCAGCGCTAATTTTCTTGGTGCGCAATTTGGAATGACACTGCAAAGCAGCACTACTTCTTCGATTGTGGTTTTTCATCTCCCGACCATCAGTATCAAAGTTCCTCTGATTATTCATGATGATATGACTCCGAAGCTTGCTCTGGGTGATGAGGACACAGTCAAAGGTAAACAGCACGGGTGCGAGACAGTCTGAACGCACACCATCTCACTGTTTCATCACAGTGCGGAATTTTCGCCATCCCCCACTTTTTTAGTGCTTTCATACTCCATTTGGAAGTCTCTGTTTACAGTATGGGCAAATAAGTATATTGAATCTTTATATTGCAGATAACTGCTACAAATACATGGAAGAACCGGATAGTTGAACAAGACAACGCACATTTTCGTGACTCATTCAGGGCTGTCTTCTGGTCGATCTCGTGGAGATATTGGACCGGTCATATTGTAACCATTATCTACAACTGGCTGAGATTTGGTAGCCTATATTAGCATAGCAGATGTTTCAAATTGTGGCGCTCCCTAAGATCGAAATAGGAAGGTGCTGGTCGAAATGTTATCAACACATGGTAAAAGCGTAGCGAACTGATTTACAAAGGCTATGAAGCGAGCTGATCACATTTTACCCCCGGACCGCCTCGTAATACGTGTACTCGCAGTACGAGGACTCGCTGTTCTTCGTCGGGCTGTTCCTCTATGGCCTTCCTGGAATATTTGAACCTTTAGGAACTTAGTTTCAGCCAATGTGGCCCGCGGGATCATTGCATCACTCAAGCCTGACTACAAAGTCGTGGCACCTTTAGGTCGGGAAGGAACTCATTACATGGTCATTATATGAAAGTGAGGCTTTTTTTATTGAATGTAAAGTGACTGGTGTAGAAGCAGTCGTCAGGATTTGCAAAATATGCAAAACGTAAATTCCGCGTGAAGAGCAAATTTGTCACGAGTACCATATATTTACTTCAGCGAGGGTGCAATATGCCATAACTTGATCCACCACAAACGACATTTCTTCGCTAGTCTGAAAGCAGACTCCTAGAACGTACCTGACGCTATGGATATCAAGATTGCCGAGGATATGCTTGATATCGGAGCGAACACAATCACTTTGAAACAACCGAAGAAAAAATCTTCAGCAACATTAAACTTGCAATAAAACTATCTAGTGGAAACTGTCCTACAGCTAAACGTGTGTTTCAGTATAGCTTGAATCTAAAAGTCACCCCGAGTGCCAATTTACAAATGGTGCTGTCCCCGATGACTGCTCACAAGAAGAGCATAACTGTTCGTTCTCAAAAATAATTGAACTTCGAAAATGGCGCAGCCTTCTCAGGTTTGTGGAAATGCATGTACTCCAAATAAGAACGATAATTAAGCGCTAAATTGTCGGTATGCAGTTGGTCACAGTAGCTACCATATTGGGTCGTTCAGCTGTAACACCCTTTCGGTGCCTAACTGCCATGCCACCCGAAGGTTGCACGAGGGCTGGGATACTGCCAGGTAGCCTAAGCGTAGACAGGGGCGGAGGTCGGGTTCGAACCACGGACCTTCCGCTCAGTAAATTCGCGCTCTAACCACTTGGGCCATCTCGTCCCCCATATTGGGTGCCGCTCAGTCGATGCACGGTAAGTCTTTTAGCATGTTCAGTAGTAATCTGTTCCGTTCAGCGGTCGCAGCTAGTCAGTGCCTACCACGCTTGCATAGCCCGTCCAATGTGCTGACGGTGGATGCCGTCCCGGCATATTTGAAGTGAGGAGTATACTTGTAGCACATATCTGTCCACATGTGTATACGTTGAAGTCAGTTAAGGTCCATAAGGTTAGCATCTTCTTGTTTTGCTAAGTTAATCGTCATTTTTCGTCCAATCCAAATCGAGTAAAAGTTCTAGTTATACTACTCAGTCAGTGGAACTTTTCATAGGGCGGTGTGTCATGTGCAAGTGAAGTTCCACAAGAGGATAGTGATAGGAAAGCCACTGACATAGATCCAGCTGATATCAGGATGGGTGAGTATGTCAGTTTCGATAAGTGATCTTGGAGATGTACCGTAATATGTCCTGTGACGATGTGAAAGTACCAGAAAGTGCAAACGATCGGGATAAAATCATACGGCCACCGCATGACAACTTGTTGAGAGCTCCCCATGCCATTTTCATACAGTTCCGCTTCATCCCGACCCAAAACTGCCACGGTGTTGTGGTCTGGCTTGAGCGCGACGATGATCCCGCGGGCCACACCGGCTGGAACTTAGTTCCACAAAGTGCAACATGCCAGAAAGGCCAAAGGTGAACAGGCCGACGAAGAACAGCGAGTCCTCGTTCTGCGATTAATCATATTAAAAGGCGGCTGGAGGTAAAGTCGTAGTTTTCTCTGCGATAGGAGTATGAAGACAGTAAGGCGTTTCCCCCCAGGTGACCAGCATTTCCATATTCATGGAAGCAGCGATGTTGCCTTCCCCCGATGAAGGACGGCCTAGAAAAAACCGGGCCTAGAAACCACACACTCCGATCGCCTAACGATTGGCCTTGACCTCCGGTGCATTGTTCAATACGGTCGAAATACTTCTAAAAAACAGAGTCCGGTGCTGCTCAAAAGGCACCTGCTGTGCGCAACCTCATTAGGAGTGAGAGAGTAGTACCTTAATCTTTGCGTCCTCGATATAGGCTAACCCCTACGACCGATCAGGTCAGACTATTGAGTCATCGGCTCCGGAAAGGGTCCCCAGAGAAAACCCTACTGCCTCCTGGGTCAGACTTTTTAGTCCAAGGCTCAAGGTGGGGTACCTCAACTTAAACATCTTCCTCGGCTTGAGCAACGAGGAAGTATCATTTTCCTGCACAGCTCTGTGCACCAGTGTCCTTCCCCAACCCCTTCCCACTACAGAAGTAAACGTGGCTGTGTCATTTGATTGTAAGGCCTTATGCCCTCCGCTGCCCATTGACAGCAAACAAAATAACACCTTGCTGATC
Organism: Clonorchis sinensis; assembly: GCA_003604175.2. NCBI lineage: Eukaryota > Metazoa > Platyhelminthes > Trematoda > Opisthorchiida > Opisthorchiidae > Clonorchis > Clonorchis sinensis. Next base: position 4,256,628 of record CM030369.1, on the reverse strand, counting down.
CCACGAGATCCTTTCTACATAGGAGCTTTTAACGTCCATAGTTCATCTGTATCGATCTGAGATAGCTCAATAACTGTACAGTAAACCAACACTGTACTATTATCCGGTTCGTGGATAAAGCACGGTAAAATGTGGAAGGAGCTATGCTGGCGGTGTTCAATGCTGTGTGTTCGACTTCTCCGTTTCGACCACAAGACCACTGGTTATGCTTGATATCAGGAGTCATGATTGATGCCTGGAACTCCATACCAGCAGGCAAACAGTGCGACGGCACACGCAAATCCCTCAAACGCCATATGGTGAAAACATGAGGAAATACCGAGAGATCTGGTGGGCATCGAAAGCTCGAGAAATGGAGAAGGTTATTGCTATGGGAAACAGCCGTGCCCTGTATAAACTGATACGATTAACTAGGAAAACATTGGTCAGTGAGACGATTAGTGAAATAGGCGGCTCAATAATTCACTCACAAATACATCGATTGCAAAGATGGTCCGAACACTTCGAAGAACAGTTTGGCTGGCCTCTTGAAATACAGCCTATGGAGATAATGCCTACGGGCGAGTGAAGTGTAAACCTTAATCGCCCGTCGGAAGAGGGAATAAGGTACGAGGTATCCGTGAGACGTGAGAAGACACCAGACGGACGGTCTCTATCCAGCCCTGATCAAAGAAGGCGTAGAATCGCTAATGACCCATCCAACAAAGCTCATTGGTACGATACGGAGCGATGAGAAAGTGCCTTCAGGATAGGGCATGTCGACAGTTCTTCCTATCTTTAAAAAGAGCATGCGTAGGCCGTTTGAAAACTTCTATGGTATCAGGCTGTTAGCTGTGGCATACAAAGTGTCCTCTGGTTTTTGTCTTTCGTGAGTTTGGTGAACACAGAGAGAGACAGATCCGTGGAAACCAAGCTGGGTTCCGTCCTGCAAGCGGCTGCATCGATAATATTTTCACTCTCCGACCGATTCTAAAACAGTGACACTGCCTTCAGTAACCAACAATTGTTGTCTTCCTTGACTTGAATGCCTCCTTTGGCTCTGTGGAGCGTCAGGCACTATGGCAGTGTCTATGGAACAAAGGTGTGCCCCATAAACTCTTGAAACTCTTTAAGACTCTTTACGCCACTTCCCACGGCCGTGTGAAGGTCTACGGGTCCACCTCCTAGGTCACCACATCAAGTGGGGTCGGACCCATTCCCTCTCTAAATTTGTCATTGATACGATTATGGAAGACTCATTACCAGCGTTTATTGCCTGTGGGGTGAAAGTGCTCCTGGGACGTTCCCTTACGAATATCGAGTACGCAGACGGCATAGCTCTTTTTGGATCTGACGCCGTCGGAATGGGAACAATATTAAATCATCTAAATAATTCTGCCTCAATATATATATATATTTGTATATATATATATAGAGAGAGAGAGCAATTGGCACAGTGGTGCTTTGTTGGTTTGACTGCACAAGCCTCTTTCTAATACCTGTTGAATCGCCTGCTTTCTGCAACCTCTCCTCAGTCTCCTCATAAAACACATACTTAATAGGGTTCCAGGAATCGCTCCATGTTTCGCAGGTCATCTGAACGTTCTTGGTCTTTAATAGGTTGCAAGAACTTTCAATTCTTTTTTCAAGCATGTGGAAGCTGTATGATAACATCGTATCCTTGGCTACCTCGCGTCTCAGAGCGCGCTGGAAGCAAAATACTTTCAAGTTTGTTTTCCTACTCATCCATACGGATGATGTTACCTTGATTCATGGTTTTTGCGTTTGCAAAAAATTGCCAGTCTGAACGAACACTTCAACAGGACTGTTTTTACTAGACTTATTCGGTTTATTTATATGTTAAACTGTCTGTTAATGTTGGCACAAAGAAGGGTGGATTGTTTCGCTGATTAACCTTGTTCATGTTGCTTTTCAACTAGTTTTTATTCGACTCTTTTTTTTCTCTTTTCCTCATAGCCCGTCTCGGTCTTGTACACGTTGGTGTGTTCATCCTCTTGTTGCTCAGCGGGGAACGCAACTTCGGTGTGCGACTCAATAAACCTTATAAAAATCGCGCTGCTTTGGATATCCCGGTGTTTACGGGCACGCATGCGGATGTGTTGATAATTGTAAGTTTGTGCGTATTATTCCACCTTACTGATTTCATCGACTTGGAATAGAGTTTAACTACAGCGTCCTTGGATCCTCTCTTTGCATATCTTTGCTGGCTTTGCATATAAGTGGTCCTAGCAGGCTGATTCGAAGATCACAGTGCCATTTTTTTTATCCAAAATGACATACATGCAATTATGAAGATGTTCTGACCTCAAATTTTCTCTTGTTGTGTGATGCCAATACGTTAGAGCCACGACGGGCTATTTGGTAATACCGATGCCATTCACCTCTGTGGCTATCTGTGCATCGAGCCAGTTGCTCACTTTCTTTAGCTTATTGTTATTCATTATTCATGCTTTTGCATGGTAGAAATCATAAGAGTGCGTAAACAAAGACGGAGGGTAAGTCCTAACGGCAATCACCCAGATTTATTGTCCGATGTCTCCCATTTGTGTACACGTGCCTGAGCCGATGGGTCTGAGTACATCGGGCGTTATCAGTTTCGCTCCCACTTCTCTGCCGGAACCTAATCGCACTCAAGGTTGTGCAGAGGTTAGGTCTTGCACTCGTGTTCTTACGGATGCTCGGTCCCACCTGATTACGGACTACATGGCAACTTGGGACCGAAAAGATACGGGTATTCAGTTCTCTGCGTATCCTCTTCAGGCGTGTTGCATCTATCTACGTCTGTCTTGGTTGCTGAACTGGAAGAATTGTTTTGAGCTGAAAAGTGATAATGGCCTGTTGGTTTAGCTAAATAAAGTGAAAACTGACGTCCCACCAACCTACCTGACTGACTGAACGTGACTGAATTGACATGAATGTGGCTATCAGTTGGAAAAAAGCTTGGATCTATTCAAGTGACCATCGTTCGATAAAACAATAGATTTATCACTCTTCTGTCCAAGTTTTAAAACGAAGGACCTAATTAGTTGAACCGTTCCTGTTCGGATGTGGTTTCTAAGATAACGGAACATTGCCTAAATCCGCTTACGAGGTAGTATAAAATGATAGTCTAATTAAACTCTTCGTAGTCGATCGATTTCCGCCTCTTTTGAGCTGTTTGTAAAAGAAGATTCAGCTTATACGTAGTTCACTACTCATAAGGTTGCTGAAAATTCATCGACAACCCACGACCGGTTTCGTCCTTCTTGGGGCTCATCACAAACGGCAGATTCAGCTGGGTTTCAGGTGAGTCTCTCGCAAAACCAAACTGATTTGCAAATGAGTGTATTTATCGAAATCAGTCCAATTAGGTTTCAAGTAGAACATAAGGATGACGGAAACTCGGAAACTGTGCCTACCTGATGAGCCCCAAGAAGGGCGAAACCAGTCGTGGGCTGTCGAAGAATTTTCAGCAACCGTATGAGTAGTGCATTACGTATATACATGTATCGCGATATCTCGAATATCGTAGCAACTGGAACATGAGGCGGCCTGGTGCAGCACATTCAGTTGCCTGGAAACATCACAAACGGGAGATTCAGCTGGGTTCCAGGTGAGTCTCTTGCAAAAACCAAATTGATTTGCAAATGAATGTATTTATCGAAGATTTAGCTTACCTAGTTACAGACACTAATTGTCCACTTGCCTTTCTAAGGCAGTAAGGCGCTGTGCCGTCCGGATGGGTGTCAATTTCTTCAGCGCTGACGAAAGTAAACGCTGAGTCCAGTGTATGGGAACTCAGTTACAACGTGAATGAGTATGATATTGGCAGCTGGTCTCCATCGATCGATTATTCATTGAACACTGCAGTTTCATAAGAGTTTGCAGTGTCCACTACGCAACAGAGCCTTTAGATTAACCGATGCCACTTACTCACCAGTGTAGCTCCTTCGATATTACATTGAACTTTTGTGTGTGTCAACTACCCGTCTATACTTATCCACGATGATTGAGGTAAAAGCGGACGTCAACTACATAAGGTTTGGTATTTTTCCGGACCCCACACCACTTCCGGGTTCCCAGAAGAATCTTCGATGGCCAAACACAAGTTTTGCGGCTCTTCATCATCAATTTTGCTCGTAACTTAATTAATTAACGTAATATGCGAGTGACTTTCAGCTGATTTCCTTACAGTAAACTTCAGTTTGCAAATTGGTGTACAACTCCGCTTGGTGCTTTTGTTCACTTACAACAGTCGTTTTGGCAAAACAACTAAAATTTATGCGAGTACTATTTGACAGCTTCTGTTCCTTTCCTATGTTCATCCTGTTAAGTTTATTATAGCCTCGTCATGGGGCTCACATGAACAAAAAGGACATTCCTGTTGAACGCTACATTCCTGACAGCTACATAACTATGTATATAGGAGTCCTGTCATTTTAGTCTGTTTACTGTGTATGGCGTGCCCATAAACTTTTGACATCACAAACAACATTAGGAACAATGCTTTTCGGTGCCTCTCGGAAGATTCAAGACTCATCCGGAATATACGTTTGAGTCAAGGTGTAGGTGTTACAGCTGAACGATTTTTTTTTCAAGGTGTAGGATAAAATCTAGCAACTAAAATCATCCGAAATATAAACAGTGTCCGAAAATAGACATCACTTGACCTTTCCGTTTAGAAGTCGTCGTTCAACCAATCAGCAGCACCGAATCACGTGAAGTGAGAATTCAGTGAATACAGTACGGTTGCGCGGTATCCTGTCTAAATGCAAATCACTGACTGCTGATTGACCGCTCTCGGTTGAATATCATGATGTTCAATCAAAAGGTTGCGGATTCGAACCGCCCTGGAGATTTATGATGTGCCCCCTGTTAATGCTTCCAAATAAAGATGGAGCTGTCATACAGTGTTCCGAGGTTTTTCATCATATACTTGTTCCGCTTGCAGGATAAAATCTCTCCATAGGTGGGACAGCGCATCGCGTGGCCAAATAGTTGCATTCCTTGTCCGTTCCCACAGCGATCCAAGCTGGCAGGCACCTCTGATGACCTCGACTTTTCGTGCTGCATCATTTCAGTAGGTTGTCACGGAACCCGTGAGTATTGTCCTGCTCCACCGCGAATGTGGATGCGACGTAGAGAAAAGTGTAATTAACCCTTGTGTGCGGTAAAGACACCTTTAGGCGTTACTAACTAACTACTAACGCTTAAATCAGCGTTCCAGGCGTTTACTCACTGCGCAGCAGTCCCTGAGTTGCCGATCAGGAATTACGGGACGTTATATCATGCGTTGCATGATAGCCCACTGAACCAATTCAGCACGGAAAGTCGAAGGACCATCCCCTTCCATTGCCGTGGGAACCGACATGACCCGCAACAGCCCGGCCGCGCGAGGTTGTCTCATCTGCCGACCGACCGCGTAGGGTTACCCGGGTCCAGCCAGCCTAACAGCCATATTAGCTTCAATGAGTGAACTGCATCCAAGACCAGCCCACTCGACCACAATATTATGTGACCCTGCACAAAAAATTGTGGGGGAGATTGCACGGTTTATTTTTCACCAAGCGCGTGTCGGTGATTGTTTTACTCAACTGGATGCCCCGATTTGGTGTTCCGACAAATGAGCAAAATGCTTGGGTTTGTAGGGGTCGCGCACCTTCCGGAAGATGGGTTGTGTGCATCAAGCTACTTGTGGCATCTGTTTCTTATCACGTGGTATCTTTCTTGCAATGACACCACGTATAAACCTATTATTTCGTCCTTGGGTTTCCTTGATGGGCCTTGTTTCCGAATACCCAGTAGTTGTATTTTATAGTTGAGCACCAAGTTAGACATATATCGAGGTAAACCTGTACGAATCGTTGTTACCCAAACACTCAAGTGAATACCTCGTTTTTTAACATTCCTGGTTTTGCAAAATTTCCCATGATACCTTTGTATTCCTGTAACCCAACTGTCTGCTTGTTGAATCATTAAAGAACCTGCTGCCACCGAAACCGTAGCAATAAGGTATTTTCTCAGTATTCACGTGTGCGACCAGTTCTCCTTCAATATAATCGTTTGGTGTGGATAACACCTGATGTGCACATTACACGCTCATACATATTTCTGCTTACCCCACTTCTCAAAATTCAGGTGTTCCACAAGTTAATTACAACTGGACATCGACGTCTCCAACCGCTTTTCGACTGTCTGTTAACCATAATTGTGAACGGTAAGTAAGTGAAACATGGGTTTGTGGTGGGCTCTTTTTAAAACACTGTAAAAACCTGTAGAGTATCACAAGCGAAAGAAAGTTCAAAGTACGATAACTCACGTATATATATATATATATACCAATAAAATATAATGCAATATAGAAGAGTCCGGTAGCCGTCCAATCATGACGCTTGATATTGATCCCGAGCAGTAGGTGGATTGAATGGAAGCTAATTGACCGAATAAATGCATCAGCTTGGCACTTCCCAGTTTGCTCTCAATCGAAGTCATAACAAGGAGGAAGAAAGCGCCGCTTTGCAGTTAGGTCGAATTTTTCGTCTATTTTTATCGGTCAGTTAAAACATACCCGTTTCAAATAGGCATATGTTTGTTGATTTATAAAACCAGAAAATTAAAAAAGGATAAGCGGCTTACAAGGGCCACAGGCTTCTAGATATACACCCCACACGATTCTCGTCTCGCAAGTTCTCAGACTTGAATAAGTCCAATCAGACATATCGGAGCGGTAATTACGTGGACATCAATGTCATTTGCTGTCTCCTACGTCCGAATCCTCCAAAACTGAATAACTGAGTAGCATTGCACTGTGCTGTGTGGTACTACGCTTACTTCTTTATCGAGATTTGCCCCAACAGAAAGATGAAGCAGCTTGAAGGATGTCACACTGTGGTATTTTCGTGCGGCCTAATGGAACTTCACCGCGAATATATATATATATATATATGCCATCTCCCCTACGCTCATCCACAGCGGCTCTTTCGCATGATGTCCGCATCTTCTTGTGTGGCATGTCACCCGTCTACTGAGACCGACCTTTCTTAATCGTAGGCTCATTAGATAAGCGCGCACGCACAAACTAGTATTAGTAGTATTGGTTCATTATAAAAAGTGTCGAAGAGATTGATTCATCCCATCTACTACCCGCCGGATGTCGTCACCAGCGTGTCTGGAGGACGCACGAAATACAAATTGCGAGAGTAGGAACCAGTTCGATTTCGCTGGGTGATGTGATGCAATGACATTTTACAACACGCAAATGCCTAAAGAGGGGAGGCTACTCCCTAGTAGTGTCCACGGCAAACATTGTCTACCAGGTTGTGACAGGACTTCGTATCTCTGGAGCAGTCACTAACGAATCCAGTATTTTATTCCCAAGGAAATGTCGTGAACTTTATGCTATACAGGAAGTTGCAAGAAAAAGCCTGTTTCAAGGTAGGTATTCCAACGTGGTTAATTTGGGATGCGGACTATCCATGGCTTCCAAACTGTGTATTCACGGTCAACGTGGTTACTATTCAAGCCTCAAGTTGCTCCTTAACTGCAAAGGACAACATTCAGCTTAAGTTCTTCCTTCCATTGCTACTCATTCGGCTCACCGATTCGTGGTTTATTGTTGTAGCATGTTTATGCACAATATATTAATTTTGGTTAACACTGTTGTGTGTTCCAGTGGCTATAGAATCGTCATCGAAAGCAGTACACTAGTAATAAATTTTGGCAATTAGCTGCCATCAGGAAATAACGCCCTACTGACGAGCAACAAGACAGAGGAAGGCTGGAAACTTACTGAAGGACCTTCGGAAAACGGTAATCAGGAGCGTTATATCGGACTGAGACTTGGTCACTGGGCTTGTCCCCGCATCTTTTGCAAACCTCACTGAACGTAGGCGCAGCGCACAACGACAGGTTGGACTGCTCGGCCAAAAAGCGACAGCCCTCTCGATATTGAGGTCGGTCGCATACTATGTCTTGCTTGAGTTCCAACCAAGTACAGGGAGAGTCACTCGGGACTCAGCCAGGAAAGCGCAAAGATTCCACAACGCTCCATTTTGACCGTAACCACTTTCATTGCGTTCTGGTGTGTCCCGGACGGTTCTTCGCGAATTTTTAACCAGGAAAGGTTTCTAACATAAGCAACGCTTCTGTTGATATTTGCAGATATGTAGCATAAGCCTCAACCACCCAGCCTCACATGTTTTCCGCTGATCTGGAAATTATGATCAGTTATCCTACTGGCTTGCGCACCATTTTATTGTGGACACGCTGGCGTCAGTTAATCCCTGCTATTCTACGAAAGCATTGCTGATCGAATAGTTGAAGACAATGTGAGGTAGTAATCTTTCAATTTAAGGTTGATTTCAACTACATCCCTTTCCTGTCGTTGTTCAGCTGAAGCCCATTTAGGACAGATACCTCGAAGAGAATAGTAAAGCTTGCGTTGCAAAGTATCGGCTTTGTGACTATGGAACCATTTTGAACGAAGGTGGAAGCTGTTCATGGAGTAGCAGGTATTCTCGGGTGATTTTCGCATGACCTTGCAGTATAATGCAGCTTTTCATCACTAGTCAATATCCATTTTAAGTAGCATGTCTTGTACAAAACTGAGGTTGAATAGGAATGACGATCTCACCAGAAGGACTTTTAAAAAACGGAATCACAGCAAGTACGAACCGAAAACGATGCAGCCACCTTTCAAGCAATTCGCTTTGAAGCAAAAACCCGAACGGATACTTGAAATCCACCTGTTTGAATATCAAACAGGTGGAAGAATCCTGAATGTTCTGTTTACAAATTCAATAGAAGCTCCTAGCTTTTTCTGCGATTCCCCTACCACCTGCTACACTGACGCCAGGTGGAAGCAGTGAAGCATCAGTGTCAACACTGATGTTGCTGTCTTTGATGATGATGATGATAATGATGCTACACTGACGTTGGGTCCCATGCATTTCCCCTGTAGCGGATACTTCCTCAAGAAGGAGCTAAAAGACTTTTTTGTGCTATCTTTTCTTTTTTGGATGTTGCTGTGTTGAACCGTGCACAAAGGCTTGCAGTTTGGGTTGATAGTCCGGATCTTCTTTATTCCACCTCTACCTTCAAAGAACAGCCTTGTCTCTGATCATCTGCCAGACAGCTTCTAAATCCCAAGGAAGGACTGATTGCACCAGGTAGTTGCTTATATCTTCACAGTCTCAGCTCTCATTTAATGATGGCAGTCACTTTAAATAGCTGAAATTATCGGCTTTTGGATCCCGTTCCTAGTAAGCCCTACCCCCTTCCCTTCCCCCCTAAAACTCAAACAAGTTCATCTATATGAGAGAGGTATTTCTGGTGCAGAAGGATGAGCTCGGCACGCGAATCTGCCTATCCGGAGTTCCGATGTTTTATCTCAACTCTGGCTTCTAGGTTCGTCCTGTCGAGGTATGGGGAAACTCACAGCTACGCACCGAAAAGGTGTCGCAGCTTAATAGTTTTAATGTGAAGCGGTGATCAGCCTGAGACCCGTGTGTAGCTGCAGGGGTACATCAAGTAAATATTACAGGGTTATTAGTCGTAGGATCACTGTCGTAAACGTTCCTGTTGTGACACATTCTCGGGTTGGTTTTCCATTCTTAGTAAATAGAATAAGCTACCTGGAAATCTGCAATTCTTCTTGCCTTGCACTTTCCGGTTGTCGTGTTTGTATGTTCTATGATAGACTTCATCTACATAGATTCTGGATGTTGTTTCATTCTTTATCTATTTTCTAGTATCTCCATATTTGAAAAGTATGTCTATGGTAACTGCCAACAAGTTGCTTCACCTTCTGGAGGCCTTCAGTCAACCGTGGTTTCTGTACAGCGGCCAAACACATTACCAGCTCGTCTTCCTTCTCTTGGAGGTATTCAACAATATCATCCAGTATCAGTTTGACGGTGAGTTTTTCGCCCTAATTTTAACATGCCTAAATGATGACACATTTACGGTAATATTTAGCTTATAGCTCTTCCGCATGCTTCAAATCGTACATCGGCTAAACTGTGCACCTTGTTGATTGCTTCCTCCGTCTTCATTAGGAAACAGCAATCTAGTTTATACATTGATACGGAAACGACAAGTTTTTTATCATTTGGCCAATCTGCCCACTGACCAGAGCACTATTCAGCGGATTCTCAAACGCCGACCCACCACGCTTCCCAATTCGGATCACTCCTCTCCGGAGTCATCTCCAACCATATCCGCCAAATCCAAGTCTCATTCCATTAAAGATAACCACGATGCACAAACGACCAAAGAAGGAGCACGAAAGAAGAGTCAAGCTGATATCATCTCTCCTACAAGTGCTGTGGCCCCAGCTGGTAATAGGGATGTCAACGGTAGCGCTATTGACACTCCAGAAGTACGTTTTTCTCAGGTGTTACGTGATGATGTTCATAGTGTATCAGAACTTAGCGTATTTTGGTGATTTATCACTGCACTGCCTTCTTGAAACCTTTTCTCAACAGCACTGCGAATGTCCAATACAATTTGTGAGCTTTTTATTGCATCCATGATATATCGATTGTTGATGGCGAACTATAGCTAGCCTTCTGTCGCTCTGAGTTTTTTTTCTTATGACGAGAATCCTGTGCTGACAGTCGTAGTTGCAGACAGAATGGGCGATGAGGCACGCCAGGGTCACACTGCAATCCCCCAGACTGGGAGCAGCAAGATATCAGAATTCGACCAAAAAAGACTCGCCTAATTCGGGGGAACTCTCAGTGTATAAATGCAAAGACATGGGTTTTTGTTACACAACAAACGGTATTCTGCGCTTCTCTTTGCATCATTCGTCAGATGTTCAGATGTGCTATCTTTTTTATGCATCATTATCTGTTCGGCTCGGTGATACTTCAGGTTGGTCAATCTTTCTTCGTAATGTCATGTTGATAATCGGGTAATAGAAACTTGATTTCGCATTCAGTGAAAAGCGCAATTGATTGGCTGGAGAACGGTTTTTCAAATCCATATCTCTATTGACCGATGATATCGTTAGTTTGCAGAACAGCAGTCTTACCTTAGATTCTCTGCGGTCCGATAAACCCACAGCACTCAGTAGATGAGAACAGGCATGCAGTCCATCATCTGCTAGGCACGTTCCTTTTCACAAAATGGCGTAAGAAGACGCAGTTTCTCAAAGGCAAATCCAGAACATGATTGGATGGGCACAGAAAAATGATTTGAGTACGTTAGTAGTGACTCATGCCAACGAGTCACTGGTGACTGCGTTACTAAACCAGAAGATATAACCGTCCAGGAATCAGCATATACGGACAAGATGTCACGTAGACTATAGTACTTTTGGTTACCTCTGCGTTTACTTCAAAACTCGGCCAATCGTTTAAGTTGCTCAGTTGTACTGGCGAGGCTTTGATAACGAAAACGGAAAGTTGCCCAGCAATAAATTCACCGATTTTTTCCCAAACATTTTTATTCGTAACCGGTTTCAACCTTTTTTCTTCAATCTCCGGGTTGCCCAGTGCGTAACGCCATAAGCTTCCGTTTTCTACGATCCGTGTTGGAATCCTGACCTGCACATCATTAGCTGACTTCCGGCTCCCGTCTTACGTTTCTTTTCATCAACGAAGACGTAAAAAGTACTTTTTGATCAATTGAGTTTTTAACCATTTATCACATGTCACCTCGAGGGTCACCACTGTAGGAGTTACGTTTACCAGAGCCATTTGGTTGCAGTGGGTATACAGGTCCTTACAATCATCAAGTGAATTCTTGCCTCTCTTACGTATCAGTGGTCACAGTCAGCATCGAACACACCTAACAGTTGTTTTTTTAGTCAGAAGCGAGTTTCGTCGACACTGTTGCTGCACCCAATCTTAAGAGGGTCGTCTATGTACTGTGAACGAGGTGGAAGGAAAATGAGCCTGTCGCAATTATATCACAGGCATTCTCATGCCATGACAAACAAACCTTAGTTACCTCGATTAGCAGCGGTATTTGTTGGCGCTACCATTTAGACGACGAATGAGTTATACGGGAAGCCAGTTTGCACCCGTGGTGCACAGGTTTTCTACACTCTTTTTCTCTGTTCCGAAGCAGAGGTACACGGCTACTTCCCAGAACGACTCGATATATACAGCCCAACGTGCTGGCTCATTTCTAAAACCTTGGAATTGTACTCCGAATTTGCTAGTATCAGCCTACTCGCTGGGCTATGCCGTTTGTCAGCAGGTAATAGTACCATAAATCTGTTTTTCTATTCAACTGTTGCGCATACGTGGGGCCATGTCGCGTAATTTCCAAGGTAAGTTGTATTGCTAACCTTTCGGTTTTGAAGTGGAGGTTGTGGTTATATAGGTGTACATACTACTGACGCCTTTGTGTTGATGTTCGGTCAATGAATAACCCAATTCCGAGCACAGGTGTCCAACGACGTTGAATTTTCGGAGCTAAAATCTCCAATAGACGGTGCAATATTGGGTCAATAGTATTTGAAAACTTTGGGTAGCAAGCAAATGACCTCTCGGCATGCTTTTGGGGTAACCTACCTCGTTGCAGATTAATGGTGACGATATAAAAATCTAAGAGCAGACCACCGTAAACGAGAGATTTAGCGGGATTCAGTTAAGTCTCCCCTCAAAGCCAACTTCGTACTCAACTGAGACTATATGGAGAATAAATCACGTCCACCATGAGGTGTTCAAACCTTTAACTGTTTTAACTACTGGAACTGAGACTATATGGAGAATAAATCACGTCTACCATGAGGTGTTCAAATCTTTAACTGTTTTAACTACTGGTACGCCGTTAGTAGTTCATATTAATTCATTTGGTATTCTGATTTCGGCGGGTGTCTCCGAAACTGCTCCAATAGGGAGGATTCCAATGGCGCTCTTAGGTATGTTTGAAACGCACTTCCTCTAGTTTCTACGACAACTTTGGATCTCCCAGATGTTCTTGGAACCATAAAAGTGCAGCACGATATTCCTACCTTAGTGAATGGTTACGCTAGCCATAAAGACTTGTGATTCTCAACAAAATCAGATCCAAGCAAGGGAGATTCTGTGGTTGAAACATGAAGTTTGAATTGCTTTCAGCAAAGTCGCTCGGGCCATTTCAGAAATACCATGGACCCTACATACATAGGCGCAATCGTCAAAATCAGTGGCTCGCTGCGCGACAACCACAGATAGACATAATCTGGACTGAACTATGTGTCTGACAGGCGGTCCACTCGACACAGCCAAGGTATATTACCAGTCGTCTTTCGAGGCGTCGGGCTTTCCACCCACATTACTCAAGCGCGGACATATTCACCTGTTCAAATGTGACAATTCCGATACATCCAGCGTGCGCTGTTGGAGTAGTGCCAGATGTGCGGATTTCAAACCCCGGCACGACAAAGGATATGCACTGCTTATGAGCTCTAATAAGAGCGAACCTCGAGTCCAGTGCTTTTCAATTTAGTGTGAATTCACCAGAATGATTGCCCCCGAGCAGGAGGACGATTGTTCGAACGAGACTCATGTGAGTGTGCATTCTATACATCCCGCAACCACCAGTAAATGAAGTTCGCTAAACCAGCGATAATTCAAGGCCTTCTTGGTGTTCGCAAAAATACCAGAAGTGCTACTTTTCCGGCGCTCCCGGGTTTTCGAATAATTTTGGATGTTTATCTAATGATCACTGTGAATTTTATTCCAACCGAAGGGTAATTCATATTCACCCCTCTACCACTACCTTCAAATTTTGTCCTTCTGGATTCCAACGCTCTTCATATCTACCTCTCTGTTAAGGCCGAATCTAGTGGAGATGCACCAACTACCAACTACGCAAGTGCCTTGCAGCCAGCTCTGGCCGAAACACCTGCGATACGCAGTATGACGGATAGGCTTTTGGCTAACGCTGCCGGTAGTACGAGTGGAGACTTCCATTCATCCGATGGAGCCACTCATCCATTAGAAGACGCGCTGATTTCACATCTCTCCCCATCACGAAGGTTCCGCTCGCTCTCCGACAACTCTTCACCCCCAAAACTAACTTCCTATCCTCATGAATCCGGTGATGGACTGCATTCGGTCCCTTTGAATCATCCAGGAATTGCTCACAGCTCAGTGAGTTTGTGGCCATTTTCCGCGTTTTGTCCCTGGCATTTAAAAATTAATCCAAATTTGTGTCTCAGATGGCTTCTGGCAATGTCCACGAAACCTTTTGACTGACCGAACGTCCGAATGTCTAACCTCCGTGCATCTTGTGGTTGATATCTCTCATCAATAGGGCCAGTATTTTTTAAAGGAAAACAAAATTCCTCCTAGGAATTACAGCCGAACAATTTTCTAGAATTAAGGACTCAGTGGTCACTCTCTCTCTCGTAACTTTCTGAAATATAACACTCAGTGTGGCACATTTTGTGGTGTAGACATCCTTTGTACATGCTCCCGGGCCACCCTATGCTGCTGGCCGAAAAATAATGATCCACTAGAGAGGTCCCCACCGTGAAATCCACAAGAACTCCTGCTGTTGGTTCGTTCGCTCAGCGAACACCAGCGGCCATTATAACAATCTGAGCTACCAATATTCTCTCTAATCACAACAGCTACTCCTGTTAACCATAGCTTGCTCTGCGATCCCACCGAGAATCGGCCATCCACCCAGCAAACTCAACCGCAATCTTTCCCCTTTGTGATCCCTGTTCTTTGGTGTGTATCTGGTACAAAATAATTTACTTTTATTACATTTATTACGCTTTTCAGTTACTTGGTGAAAATCCCACTTCAATGGCCACTGAGCGCGTCACAGACCCTCCGAATTCATACACTTCGCTTAACTCTGCTCAGTCAGTAAATCATCACTCGAGCAAGTCCAGTGGTATCAATCAAACTCCTGGGCGTTCGGATGAGAACGCTTCCAAGCATGAAGGTGTTGGTCACGGTGCCGGTTGGGTTCCAACCTCTGACTGGGCTGCCAGTTGGAAGGCGAAGATGCCCTTCCAAACCATCATGCGTTTGCTTCAGGTTCTCGTGCCACAAGTTGAGAAGATCTGCATCGACAAGTAGGTTTACGAACTGAAATCTGCGCCTTGGCATTCAATTATCCTCGTGCGTCGTGATTGTTCGCTTCCCGCTGTTGGGTCATAGTGGGGTCACGGACCAACGTTTTCACGTTTTTTTCTGGTTGATGCAGAGTAGCAGGAGATCTGGTAGGTCTTGGAAACGTGGACCCTTGCGGACTCAGGTCAATGATCTTCCACTTACCGAACGATTTTCTCTATCAACTGATCGCTTCACGTCATACTTGTGCTTCATGCATGATCTGCCACGCCTTTGGCCGAGAAATTGCTATCAGCGCCACCTGCGTGACTTCAACGAGCTTAGCATGCGCCAGGCATTTAAAGACATTGGCTTGAAGAAAAAAGGGCAATGGCTGTGATAAACCCTAAGGATGTGAAGTGCCAGTAGACGCACTATGAACGAAAAGACGCCTAAAAGTAGCTTCTTGTGTATTCAAATTCTTTTTATGGTTGAGAGAAGTGAAGGGAGTTACATATGGAACGTAAGAATTCGGGTACAGGAACGCCTTGTAGTGTAGACGAAGAGCTGCGTCCAAACCCTGTTCAAGAGAGCGGAGACACACTGCAGCACCACAGAATTACGGAAGAACGAAGAAAACTATCTATTCAGAGTGTTCCAGAAAAATGGATATCCAAGGAATTTTATCAAGAGAAGCTTGAAGAAGAAAACAACTCAGCAACAGCAACAACGAGAACAGGCGACCAGACGGGTAGTTCTACCTTACATCCATAATATATCTGAACTCACAACCAGATTGCTGGCCCAAAAAGGAATCGTCGTGGCCCACAAACCGAACGCGACGTTGAGGAAACTGATCTCCAGACCGAAGGGCAGCCAAGACAAAACCAAGAGGAATAATGTCGTATACCAAATCAACTGCAACAACTGCAACAAATTCTACGTTGGACAAACTGGGAGGAAATTATGCACACGAATGAAGGAACACAACGCGGCCGTCAGGAGACATGACCCCCTATCCTTGATATCCATACACGAAGACCAAGAAGGCCACAAGTTCAGTATGGAGAACGTGAAAATTTTGGCATACGGAGACACGAAGCACGGAAGGGAATTTCTGGAGGCATGGTACTCCACGGCTGATTCGATCAACCGATGCATTGAACTGGACCCAATTTACGCACCACTACGTGCAAAGGACCAACTTCTCCACCGGAATACTCGAGAGGAGCCAAATATCGGATTCACAAACCAAGAAGCAAGGAACTGCTGGGAGTCGGATCAACAAAGGTCACAAGCCGGAACCCAGAGAGGTCAACGACAGAGGTCACCCCAGCATCGATCAGAACACGAGGGCACGGGAGGCCAGGCTTACAACTCACGTGGTCATCGATCAATCAGGACACGGGATAACAGAACAACCAATGAAACCGACCGACCGAACAACCAATCGTGACCGAAGGTCAACCCCGGCTAATAGCATGCATATTAACATACACGCAACACTACTCAACGCACAACCACCAACCCATCGCTACGCTCCACCACGCTCCCTACCAACGCACTGATGATGTCACCTCGATTGGTGATGAAACGTTTGCAATCAAATTGCCCAGCTCAGCGAACAAACCAACGACCATCTATACTACCTGAGCTACCAACATTCTCCTCTATAGCAGACGAAGTCGTGTTGGCTTGTATCTTCTGCCAAAGTTCCCACACAAAAATACGGTAGTCGCAGACTTCACCGAATTCTTCGGGACGATAGTATAATATAGTACTGATAACAATGTAACAACGTGATCGTAATATGGTATTGTGTAATACGTGGTATTGCATAATAATGACGTATCAGATTTAGTGAATACTTCAAGATGTTATCGTCTTCACTTGATCTGTAGGATTGACATTTTATTTCCCATTCGTTGTGACTATACTGGTTTGCCCCCGTCCTCCTATTCAAATGCTCGTTCTCATTCAGCATTAACAGTGTAGAGCGTTTTACCGAGCGCGTACCATGAATGTCGCACCCAAGTGTCCAACAGAATACGTTTATTGGTTTTCATGTTAAGACGGATCCATTCGAAATGTGTGGATGTCAGGTGGAAGAGATGTAGGACGTCGTCACTCCAAAGATGTCCAGTTCAAAAATTTTTGAAAATGGAGTGGTTGCGATATTCTTCATGCAGCCAACTTGACCACAGTCGCTTTGAAGAACTGGCTATCCGTCCAACAATTAACGTATTGTTCTGGCTTTTAATTGATCTGGTTTTTAGAGGACTGACGGACGAAACAGAAATCGTCAAGTTCCTTCAAAACGGCACTCTGGTCGGTCTGTTGCCCGTCCCTCACCCAATCCTCATCAGAAAATACCAATCAAACGCTGGAACGGCAATCTGGTTTCGGAATTATTTATGGGGTGTCATTTACCTGAGGTTGGTTTTGACGTACTTTGTGTTGTATTACTTTTGGTAACACCTACTAACCGGAAATTCATTCGCTATGCTCAACTGTGCATTCTTATGTAATGGTCTGCCTAACTGGACCGCCTGCATGCATAGTTATGGAGAGATTTTTTATCGTCCGTAGGCTTCATGAAAACCTTAAGCGTTAGGTTTATGAAAATACTTCCATTCAGTTGATTGCAACTGACTGTATTTTTTGCCTTTGGTTACAGATGCATGGTTTGTTTGTTTGTGAAGGGAGCTGCAGTCCTTTCTCGCTAAAAACTACGATGGTCCTGCTAGGAAGTGTACAACTCGGTGCCCGTTCCCGAAGAGCACATACTCCCATTAACGGCTACAACAACGCTGTTCCGGAAAGCACGATTGCGTGAACTGTTTTGATTCGTATGGTAGTAGCATTTCTTAACAGCTGAGGCAGACATGATCTGGTATAACGTTGAATGCACCTAGGAGTCGCTTTATCAACTTACCGGAACTGAAATTTGATATTGTCTTCGAGGATGAAAACTGTTCCAGTGTCTGCCGTAAATTGCTTTGTTAGATAAAATTCACAACACTTACGTTTGACTATTTTTCAGCGAGACGAAGCATCCAGAGGATGGAACTTCTTAAGCGTAGACCTTTGCTTGTTTGGTTTGGATGGGACTTTTTGGCAGGCTCCTGGTTGTCCTCCATTTCTACGGAATGGTCTAGTTTCTCGTTGGTTGCTACTTGGTTCACTCCGTCGTTGGGCCATACAGCTCCGTTAGGGGATATTCCGAAACATTGACACCTTTAGTTCAAGGTTCATGTTGTTTGTAACTAGGCTCCTCATCGATATCGACACGGTTGTGCTCACCGTGCTCCGTAACCTCCAGTAAATTCGCGCTCTCAAACTCAACCTCAAGTGATGCAGATTGGGACATTGTCCAGGCTTACTTGAGCCAAAATGTGCATTTATTATGGTTCACGTCAGGTTTTCTATCATCAAACGCACTTGGGATTCTATTTTTCATCAGCCAAAATACTGTGAGCAAATTTTTATACACGTCTATCCGAATGTGTCAGGTGTACTATCTGGCTTATTCCCATGGCCAGTAGTTGCACTGTAAACGCTTAATTCAAAGGGTGCTACTGCATCGATTCATTGGCAGTAAGGACATCAGCGGCCCTTTAGTGGATACTTGTTACTCACAGCCTCCCTCACAGGCTACCGTTTACTGATAACTCTCAACTGGTTATCATCCTACATCTTTAGTGGTCACTCCAACTATCATATTCCAATTAGCAATGTGAGCGAACCCACTTCCTCTCCTGTCCCATTGGTCTCTTTACACTGATGCTCCTTCCTTTATTACTGTGTCTTTGAAATTAATTGTTATGCAAGGTAACAGTAGGCAATTGAGCCCTGGTTGTGTAATGGTACGATAATGCGATTGGCGTGCGATGTACACGTAGCGCAGTTAATCCTAATAGTCATGTTCAACTTTTATTTGGTGGTGAAGGAAATGTATTCGGTACGGCTAAACTAGACTGTTCTCCTCTGCTTTAGATGCTGGAGGTAATCCATCCGTTTTAGTTGATCGTAGCTTTTGGAATCAAGGATTAGCCATAGCCCTTAATCAAATTACCAGTGGATCACCGGTAGCTTGCATGGTAAGCAAGCCAACGGACCGTTCACATGGTTGCATGTAGAATTACAAATGACTACGCAGTCCAGCTTTTGGATTTTATTCTAGAAATTCGTACCTTCTCTCTCGCACTCTCTTAGTCCTTCTATTATATGGGCTGCACGAAGTGGGAACTGTGTTATCCCTTCTTTGCCGTGGGCTCAGCGGTGAGGCATTTCGGTAAGAATATTCCAATTGGATGGAAGCGCGTCCTTCTTAAGTACTACATAATCCATACGAAACACCGAGCTTGAGGGATGGTTGCTCCAAAACTTTATTTGTGGAAAATGCAGATTCAGCGCACTGTTTCCCATAACGTTTGCTTGCCTCTAGAGAAATTCACATAAGTGTCAGATCCTCTGAGCCGCAGATTATTCTGGAATGACAGTTAGTACAGTTCTGGAGTTAGTTTAATGTTCGACCGACAACATAGTTTTATCAGGGATAATACCCTATGTAAGTTTCTTCTATCTGATCATTCAGCACGCCGTGAACATTTGGTTAACTATTCCAGCTTGTGGTTTGACCTCCGTTGCCCTGTTTAAACTAGCTATTTCCCTCTCTCTAAAGCCACTCCGAGAATATATATATATATATATATATATATAAAACTCTACTCAGTCATCACACTCCACGCACTTGAGTCAGGCCATCAAGTCAACTTCGATGGCACACGTGTACTCCTGTCTGTCTGCCTGGGCTTAGTGGACATAGTGGCCAAACGTCGACCAGGAATCGCTATAATGACCCATCAGAGCCAACACAAACGGAGACACATCCCCGTCAAAGTACACACATTCACGCATACACGCACGCAGAGCTAACACACCCACACACAGTGGTCGCATCTGATCGCCAACTGGCCTCAAGAACACACCGATCAGAAGACATGATAACGGACCCAAATGACGTTGCACTTTACTCGCATTCAACTGATTATAAATATCCTTGAAAAAGGTTGCCCACCGTAGCCGAAACGTCGGGTTATTCCACTACGCTTTGTTTTGACATTAAATTTGATCTCGGGCCACATGCATTTGCTGCATGTACCCACGTGCCGGAATTTCGTCCTATTTTACACGTTCTAGTGTCATGCTAACCGTGCGCACTTACCTCAACTTCCGGCTCAATTCTCTTCCTTGGGCCGCCTTTTTCACTATTTCATTGTCTACTTCGATATCAGTTGTGGGTTTGTATAATGAATATTCACATCCTATTGTCGACATAGCTATGGTGTTTGACTCATGGTTTTACCCTGTCTTAATCCGTGAAATGACCCTGGTTGAAGTTTTTTTCTGGTAATTCTCGTTATCAGCTGCCTTTCTTCTCTCCGATCCACACGATGTAGGACGTCGGTGAACCATCCATTCAACAACAACATTATCTGGATGATCACACCACGTTCGAGTTTATGATTTTCACAATCATTATTTCATATCTGACTGAAAACTTCTTTTTAAGGCAACATGTTCTTTTGGCCAAATTGACCGAGTTCTACTCATCCAAAACTAGGCAGGACGTGACAAGTGATAGATTATGACTGGGCACAGTTCATATCATCTGTCCATTCGGTCAAATGACGATGGAGTGACTCCACTAGTGGCTCTCCGCAGAATTGTTTGAATTTCACCAGAAATAATTACAATGTGTATCGTAACAAAGCAACGGAGAGAGCAACGGAAAGACTGAGGATGCCTACGTTAAAAACTGCTTTCGTTTATGTTATATGGTCCAGAACAAGAGAAACAGTAAGACGAAGGCATGCTTTCTCAGGTGTTTCATGCAAGGAACTGCCTCTCCCTGGAACTATGAAAGAAGCTCAAACAGTGTTCCGTCCAGTTTGAACAAAAATCGACGCAATTTTGCATTCTTTTTGGAAGATTGATGACCCATTTATTTGGGGCTCCTGCCTGTTATGTTCATTTATATCTTTATAAAAAAAATTTCGTGCCCCTTTTGAACTGCAGCTTTGTTTTGGACAGAGTCTCCAATGAAGTAGCGTGTCAACCTTAGGAACAGTTTACGTGCTCCTGAGTGGTGTTTCTTATACAACAGAAGTACTATAATTTGTCAAGAATATATGGTTTGTATCTTTATAACGCCAACACTAGAATGCCCCGATGAATTCGTCCCTATTACGATTGCGCTTCGTGGTGCAGTTACCCTCTGAAAGGCATCATTGCAGGTGATTGCACATTACATGTCATTGATCAATTTACTTTATGGTAAAAGATGTGAGGCTCCGGCTACAAATTGTTCTAAATCGCGGTCAAACAGCAACGTTCATACGAACGTGGCCCAAAACGCCTGCGAATTACACAAACGTACCATCAGTCTGACCCCTGGGTTGTATTGCGGCGTATTAGTGCACAGTTCATGATAATCATAATATAGTTCAGAAGGTATATGCACTAATTACAGTTTTTGCTATGGTTGACAGTGGTTTTCAGTGGCGAGTTGAACCAGGTATAAAACACATACAGTGCGAACAACGGAATAAGTCAAAAGGTGATTTATCGTTTGTGGATAACTCGTGCGTGAAAGTCCGGACGGCGGGAACGTGTTTTCTCCACAGTATAGCTGCTACACGTGTTCCGTAATTGTCCATGGACTTGAAGAATTTGGTTGACCCCCTGCCCACTGCGCGTGCGCGCGATTATGTGTGATGACTGTGTTGTGTCTTCATATATGTAGGAAGGTTTGGCGTGTGTATAATACAATCGTCCCGACCCGTACAAGACAGGAATTGGCTTGTCGGTTTAGGTTGCGAGCGGAACAGAGTTTTTTCACGTGATTCGTGTGTATGCCGAACAAAGAAGCCACGCAATCCAGTGGGCACGGATGTACTAGACAAATCAAGCGTAGTTGGTTGAAGGAACAAGGAAGTGACCGCTACAAATGTTCATATAACCTTCGTTTTCTTGTTAGACCGCCAATGATCTTCCTTTATCCTCGATGCAGGTAGATGCGCATTGCGTGTTCCACGTTAGCAACATAACACCCTCCCAAGCAGGGTGACACATTTAACTTCACTTGTATCTGCAATATCTCACTTAACCGTGACAAGTAATGTCGGAATGCGAAAAGTCGAAAAGTGGTAACCACGGATTCTTGAAGCCTCGAAACTAGGTAGAAATGGTGTTGGGAACTAAATCTGAAGAAACTCGTTGAATAGCTCTAATGTAGTTACAGCACCTGAAAGGTTTTTGGCCATTCAAAAGTAGAGAACTTCACTGTTGGAACCAGTGATTTACAAGCATAGGACTTCCGGGACAAAACGTATAGATGGTTCAAATTAACAGTTAGAAGCTCATTGAAATTTCCGCAATAAAAACTCACACGAACGTAGGGTATCACTGGGTGTTTGGTGTATTACGTACCCCTATGGACACTTTTGCCGTTGATATTCTCTGTGCACTTTTTGGCGTAACTACGGGCTCTCTTTGACTGTTCGACCAAAATTTACTTGCGCCTGGTGTTCAGTTTTTTACGCATACGAGGCACATGGCATCGGTCTACATAATTGTGTTTTTCATGCCTTAGCTTTCATCCATAGCTCAACTCTTACCAAGATTTTCCTCCTTTCAGGAACGTCAATCCACCTATCTGGTACGACACAAACGTGCGTCTGTTTGAGATCCAGCGTGTTTAACCTGTGCGTAACGCAACATTCGTTGGTCACCTCCACACGCACTTCCCAGGATTTTTTTCCTGACCTTTGAAATACATAGTTCATGAACCTCCACAATGTTGTATTGTTCATCCAATCGACAACAAATGTGATTCGCGTTTTCTTTGTTACGGACTATCATTCGATGACATCGTTTTCCTTAACCACTCTGACCTATTTCCCTTCTCAGTAAATTGTGGATTGTGATTTGTTTTGCGCCTGTGTTTCATCATTACGACCATGGCTGTATGTAGGATTATCCATTTGCTCCGGTTATTCGTTTTCGTTGGTGGCTTTCGGTGTTGTTCTCGTTTTTCAACTGTGATACGACGTTGTTTCGAATATTCTTTCTTCCTTCCTTACATGAGCGAGAGTATAATTTCGATCTACGATTATCTATATTGGGGATACCTCACACTAAGCGTAGAATGAGCAGATAAACCGAAACCTCGTCAGTCATCGGTCGTATTTTTAGAATGCTTAAGCCGACAACATTAGACCTTGAGAGCAGGCAAAACTGTTCGTTGCTCAGAGGAACCGTGGTTTGAGGAATTGGTGGGGAACAGTTTCACAGTTAGTGGACAGATTGAGTTAATCCTTATTCTCAGGGTTTTCGTTGCTGTGTACGCATTGAATTCGCCCCACGGCCATGTAACCTAAATAATATGCTGTGGTAGCACAGAAAAACGTCATATAGTCGTCTGGGTGTTCACAGTAGGAGAACGAATCGGGATACACCGTCAACTTACGTTCTATTTGAACCTCTTAATGCACTACCATGACCCCAAAAAACTAGTTATATGCGCAGAAAACAATAAGCACTAGCAAAAACGTTTTGTTACGTGATGTGTTTACAATATGTATATATATGGAAAGAGGGACTTATTGTATTGTAGGTACAAATTGATAAATCCTGTTGCTGGTCCGAATGCAAGTTTCGTGTTTTCTTCGCCGTTGTAGCAGCTACATGTATTCCCTGGTTATCCGCGACTGGCGCGTTGGGCTATTGTGTTGAGCCTGCCTGTGTTCTGGCGCACTCGTGATATGTGTGTGTTTCGCCGTGTTCTGTCCTTATACATGTAGCATCGAGTGGGACGCGAAGACAGTGTGAAATCACATGGCGTTCTTTAAAAGTTCACGGAACTGAAGTTGACCTGTTGTTGACATGCTGTTCAGCTAGATCGTACTTGTCACGATGTTGGCTCGTGATTGTGAGGCAGACAAAACAGGATGGGGTAGTAGTTGAAGGTGTGAAATTGCTTGGGGAAGTAATTAGGTGGAAGGGTAACCGTTACAAGCCCATGACTTTCGTGTGAGTAAGTAATATTCGAATATCTTATGTTCGTTTATCAGTTGTGATCCACGCTCCATGACGGAATCACAAACAGCTCGATGACTCAGCATATATGGCCTGTAGAGGTTCATTTGCAATTATCTCTCCACGTAACGGGGTATATCAGGATAAAAAAATTACTATTGGGTGTAGATCACTAGCCAACTAATTGACGACTCGAGCTACCAATATTTCGAAGTGGTTATATCCTGGGACAGCTTGATTTGGCCTCAGAAGTTCCCTTGCAGATACCCCCATCCACAGATGGGCGAGCTGTCAAAAGGTTATCAGCTGGTAGACTACTTCCGCACCATTCTTTTGCATACATGCGGTAAGTTCTTTGGCACCAGCCATAAACAAAACTTTAACACAACGCGGAGCGCTCAAACAATGTTACAGAATATGACTTAACCCCAGGAATAACTATATCGCTAGCGTAGTCACTCACACTGCGGGTTGCACGTAGTGAACTGTTCCTTTGTTTTATGGAGCAGAAGATAGTTCCATGTCCGTCTCATCTTTGCCATTCATATGCAGTTTCAATATATCAGACCTTCGGTAGATCTGGTGCGTTTAGTGGTCGCCGATCTGAGTACCGTTAATCTGTTCGCCGAGTTTGGAAATGAGCTTGCAAATGTGTCCTTCCCAACCGAAGAGACATCAATTTGCAGTTGAGTGCACCCAACTTGAGGCTGAAACTACAGCATTGGTTATTTGTGAAGCATTGTAGAATAGCGTGTTTCATTTTCAGTGTTAGCCAATTTGCCTGGCCAGCAGCTTCTACCTTGACCTTGCAATTGGGCTTCCTTTTTGCTTTGAACTGGCGAGCCAAACTGTTTGAAACTGTATTAACCGAGGCGTAACCTTACCAGGGAGGGCACAGGAGAACAGCAAAATGAAGCGCAGCAAACCCTCGTAATACAGGTATCTGTATTAAAGGGTGGTCTCTGGATACAGTCACACTGTCCTGTGTGAAAGAATTGTGGAAGCAACAACGTGTTTTTCGCCGGAGACCCGACTTTCCATGCTCCATCCGACGTGGGATGACGCTAAAAGCGGCCAGCCTTAGAAACCGAATTTTTAGATCGCCGAACAGTTCACCTTCACCACTAGGACTTTATTTAATACTGTCGGAAATCAAAAGTCCGGTGCTGCTCAAAATGCACCTTCTTAGTCAGGCCATTGTGTCTTACTACCTGCGGCGTAGAGCTGGCCTCACCCTCAGAACCAAGTGGATCATACTACTGACTCATTGGCTCCATACAGAGTCCCGCAAGATAACCCAAACGCCTGCCCCGCGGGTGAGACTGTGGGGTCAGAGGCTGCGGGCAATGTCCCGAACGAAAAATCATGCCCATCCGCTGTCTTATGGATGGTACATGTAGGTACACGCGCAGGACAGGATACGTCATCCAAACCCTTTTTGACCTGGACAGTTAAGAAGCAATATCTGTTCACGCGGCATGGGGAAAGTGGTTAGTCCCTTTCTTTATCGCTTTTTGTTCTACTTATCATTCCTTCTAGTATGACTCCATCTCTTCACAGAAGTAAAAATTCAAAAAAAAAATCATTCGGCTATAGCACCCTTCCGGTGCCTAGCTGCCATGCCACTCGAAGGTTGCACGAGGGCCGGGATACTGCCAGGTTGCCCAAGCCTAGACAGGGGGAGTCGAGAGGCAGAGGTCGGGTTCGAACCACGGACCTTCCGATCAGTAAATTCGCGCTCTAACAACTCAGGCCATCTCGCCCCCAGTAAAAATTCAGAAACCTTTTGTAGTCCTCTAACCAGTATAAGTGGAACATGCTGTATTAATACTAAGAAATCCATCCAACATAGCAGCGTCTAATGTTAGTACACTTCGAAAAACGTATAAATAGACTCTACTAACTTACCCTATTCCGTCATTTAAAGCGAATGTTGTATCTCCCAAACACACAAGGATTTTCTACGGCAAGGCTTTGAATACGGTACACAGCTTCCCCGCATTTGACTCCCTGGTGAGGAATTTATCCAGAAGGGAAACCTTGTTTTTTCAATGGGATAAGTCTTTTGTTGAGGATGGGATCCGGAGACTCTCTACCGCAAAGTACCGCCTGTCTGCACTCAGGCTGCTTGGCAAACAACGACCCAAAATCTGAAATTCCATTGTTTTCCCTGCATATGCCCAAAAGTCTGCACCAGTGACGCTGTAAAAACGTAGCGTTCACAGCAAGCTTTCCAGGATCCCCCGTCCGGCTGTGAGGTGCACTAACCACATCTTTTCAAAATGCCACAATTTCTCGAAAGCCGCCACACAAATAAAAGGTCCACAATTGTTGTTTTCCTAAATGTCTCTCTTCCAAACGTATTTAAAATAACTTTGTCACATTTCCTCCGGTAGCAGGACTTCGAAATCCTTTGGTATGTGAATGTTCAAAGAAAATATCCATCTGAGCTAATAAATACAAGCAACGTTCGTTAGGGTCATCCTTTACCGCCCTACTTTTTCATATTCGGAGGCGAATTAAATACCAGTGAAAAACTTGTTACATCTACTGCCCCTGGGGTAGATGGCTTGTGCAGACGATACTGCACCGCTTGGTTCAGATCATATCCGGACAGTAACTACAACAGATAATCAAAATAATGCCACCGCATGATTTGGAATCTCATGAGTAGGTGAACAAAGCTGACCGTGGTATCAGAACTACCAGAGGTGTTAGACTAATATGCTTACCTATGCAGCTGCACCACGTGGGTTGACCGCACTGTTGACGAAGTCCCGCTAAAGCTCGTTCTGATTTCCTTAAATTGGAAATCTTTAGAGTCGATGTGAGGTTAGTCCGTCGGCTAAAGACGGAAGTGCTTCCAGCCTCGCCTGACAGTTGTGAGATCAGGCTACTGTCCACCAAAAACAGTATACCCATTACCGTAATTACTGACAGCAACAACAATGAAGAGCACAACCGTGTCAAACACGTCGATCTATTTGAATGAAGCCACATAAGGAAAAGAAGCGAAAGTTGAACAGAGAGGGTGATCTAAGAGTTGACCTACCAAAGACCCTGAAGATGATTACACCCAGCACTCAGTCGGACGCTCAAGAACCTAAAGCATGAATGTTATTGGCTTCATTTAGTCAGGACATGAAACTGCAGGCGTTTGACAGTAGGTACCTTCGGAAAATTACACGTATATCAAGACAACAATGACATTGCAACGCTAAGGTGCGACGACTGATTTCTGGCGATAAATCAACTACTTGGACGTTGGATTGATTTCCCGACACCTGGTGCGACCAGGTTACTTCGCCGTGCCTTGGGGTTGAGTAAGCTTCCAAGTGGAAGATTTCACCATGCGAGCAACGCTTGGACTGCAAGCACCAGCTTTGGAAAATAATGGTTGGTGATGAAATCACGCAAACTCTAGCACTATTGTATGTATTCTCTCATTCTTATCATATCAACCCACTATCCTCTTGTTTTCATTAGTTTTCCATCCTTCAGCCAACAGCAGCCACATGTTGCAAACATCCGAACTACCATCCGTACATAAACGGTTCACGGTTGTTAAACTGAACGCGTGGTTTACTGAGTGAACCAGTCACTTTTCCTCATCAACGGGTATCCTCGGAGATCGAATCGTTGAATTTTCCATCTAGCAGGTCCACTGTAGAGCTTCCAGAATTTTTAATATTAACCGACAACTCACGGCACTCAACTCTGTCCGACTCGGTTCGGAACTGATTTGCGAGTGAGCCTGGGTGTATTGTGTCCTAATTGCATCTCAACGATAAGTAGAGAACTTTGGGCCATTTCTGTCAGTGTCATTAACCTCTGGTAATTTGAGTCCCGGGGTGCCCATCCAGGGAGGCGGCAGTTTCCCGCCCGACTAAGTTTACTGGTTAGCGCTTTCGTACTTCGTTGCCAGGTCATACACTGCGCACCCCTCGGTCGCTTCCATTCAGCACAGGGTTGGGCGAAAAGAGCTCTGCGGGACAGACGGTCTTCTGGCATGCGGAGTACATGTCCCAACCAGCGCAACCTATGAAGCGTGAGTGATTCATTTATAGCGGGAGAGTTGCTTTAGAAAAAGTTGAGATTTGCGTTTGCAAGAAGGGCAGTTGATACGGTTACTGTGGAAAGAATGCAAGCGTCTGTTTCGTTTATTCTCCTCACTAAAGAAAGCGGACACTAGAAGGGAAAATTGACATGAGAGAGAGCAGTAAGGGGGTTAGGTTTTAGGGAAGCTAGCAACATCTGCTTGCGTAGGACACATTAGTTTCTGCTTCCTGAGTTGAAGATACACTAGGTTAAACAACAACTGAGCTTAGCGAGATGCAGTTAATGCGAGGTTAACCTTATATGCTCACAAACCAACAATTGGCCCGGAATACTCACGGAAGGCCCAAATCCAAAAAAGAGGAATCCTAAAAATCGTATTCGGAGAGCTGTAGAGCACAACGGTACAGCAACAAACATTCTCACTCAATTCAATTTTATAAGGTTGTATAATTCAACAATTTCCCATCAAGACTGATTTAGGTTCCCCACTCCAACTGGCACTTTAGACCTGTCTAAAAGGTGCCGTCGCAAACAGAGGACCACCTGGATTTGGTAGACCGCTGTTTGACCGATGATTTTTTAAAAATTTACGATTGATTTGAAACGCCGTCGAGTTCTATTTCATCAGTCTTCCCCACACAAGTAGCCTCCACAGCCATCCGCAAGCCAGCGCATCATTTGGCGCGGTAAACTCGCCGTTGGTGAGGTCACTATTGTATCAGTCCGCCGAGTTTTGGTAAAAGCGCTGGACTGCATCTAACTGAATTGCCCGGAAGACTTTTACCCACGTGTTCATATCTAGAAATTGCAAAAGCACTTCAATAATAAACAGGTGAACAACCGGTAGATGTGCACATAGAATCAAGGTATTGAAAAGGAACAATGTTGGGTTGCAAATTACCGTTGTATTTGACAGGACTGAAGTAGCCTACTGGTTGCGAGTACACACATACGTACTTATTACTTATTCTTAGTGGTAGTAGTGCGCAGTTTATGCTGATTCTACTAAGATGTCAGAAGTATCCAAAATGGATTCGTCAGCTTGGTTGGTTGTATTAGGGATGGTAGATTCGGAGAACCTGGAGGAACAGTGGTTGTTCACAAGTTCACTATGATCACAGAGTTGCTCCAGTGAACAATCAGTTGTATTTTGGTTTGAAACTGGAAAATCCGAAGTTCTGCACATATTGTTTTTATTTTTGCCGCAAACGGCGGGTAGTTCTTTCCTCTTTTTGCCCTGCTTCTTTTTTGGGGACTTTTCTGACTTTATTTTCTTGGGTTGTGATTTTTCAATGGGTTGACTGAAGCAGGCATCACGATAACAGGAAAATCTGGCTGTTTTCAGTGGTCTCGGACGCAACCTTTTTGCCCACTCGGCCGGCAAGCCCCGATGTGTGACAGATTTATTTGATTTTGTTTTCTGTTTATTGGCACATGGAGCAACGCGTGCAGAAATCATCCGAAGGACAGAATGTGTGGAGGAGTATGTTTTGGAAGTCGAGGTTTTTGATCTTTTAGCTGTGGGTTTGCGTGAACCAGATCGTGGACGCTTTCGCGATGCCTTGTTGTTTACTATGCATTTGATCCCAGATGGATGTTTATCTCTTTTGGACATTCGTTTGACTTTTCGTCTAGCTTTCTTCTTGGGCTTAACGGAACGTTTTTTCACTATCTTCTTCACTTTCCCAGAATCAGATTTTCGTGAATGGACTTTGGGTTTCTCCACAGAGGCTTTTTTAGTTTTTCCAATTGCTCGAGGTCGAATTGAACTTGCCTTGGGTCGTAGGGGTTTCCGCGGTTTTCCAACAAGTGTACACACCTTGCGAACAACTATCTTGCACTTTTTAACTTTACGATCTCTAATTACACTCTTTTTCCTTTTGGACGTCGAAACTTTCCTTTTCTTAGCCGGCTTTGACTCAGATCGAGAACGGCTACGTTTTGATTTGGGCGCCCGGGGTCGAGATTGTTTGTGTGTGTGAATCGGCCCTGTGATAACTTGAGTACATTCGGCGTCTTTCGATTGTGGAACAGGTGGAGAATCTACCGTGGAGTTTGACCTATTCACATTCGGCATTTTTCCGTTTTTGGCACCCGTTTCGTCAGGTTTACGCACAGCTTAGTGGGCTCTAGAGTGGAAATGATTTAAACTTTCCTTATCGACTTATCACAAAATCGATGGTAACAATATGGACCAACGTCTACTGCGTCAGTATAGTGAATGAGGCACTGAACTCCACTTCCACAAGCTTAGTATATTTTCTCAGTACACAACACCACACTCGAGCACCTACTTATTAGTGCCATGTTTTGGGCGTTACAACTTCCAAAATAGTGGATCATCCGGAGAGGTTTGAGGACACATATCCAACTCGAAGGTGCTAAAAAACACCTATGAAAACTGAATGGCGTTGTTGTCAAAATTCGGATGAGAAAAACGTTCTCTGGAATTGACCACAACTAGCAGCTTGACTTTCTCCGTTTTAATCCGTGACAACATAATATCTGAGTGACGATGTAACAGACCCACAGCTGACAATAATGAAGGACACTGATGTCTGTTCCAAAGTGTGAGCTCTCCGAACGGGATACAAAACATGAAAGCCTGAATAAATACTCTAGCGAGAACTGATCAAAGTACTTCTAACTGATTTCAGATAACTGTTTCTGAATTGCGTATAAGCCAGCTGAAACTGAGCTACTCTATCATTGCTATATTAGATAACACAAATATTACAAGGAAGAAGTATTCACGAGACAAAGCACTGCACATTGAAGTCAGGAATGAACGCAGACCTAGGCCAGATTGGATAACAATGTGATGTTATTTCCTAGGACGTTTGAAATATTTTGATCCGTATTATTCCCATCGAGACAGACCCATAATAGACAGTCTATATGTGTACGAAGTGGATTGTCTCCTCTGACGAGCAGTCCAAAAACAGTGCCTGTAGCATAACATGGATTGTTCAGTAGGACAAGTAAAATCCATGCTCAACATTACGTTTGAATGAATGCGTGGGTTGGGTATGGCATTTCTCTTCACTTGAAGAGGTAAAAAGTGAATTTTCATTACTATGCACTCGTGTCATTTGCATTCGGATGTGGGTTTAACTCTCAGAGAGCCTGGCCAAAAGTACGACCTGAGTTCACCCTCATTTTCCATTAACGAGAAAATGCATTCGTCACTCGTTATCTGAAATGCTTACGTCCTGAGGTAGATTCCTGGACATATACGTGATCTCATTGAGACCTGGTTAATTTGTTGGTAAAAGGTTCCCAACACAGGCTATGTAGATGTGCAATGAGCAGGCTGGTTATACGCTGCTTCATTCTGTGAGAACTTCACCATGCTTCCATGACGCGCTCTTGTGTTGGCCGATAGTCATGCAGGCTAAGTAAACCACCTATTCCCATATTGTTATATAAACACTACCATCATCACCATCATCATCATCATCAAAGACAGAAACATAAGTGTTGACACTGATGCTTCACTGCCGTAAAACCATAACGTTCGTCTGATTTCATATATATATATATATATATATATATATATATTAACAGCCCTAGAATGAAAAGAAGAGAAGAGTGGGTGAGGGAGGGGACCTAGTGCTGGCCTATGTCAAGCATTCTGAGGGGCCTACACCTCCAACCGCTCAATCAGACAATCTGGAAAGAAACTGACAACATGAATGCCACTGACATCGATTAGCCGCCATTTCTTGCAACGTCTCCAGCCAAGCACAGGCGGGGTCACGGGGACCCCATCCTGGAAGGCGTACAACACCAACAACACCCAAACTCTTCGTGATCTCTTTCACGCCTTTCTGCCAAGTCATGCGCTGTCCACCTCGCGGTTTGCGCCATTCTGAAGGAGGCACGGAGAACAACACTCGTCTCGGTAGACGGTGTTTCGGCATGCGTAGCACATGACCGAGCCATCGTAGTCGGTGGTGCTGGATGATTTCCCCAATTGAAGTACCTGCAGCACAACCAAATACCCGTTTTCTAATCACCTCGTTACTAACACGCTGACGCCATCCAAAACCAGCCACGCTTCTGAGGCAACGGTGGTCGAAAACCTGGAGACGCCTCACATCATCTGTCCGTAGAGGCCATGTCTCGCACCCATACAACAATACAGCCCTTACTGTAGCCTGGTACACACGACCCTTAAGATCTAGTGAGATGCCTTTTTGACGCCACAAGTGACGCAAATTAGCAAACGTGATTCGAGCCTTTGAGATTCTTGCACTGACTTCATCAGACACACTTCCGTCAGAGCTAATACAACTACCGAGGTATGTAAAGTTTTCCACAATCTCCAGTGATTCTCTTTGAATTTTAAGGGATATGTCCGGAGACTGCACGTTCTGAAGCATGACTTTGCACTTTGAAGGTGCAAGGCGCATGCCAAAAGATGGTATGATGGTGGTCAGTCTATTCAACAGGGCTTGTGCCTCACTTTGGTCTTCAAAGTTGAGGGCCACGTCATCTGCGTACTCCAGATCGACAGGTCACCGCAAATGTTCCAACCCCCAACCTGGAGGGCCAGAAGACTGTGTTTGTCAGACCTCTACCCATGAACCAACTTGGTATGAAAGACTCTGTAAGTATCACGCGGACACATCCCAGTATAGCTCAGTGGGTCGCCGAGGTACACAAACCGCCACACCAAGGTAAGGTCCAGTCTCTTCGTGGCGGTATAAACACCATTCCCGAGGAATACCGAAGGTTAACCTCCATATAGATGGAACACGGAGTTCCTTAGCAGACAAGGGTTCGCTTTGCTCCATCTTGCATGCCAGGATGATTCCGTCGATTATTTTTCTGTAGTTCGTAAACAGTAATTATATTACTGATTATCTTTTTCGCTTCAATTATCATCATCTGCCGCTGTAAAAACTGTGTACTTGTCGTAGTGGTTATAGTTACAGTTTCGTTCACCGATAATTTGGGCAGTTGAGATAGATAACTACGTATTGGAGGCGTTAGCTAATATAATTGATACATCAATACAGGGCTTGTCAGTTGAGCTTCAAGTGGGGATATCAAGAGCGGAAGCTATGCATTGAAGGCAACAGTTTGGATGTATGCGCTCCCGATAAGTTCACAAATGAGTAATCTATTTGCAAAGATAACATTTTCCAGTGGACGTTGTGTCAGTGGCAAATCCACCATCATGGCCGTTACCTTAGGTTCTGATAAGGTCTTTCATACTATGGGTGCTGTAGAGTCAAGTTTTTGTGGCATTTTGAAGCTCTAGGATTCCACTACTTATTCATTTTTGTTCACCTGATCTTTTCCCTCTTGTATGACAGTGAGAGAGAAACCTGTCACATAAACTGAATGGTGGACGAATCACCTGTTAAGGTCCAGATGGATATGCAATACACCAACAGGATGAAATAAAGTGAGATCTTTTATTCGTCTCCCAATGTGCATTTGCTTCTTGAAAGTCTTCCTTGCAAGCGAGCTCAACCACTGTATCGTATGAACGTCAGGATGACTTGGTTCTAATAATTCTCAGGCTAACAGGAAATAGTTGACTTCACTTTTTTGGAGGAGGTCGTTGCCCATATCGGTGATGCCATATGGTAATAGCAGCTGACTGTTCGTGAGATTACACTTGAATAGCAACAGATGCAAACTTTGCGGGGATATTAATTCAAAAATGCATCACCTGCTGAGACCAGCTTATTGCTAAGTCATACTTCGGTATGATTTGTCACGACATCTCCTCACTATGTGCGCTTACAGTACTCCGGACCCAACACATTCAGCAGCACAATAAAAAAATCTCTGCTCCATGTCAACCAAGTCCCATACAACTGTAATTGTACGATAACATGGTCCTCACAAAAGCCAGACAGTGTTTATTTGTCACTGTTCACAGCTATTTTCGGACCCTAGTTCTTAAGACACAACATACGTCAAGATTCGATAGTGACATACGGCAGAAGTAGCACTCCCATCCACGGTGTGACCCAAGTATACTGGATAGGCACAGTATGAATAAACGAAATTTAACGTGAAACTCTGACACCATAAAACGTACACATAACGGAGTCTCCGGGGGTAAGAAACCCAGGAGAAATGTCTACAGCGCACTGAACACCTTCCTCCGGAGTGCATTGAAATTGCCGCAACACTTTAGTGAAAATCTGCACATTCGTTTGAGATAGACGAGGAATTCATACTAAGTAAAACAGAGGTGGTTTGTGTAGTGCGCCTTATCATCAATAACCTGTGATCCAAAGGCATTTGCTGCCTCACAGATTCTTCAGATCTGAATTTACTCGGTCTTGATTGGACAGATCAGTTAATTCTTTTTGTCTCCCAATAGTCTGTATGTGACAGCGTGCATCCCACTCATACAAGCCTTTCCCCAGAACTTACACAGAAAATCCAATCAAAATTTTCTTTTTTTTTCAATATGATCTTGAGCATTCTTCCAACACCCAAGTCACACTTGATTTGAAACCAAATAGCAAACTTGTCTTCAGACGAAAATGCCTTGTACCTTATGCTGCTCTTGCATCTGTGGACACTCCACTCGATCGTCTCCGGACTCCAGGTGTCATTCGGTCTGTCAATTAATTCGCCTGGGCAGCTCCGACTGTTGTGGTCAAGAAGACGAATGGGAAGATCAGCATTTGTACTGATTACCCCAAAACCTTGAATGGTGCACTCGATTCGCACTAATATCCCCTCCCAGTTCCAAAAGACCTGTTTACCAAACTCAATGGTGGCACCTGGTTCGCTAAACTCGATCTGGCTGATGCCTACCTACAAATCAAAGTTGCAAGGATCTTCTAACCAATAACACGCATCGTGGTCTTTTCCACTTCAATAGTCTTTCCTTCGGAGTAAAACCAGCATCAGCCATACCAGTGGTCAAACAGACGCCTTTTCAAGTCTGATGGACTCAGCGATATTCGGCAGAAGATACAGTTGTGGCATCCATTTCTGTCGAACCGAAAGCTTGCACCATACTCGCTGCATCCATTCTAATCCTTTCGATTACTTCAACAACGGTTCGTGATTAAACCAGATGTGACCATGTATTCCAACAAGTATTACCTATCACTAAACACGCTGGCTATCGTCAGTGATAGGCGATATTCAATGCTTATTCCATCAAGTTTTTGTCTCTTTGGTGAACGTGTTCTAATACCAGCCCGACTATTAAAGCAGTTTAATTTTTGGCACCCAAGCATCAAACGCATGAGAGCCTTGGCCCGAAGTTTTTTATAGTGGCCGGGTATGCACAATAACCTAGAACTTGTGCAGTCCTGTTCAGAATGTCAGTACTCTGTAAAATCTCAGCGGAAGACCGAGTTATCTTCGTGGCTGTAGCGCTCTTTATTCCATTGGTTCATCCGCAATATGACCGATCTTCATCCGGTGTCCTTTGTCTAATCCTTGAAATTTTCCCACACAAGTATTTGTACTATCACTTACGACAGAATAAGTTCCATCAATCTCCTAAATCACCCATCTAACAGACAGTCGCAACACACCATATCTTGACTATAGTAGCTGAACTGTTCAACTTGTAGACTGACCTCCCAAAGCAGAACTAACCACGTAGGACACCGGCGTTTTCAAATGCACCAGCTGGAAGGTACCCAAGTGTGAGCCGATGAGAAATTTAGGACTTGAACTTCGTCCTGTGGAACTTAGTTCCACTAGCTGAGAGTTACAAATGCACAAGAGTTGATTAGTGAATTTCCCAAGATTCAAGAGCTGATTCACACTGAGATTTATGCTGCAGCTTTTTCCGGTTTAACGCGGCTCTTGTCGTCTACATGTGCCTCTGTCCATATCGTTTTCATGTTGTACCATATCATTGCGAGAGTTTTGATACTGACCATCTTCTCCCATTGATTCACCTCCATCCGGTGTTTTTGTCCTCTTCCTTGGCGTCTTCACACTCAAGTACTCATGCACGATAGAATAAGTTCCATCAACCTCCTAAAGCAACTAGCTAACACACAGTCACAACACAGAGCTAGGACTTCAACCAATTGATCGTCTCGAACTTTTACACTCCTCGGAGGTCGGGAAAACCATACGTCCGACGAGATGAGCGTTCCCGACCACAGGGCGTATACTATGATGCATTATGGGAAACTCGAAATTCGGAAATATCCTTCTACGAGTAAAATCTACTTGAAAAAATGCATAATTGTACGATGCTCCGAATGATGTGTAAAATTACTTATCTCTGAAGAGGGTATCCTGCACGAATCGATCAGTCCGGCACCCAATACAGGCTCTCACCAGAGGCCACCGGACTACAGCAGCGAACTATTCGGTCTTGCAAAAAATATCGATCATTCATCAGGAGTGTTTTTAAAATTTATGAACTTTCCGCTGCCTGGTAAGCGCCACCTTGGAAGCGAAGCAACCACTGGATGTGCATGAACAACACAGAAACAACCCAGTTCTGAAAACCACAAATAACACATTTGTTAGCAAACATGTATTTGGAAACAGAAAGCCGGTATAAGAACCCCCTCCTTCGCACATAGTTTCTACTTCAGCTTCACAAACCGACTTTCCACGTTGAAAATGTTAACTTCACAGTCACCTTTCTCGTCATAATCACACCAGTTCTGGAGAAAAAAGAATACATGAGACAGGATAATTGAGAAGCACTTTCATCCCGACTATTAGTAGTACCAAGTATTATCAAATAAAGTTTCCACCAACTATTTGAACAAGCTGAAACCGTCCTCCCCGTTTGAAAAAAGACCCTTCAGGACAGCTGAAAGCCGTATTTAGCTGAAGGTAGTTTATAGGTGGAAAGAGCATATGTGTAGGAACTGAACGTTCTCCTTGTTTCGTTTTGTGTGATCTTGTCCTGATGGGTTATTCACTTGGGTAGTCACATTTTGCTAAACATGGTGTCGGTTCTGCGCACTTCTCGCGGGAATATCTGGTTCTTCCCAAGCAGCGTATGAATGAGTGTAACCAATTTCCACGTTTTCAGCTGGTACTTGTGGTGCTGAAACCTGCCAGTTGATAAGAATCCAAATATCATGATTTGATCAGCACTACACCTATCACACAAGAGAAATGCTATAAACTCCCCGTACTTCACCCAATTCAACTGAAACTGTGAAAGCGCGGCCCGAAAGGTAGACAGCTCGCCTCATCAACAGACTGGTATTCCAGACACCTTTCTGTTTCATCCATCATTCTCTCAGGTTCTGACGAAACACTCCAGCCGACAGTGTTTGACACTCGTAAATGGCCAATTTCAAATAAACCGAAATAGCACTGAGTCACTTGTCTTACTCATCTACCTCAGTGAATTGCAACTTGAGTTTCAAGGGAACAGAAATCTCATATTGCAATTTGACAACGCCGCAGAGAGCTTATTCACACAAAGTGTCATGCCCATATGCCATACAACTTTTCTAGTTTTCTTCACCAGAAGCAAGCCCAAAAGTGTAACATGAGGCTCTGAGCTACTTGGATGTCAGAATATCGCATCTAACAGTTGATCGGTTTCTAACAATGTTGAAACAACTGGTATGGAATGGTAATGACAGCTAACCGGTTTTGAGGTTTACCCGTGGATTGTCACAGTAGGTAAAACTTTCACAACTCATCCGCACATAAAGAAAGGTACCCAGCTGTTTGTTCACAGATACTTCAGTTGGTTGAAGAAATTGGAATCTAGCAAGCTCAGTTTCTCGGGTTTTTTTGTTGAACTACATCGAACAACCCCGGCTATGTGCTCCTACATGTTCCCAAGCTTATCGCCCCAAAACCAACACAATATGGCTTCGCTTTTCCTCATTCCAACATATTCGAGTATGATGCAGCGTAACTGCGTTCCAGAAGTCACCATCAACGTGAACTCGACGATCCATATAGGTGTTTAGTTACATGTTGATTGAGTTGTTCGCTGGCAAGTTTGTTGCAGGCGTTTCGTCACCTCTGAGTGTGACTTCGTCAGTGCGTAGCAGTGTGGCAGTGCGTATGTGCATGTATTCGACATAGGAGGTACCTTATTTATCGATGTCCAAATACAGGCCACTGTGAGTGACGTACGACGTCACAAAACGTCTCCCAATTACGCACCGCAGAAAGTGTTGTAGCG
This sequence comes from Clonorchis sinensis, assembly GCA_003604175.2. Taxonomy (NCBI): domain Eukaryota; kingdom Metazoa; phylum Platyhelminthes; class Trematoda; order Opisthorchiida; family Opisthorchiidae; genus Clonorchis; species Clonorchis sinensis. The sequence continues at coordinate 4,218,363 of CM030369.1, read as the reverse complement.
CTATGACGCATCCTAACGTTCAGTCGTAACCCTGCAGAGTTAATCAGTATTAAACATGGATGACAAGTTGGAGCTAACTCCGCCCTGACTATATAAACCTGCGTAACTTACACAAAATGGAAGCTCTGAAGTTGGGGAGATAACATAAAAATGGTGACGACAGTTGTAATTGTTGGAAGAAAAACCAATTGAGGTCAGACGAAACTGTTGGCTTTTGCGAACAGTTCGTCCTGCAAAAGGATCAATATAACTGCCTTCTCTAAACCAACTTAACCCCCACAAAGAACGTCTTCCGCGCCTCCCTACCCACTAGCGCTATGTTCAGAAATGTGTGACATTACGACTAACTCCACTAAGAGTTTCTCGCTGTCCGGCATGCAGAAAGGATGAAACAGCGGCTTTTCTCCCTTCGGATTTAGGCATGAATGCCTAAGAACCACAGACGCCAAATCCCGTACCATTTTCACAAGATCTAACCGATAGCAAAGTGAAATCAAGATCATTCTCACAACTTTAGATCAAGCATAATAGAATCGTATGCTCTATCCTCCTTCTATCTATTACATTAGTTCGGTAAAAAAACAGTCAATGGCCTTGTGAATACCAGTGAAGAAAGCCAGATATTGTTGGAACATTTACTAAGTCCAGGTAGCGCGACGACGGGATGAGGACGGTATAAAGAACTTCAGTGCATCGACCGGTGAATTTTGACTGCTCAGTCTTTCCCTGTGTGGTCTTACCTGCTGAAGCAATTCTCGTGTTGGTTCAACTCAAACCGTGGATGAAAATTAGCATTTTTTCTGCGCAAAAATGTATCCTCTTCAGTGATACCGCTCTCAAACAAATTACTTCAAGTCCCTGCTACCAGACTCTTGTTTTTCTGAAGAACCTCTCTTAAAAAGGGCCTCACTTTTCTTCATGGGAAAAAATCGAGACCGACCCATTCGAGTCGTCACTCTGGAAAGCTCATTTTAGTGTTTTCCTTTAGGGAACGACATTGTCTCTCAAAAAGTTTGTAGCATAGTTGTTCTGGCTATTGAAAATTTAGCTAGTTAGTTTGCGAGAACGACGAAAATTCCTTTACTTAAAACGAACACTGTATAGACTCAAATACACGCGAAAAGCTAATTGCGAGCTGGTAGCAGGCTTGCAGCGTTCATTTACGACGAAAACATAGGAATCGCACATCCGACAAAAGTAAACTGTTCACTGTAACACCCTTTCGGTGCCTGGCTGCCATGCCACCCGAGGGAAGCACGAGGGCTGGGATACTGTCAGGTTGCCCAAGCCTAGACAGGGGAAGTCGAGAGGCAGAGGTCAGGTTCAAACTACGGACCTTCTGGTCAGTAAATTCGCGCTCTAGCCACTTGAGCCATCTCGCCCTCCCATCCGACAAAACAAGAAGGGCGGAATGCACCAATTAGGAAGCACGTCAGAAACAGAACACACCTTATCTGATAGCGAAATGTCCACAAAAGAAGTACCGGAATCTAGGCCGTTGGCGGACCAACCAACGCGTGGAGAAAAAGCTATCAACTCAACACCACGGCACTCGAAAACCAAGATAGTTTTGAACTGACCGGAGTCTTCGGCGTTGTAGGCCGCATCGCTCCCAGACACGATATCTGAAACAGGAGGGTAACTCTGTAATGAGGTTTTATGTAGTGGTTGTAGGTTAAGTTTGGTCTAGGTCGATTAAGTTTCTCATCCCAGTGTATTTTCTAAATCAAAACAGAAAAGACTGACTAGCTGTTGAAGTGCATCCACTGGATGAGCTAGTATTGTAATACATTTTTTCCACCTGATTTGCACAGTCTGGGAGAGTGAAAATGTTCTACCAGCGTTCGAAGGAAAGGAAAATAGCCAGAAAGAGGAATCAGCTTTCTCTCGACTGCAGGCACAATCCTGACAAGCTCGACAGGCCAGATTCCCATATTTAGATGGGAAATGTTCCTGCAGGATAATCTGAATCAAAGCGAACTCAGCATGATTAACCTTATGTTTGCAGCGCGTCCAGCTGAAACAAAAATCCCAAGAATGTAACCAAATGTTATACGCCATGTTCACGGATTTCACGAAAGGTTTTGATTCGGTGAAAAGGGAAACGTTGTGGACCGTTTTCCAACAGATCGGGCGTTCCGCAAACACTGTCAAAATCACCTGTCAATCCAAACTGGAGGCAAACAAAGATATGTTCTAAATCCCAATGTGTTAAATTTCTACTTGACTATGATTTGTAAAGAAGCATTTCGTACGTCTGAGGCGATTCCTATCCAGCACAATCCTGAAGGTTATCTCATTTCTAAACGATGCATAGGCGAAACGAAGCAGCAGTACACACTGACCTTACCCTCCCAACACAGGCTAGTGGGACAGCAAAACATCGTCGGCACACAGTGTGGGCGGAAATGAGCAACGTCCAGTGTTTCGTCGAATGACTGAAAAGCAACGCAGACGACCAATCCGAACTGAAAAAGCGCGATGAACTCGATTTACGGCCGGCGCAAAAATACGCAATAATGAACAATGCGAACTCGCAAGCACAACACCTAGCTTGACTTCAAACCACCCAGTTCAGAGAGAAAGCCCCTGTAACCCGGTTTGTTCGGACTGAGCGGTAAGGTCAGTAAAGTACTCACCAACGTTTCCAACACGGTTGCAAAATTTGCACCGAATGATAAGGTTTGCATCACCACGACTGTCTTTAAGAGCTACACGCTCCTTTTCGTAAGAAAGCGATTGAATATGAAATGCAACAACATACCGCAGGACAAATGTAGATAAAATCAGGGAACTCCTGTCCACAATTGGTGCACTTTGCCTGACATGTTTTGCGCTCGTTTTGTACGCAAGAACTGTTACCTGAACATACCACCGGAAGTCGTCACCGGAAGCACGCAAGTTGGTGACATTGTCCAAGTCACATTTCAGTTGTAAACCTAGTTTCTGTGATTGTGTAAGTAGGGAAGCTGAAATACCATGACGGAAACAGTCCAAATGACGGAACGCAGGGTAGGCGCTGAAAGGAATGGGAGTAGGGAGAAACTAGAGCAACAGCTAAGACCAACGTGTAAGCTTTTAAACATGATACAAAATCATGATTACTTCCTTTAGCTACACTGCGGCAATCAGGCCGTGTATTGATCCAAGGTCACAGTCTGTAGGTAGGACGGTCGAACGGATACACCCACGCGACAAAATCATGCAGCCACTGGTGATTAAGCGCGAGGTTGCGTAGGTGATTCATTCTTGCTTGAGTTTATATAGTTCTCAAAGACCAGCTGATATCCGTTGCTGAGACCGGTTAACTGGAACATATCTTCTTTGGAATCCCATTGGCCCGTTTCGAATTGTTCAGGTGTATTCTGTATTCCTTGCATTTGATAGGTGAGATGGGTAGCTCCTGCCTAACAATTTTTGTCACTGTTCTGACTGATCGGTTTCCTATGTCAGTTGCCCTCCCTTCACTCGATTGGTTCTTGAGAAGCTTCACTCTTTTCACCATGTTTCACTAATGCTTTAGCCCGCACAACTCCCATTGCGTAGAACTGAATTACTTTTAGTCAGGTGACAGCTCCGATCAAAAGCCAAGCTTGTTCGGCTAGCGTAACAACACTATAACGTGAAAAATAGGTCCAACAAAACCATAGAAACGCCTCACGGTGCAATACCATTAAGAGAGTTTTGGTCCTCCTTAGTATCTCAATTACAACTTACTAAACGTGCGGATGGTCAAACCAACGGTGAATTCAAAGATGTTTGCGCCTCCGTACACTCACCGTGTCAGTAAGCTCTACGGAGTCTTATTCAAACGGAGATCAGAACTATAGATTGGCCAATCCAACACCTTCATCAGAAGGAATCGAGCTGTCGGTGCTACTCGCCTTCCAGGATGGGGACCGCGTGATTCTCACTGCGCCTGGTTGGAGACGCTGCAAGATACGTTTGCTTCCCAACTAGTGGGTAGCTTACCAGCTAAGTCATAATCTTTTTGGCATAAACCTTCTCGACGAGGGGCCACTAGGACGCTGCAAGATACGTTTGCTTCCCAACTCGTGGGTAGCTTACCAGCTAAGTCATGACCTTTTTGGCATAAACCCTCTCGACGAGGGACCACTAAGGAATAGTCTTAGTTTTGTCGCAAGTATTTTAGCCTACACCGGTTGCAGACCCTGGAGTTAATTTCTGATGGGATCAGTCAACATCTGACAGAAGTCATCCAGCTCCAACCATAGGTGAGAGACATGAGTAGTTTTATGGTTCTGTCGCTAAGGCATAGATTTCCTGGACCTTTTGCACCATAAAAAACACCTGAGCCCTGAGGCTGCACAACGATTTGCAAAACATCTAATCAGAATTAGACTTCAATCTTCCCTGGCGAATCGTTTGTGAGAATTCCGTAGTCCTAAACTAATGTCCCGTACACTTTAACTACAGCGGCTGAAATAATAGGAAGTGTTGAGATCGTCCATATTTGACACAAAATGTCAAAACCCATATACAGGTTCCCTAAGTGTTTTTTTTAATTCTAGCGCGGTAACAGACTCTCGAGTAATACGAGACATCATTACAAAAATATACAAACAGTGAAGAACAATTCTTTCCCGAACTGAGCAAAATTCGAGTGAACAATTTACTTGCCTTGATGTTACGCATCTGGATAAAGAAATGGACGATTCAGAGAATGACGCACACCTGATAGACTTGGTCGTATGAAATTGGTGGGTTTTCTGCGGTTTTTGAGCAACCATTTCTACTGGTGAAAACCGGAAAGATCTCCCGAAATTTTGAAGTGCAAAGCCCACGCAGGATTCGATAGACACAACAGCTGAGTTGGAATCAGATCCACATACCCGAATCAAGTAGAAACGCGACCTGCTAAACTATTTTTGCACCTCCTAGCACGCAGAACTAGAAAACCACACAAAACTTGGCAAGTGTGGCAACTCTCACCCGCAGAAACGACAAATATCTCTGAATCATAGACGAGTACGCGGCGGTGTGCGTGCACTTCTGAGGGAATTAGTCAATCAAACTAAATGTTTTCATTTCTGAAAGCTAGGCAAAATAAAGTACAACCCGCACAACACTACCTGAAACACACGAACCGGACTATCGTTAGCTCCTACTGAGAAATTCGTCTAATCAAGATATAGCTATCTGTATTCACGTGGAAAATACCCGAGAATGAATTACACAGGATTGTACATGGATGGACAGCTCTCAGAATTTCCGACGAGAAAAGTTGACAACCACAAACGATTGAAACTTAGCTCTCGTGACTAACAAACTCCTATTCGAAGCTTGTCCAAGATGATTGTGTTCCTGCAGCTACGGAATACTATTTCTCAGAATCAACCAGTGAACAAGGAGATTTAGGCACTCCTATGAACCCGGATAATGATAGCACTGGATTCAGTACAACGTAGCCTAGTACGGGTAACACAGATGCGTGCTGGATTATCGAAGGCCAAGGAAAGGACGCGCTGAAACTGCTTCAGGGAACTAGCTTTTGAGACGCTTCTAAAATTGAGATAATCCACTACTTAGCAATGATGCTCATATGGTCGACAAATTAGCAACACGGCCCATAAAGCACCACACAATCGAACATTTGGACAACGTAAGTGGTGCCTGCTGTAAATAATATGCTACTGAGGTAAATGTGTGGTCAGTACAACCGGCACACGGGTGTTTTCGTTCTTATAAACAGAAGTTTCGCACCTAATATGCCTTTGATTTGCACAACCTGTGGACTTGGCGAGAAATTCCGCGTCCGTGAATGACGTCACTTCAAATACTGAAGGTACATAAACTAGTGTGATAAGCACATTCACAAACTATCGGCAGTCCGTTGCGTGAGGAAGTTTTACCTTGACTGAAGTCCGTGAATCCGTGAGCCTAATAAACGACTTTCGCTAGCGCTCTTTAACTTGGCAGTCAAATGGTCACTGGAAAAGCAATAAAGGGATACTCATGTCCAGTTCGCTCGAGGTAGCTCAGTTGTTAGAGCGTGAATTTACTGAACGGAAGACTCGTGGTTCGAACCCGACCTCTGCTTCTCGACTTCCTCTGTCTAGGCTTGGGCAACCTGGTAGTGTCCCAGACCTTGGGCTTTCCTTCGGGTGGCACGGCAGTTAGGCACAGAAAGGGTGTTACACCTAAACGATTATCTTATCTTTACTTTCTTCAGGATTCATGGTGGCTTGAAATCGAAGTGGTGTTCCAGTTGAAAGACTATTTTTATTATTTTTAGACCGACGTGTGCTGAATAACCTCGTTCATTATGCAACACTGGAAGAACGGGTTCATCTCCAGCCGCATGTTCATACCTATCTAACCTCCCAACATGACAGGTGAAATAATCCAGCAGGTTTCCGACCTTGGACACCTTAATTTCTCCATCTTACTGGAAGTATCATCATCATCATCATCAGCTGTAAGAAACCGTGTACTTGTCGTACAGTGGTTGTAGCTGCCACAGTTTCGTCCGCCGATGATTTGGGGAGGTGAGGTAGGTAGCTGCGCATTGGAGGCGCGAGCTGCGTAAATGCACCACTGTCAATGGGCTGTTACGTCGGGGAATTGGGAAGGGGGCTATGCATTGAAGGCAATAGCTTGGATGCATGAGCGCCATTGAGGGCGCGATTGGGCCATGTCTGACAATGTCTCTAACCATTGATGTGGCCCGTCTCGGGGTCCCCATCCAGGAAGACGGCAGTGACCAGCGCAGCTGAGTTTGCTGGTAATGGCTTTTATACTTCGCTGCCAAGTCATTGTTTGACCGCCTCTGGCTCGTTTCCACCCTTCACGTGGTTGTGCGAAAAGAACCCTTCGAGGAAGTCGGTCGACTGGCATGCGCAGCACGTGGCCAAGCCAGCGCAACCTATGCAGTGTGATCAGTTCATCTATCGAGGGTGAGTTATTCCTCCCGAATACCATTCGACGTACTTCAGCATTGCTGATCCGGTGTTCCCACCAGATTCGGGCAATGCTCCGGAGACATCGGTGGTCAAACACTGAAAGTCGTTTGACGTCCTCGGCGCGCAGCGGCCAGGTTTCTGATCCGTATAGTAATACGGAGCGCACAGCAGCATTATAAACTCGACCCTTGACGGATAAGCTGATGTCACGCCTACGCCACAGGTGACGCAGGTTCACAAAAGCTGCTCGGGCCTTCCCAATTCGGATGGAAATATCATCTTTCGCGAGACCACCGGGACTAATACAGCTGCCCAGGTAGACAAATTTGTCTACTACCTCAATCGGTTCACCCGCAAGCACTAGGCTAGGGTTCGGGCCCACCCAGTCTTGCACTAGCACTTTACACTTTGCAGGTGTGAAGCGCATGCCGAACCGTGAGGCGGAATTAGTTAGATTATTTAATATTCTTTGCATTACCACGGCGTCAGATCCAAGAAGAGCTATGTCGTCTGCATACTCGATATCTGTAAGCGGACGCCCCGGGAGCGCTTCGACCCCACAGGCAGTAGAGGCTGATAATGAGTCTTCCATGATCGTATCAATGACGAAATTGAAGAGGAAAGGTGAAAGAGGACAGCCCTGTCTGACACCACTTGATGTGGTGAACTCAGAAGAGAGCTTCCCGTAGACCTTCACACGGCCGCGGGAGTTGGCGTACAGCGCCTTAAGAAGGGTCAAGAATTTAAGGGGGACACCTTTGCTCCACAGACACTGCCATAGTGCCTGGCGGTCTACAGAGTCAAAGGCAGCCTTCAGATCGAGAAACACAACCATTGTTGGTTGCTGGAAGCAGTGTCGCTGTTCAAGAATCTGTCGGAGGGTGAAGATATGATCGATGCATCCTCTTGCAGGACGGAACCCAGCTTGGTTTTCACGGATTTGTCTCTCCCTGTGTTCAGTTAACCTTCGAAGGATAAGACCAGAGAGTACCTTCGATGCCACAGCTAACAGGCTGATGCCACGGTGGTTTTCGCACAGCGTCCGCGTACCCTTTTTGAAAATAGGGATAACTGTCGACATGCCCCATTCTGCAGGCACCTTCTCTTCGTTCCATATAGCACCAGCAAGCTTTGTCAGATGGGTCACCAGGGATTCTCCGCCTTCTTTGAAGAGGGCTGGATAGAGACCGTCCGGTCCTGGTGCCTTCTCACGTTTTAGTACGGATAGTTCGTACTTTATTTCTTCTTCCGAAGGACGATCAAGGTTTACATTCCACTGGCCCGTATGCATTATCTCCACAGGCTGTGTTGCAGGAGGCCAGCTGAACTGCTCTTCGAAGTGTTCGGCCCATCTTTCCAGTCGACGTTTTTGGGAGTGAATTAATGAGCCGTCTTTTTCACTTATCGTTTCGCTGACCGTTGTTTTCCTGGGACCAGTCGATCGTATCAGTTGATATAGGGCACGGCTGTTTCCCGTAGCAAAAGCCTTCTCCATCTCTCGAGCTTTCGATTTCCACCAGAGCTCTCGGTCTTTCCTTAGGCTCTTCACTATTTGGCGTTTAAGGGATTTGCGTGCGCCGTCGTACGCGTTGCCTGCTGGTATGGATTTCCGGGCATCAATCATGGATAGCGACCTCGCCGATATCCAGTGGTTTTGTGGTCGAATCGGGGAGGTTGGACAGACAGCACTGAACGCCGCTAACATGGCTTCTTTCACATTTTGCCATGCTTCATCTACATTCGCACTGCCAGTGCATGTAGAGAGTTGTTGGGCTAGCTCAGATCGGTACTGTTGAGCTATGGTCGATCTTCGAAGATACTGGATTGGCATGCTTCTTTCTAGTTTGCGAGGGCCTGAAGGGAAGCGAACTGTCAGGCGTGCACGCACCATGGCGTGATCGGAATCAAGTGGAGTGCCCCAAAAGGAACGGCAGTCTTGAATTGTGGCTCTCCACCGGTAGCTGATGGCCACGTGGTCCAACTGGGTCCACGGTTGATTTGCAGTTGGTGGCCGCCAGGTCACGCGATGCGAACGCTTATGTTGAAAGTTCGTACTTGCCAGAAACAGTTCATGGTCAGCACACAACTGAAGGAGTCGATCTCCGTTGTCTGTGCGGCGAGCATCGACTCCAAATCGACCGCCCAAATGTGATTCCAAGGAGCTCAGACGACCCACTTGAGCATTCAGATCGCCTGCAAGGATCACAATATCAGTGCTTTTTGCCTGCCGAATGAGCCCGGATAGTTCTCGATAAAAGGTATCCTTCTCAACATCAGAACTGCACTCCGTTGGGGCATAAGCCGACACTACAAACAGGCAGCGCTTTTTATGCCGAGAGGCATTGAGCTTGATTGAACTGGATAACCGGACGGCGCAAAGCCGACTGTTCACTGGGATCCAATCCAGCAAAGCGCGTTCAGCTCTGGGGCTGAGTGCAACTCCCACGCCATATAGTCCACGAGTCATCGCTTCTGGGTCACCGGACACACGGAGGGAGAAATGTGAAAGAGCTGAGTTCATCCTTGGCGTTCTGAGATGCATAACCACGCTTGGGTCTTGTATGCGTGTTTCGGAGACACAGCATACATCAATTTTAAGGGAGTATAAAGTTTCAGCAAGCTCTGCCTGTTTGCCAATTTGACATAGAGTACGGACGTTAAAAGCTCCTATATAGAAAGGATCTCGTGGATTTAGAAGGGTGTTATTTTGTTTACTGTTAATAGGCAGCAAGGGGCATAGGGCCTTTCGGTCAGATAACTGACAGTCAAGTGACCCAGTGACATTTGCTTGTGTGGTGGGAAGGGGTTGGGGAGGGACATCGGTGGACACAGAACTGCGCGGGCAAATGATACTTCCCGGTTGCCCAGGCCGAGGAAGGGGGTTTGGTTGAGGTACTCCACCTTGAGCCTTTGACTCAAAAGTCTGACCCACAAGGCAGTGGGGGGATCTAGGGTTTTGTTCAGGGACCCTGCCCCTAGCCTCTGACTTAAAAGTCTGACCCACGAGGCAGTGGACAGTAGGGTTTTCTTTGGGGACCCTGCCCGGAGCCGATGACTCAATAGTCTGACCTGCTCGGCTGCAGGGGGTTGGCCTAACCCGAGGGCGCAGGGAATAAGGCATTACTGTCTCATTCCTGATGCGGCTGCGCACAGCAGGTGCCTTTTGAGCAGCACCGGACTCTTTGGTTTTAAAAGTATTTCGACCGTAGTGGATAATGCGCCGGCGGTCACGGTCAACCGTTGGGCGATCGGAGTGTGCGGTTTTTAGGGCCGACCTTTTCTAACCCGTCCTTCCTCGGGAGAAAGCATCATCGCTGCTTTCATAAATATGGAGATGCTGGTCGCCTGGGGGAAACACCTTACTGCCTTCACACTCCTGTCGCAGAGGACAGTACGACTTTACCCCCAGACCGCCTCGTAGCACGATTACTCGTAGTACGGGGTCTCGCTGCTCTTGGTCTGACTGCTCCCCTTTAGCCTTCCTGGCATGGTTGCACCTTGTGGAACGACGTTCCAGCCAGTGTAGCCCGCGGGATCATTGCAGCACTCAAGCCCGACCACCACGTCAAGGTGGCAGCTTTAGGTCGGGTTACTGAAAGTATAGGCTAAGGAAGAAATCCGATGGCGTTTATACAGTACCTAGCAAACCTTCATACGGCTTTTGGAAACGAACTGAGGTTATTTTACACGAACTTCCTTGTCTCTAACGCGACAATCCTCCTGAATTATGTCTGCAAACCGGCTTCTGTTAGCGGAAGATACCCGAAACCTGATTGTTTATGACTAGTGGTGTTTCCGACTTATGGTGAGCGTTCGCTATCTAGAGGTGACCAATGACGAGATCCAAAAACATTATCATGATGTGCCACGCGTAACTGAACTCCGACTAATCTTTTGGCAGCAGGTGGTCATCCGAAACCAAAGAGTAAGAGAGGGCTTGTCAACTAAGTGGTGGACAGTTGTTCCATATAAGCGTTGCATTTGGTTCCCACCCATAATACCTTTAAGCACTTTTATCCGAAGCAGCATTCCAGCCATGTCTAACCATCCAATTCACCAACCCTCAGGCTCACTAGGTCCGATAAACCTTATTTGTACGTGTGTAACTGATCGTAGGTCATCCTTACTGTTGAGCTCGTATCTGTCTTGGCACTTCCAACTTACACCAATCTTGATACCATTGTTGCCTGTAGCCGCTAACAAAACCGCTGTGCCTTTTTGAGGACGCAACCATATTAATATCCGCTGTCTGTTCGTTGTTCGCTGTTCTGTTCGTTGTCTGATTCTGGCTATTTTTTATCTTCCAGGCGATCGGATTCTTTTTTGTATGAATGCATTTCTCCGTCACTTTCGGTCAACAAAAGGCGACTCAATCCTACAGATCCTTTATTTGCGTACAACCCAGTTTATAGCATGGTCAAGAAAACTAAGCGTCAGAGTCTGAATTTTCCGGACGTTCAAGGGTGGGTACCTTATACGGCGTTCTCAAAAAACAGTGAGACATCCTTATTAATATTTACTCTCTGCAGAACAAGAGCTTTTAGGAGATTCATCAGAAACCACTTATGCGGAAGTTCCGAAAGACTGGAAAGAACCTGAATTCAAACCTGAGGATAACCCGCATGGTCGATTGTTTGCACTCTCTTCCTTTATTACTTTGTTTCCGAAATATCGGGAGAAATATATCAAGGAAATTTGGCCTGCACTCAAAAAGGTCCTTTTGGAACACGTGAGTTTCAAGTATTGCTTCGCAGTGAAGACTTGTCTTTTATCTTTGTTAGTCGACACTGTGTACCCTTTTAAACTTGACGTAACTGTACCTTCACATAAGTCGCACTGCGAAGTTATCTAGATCTAACTACACTGAAACTCCCCAAGCCTTGTGATGACTAAATCTGACAAGTGTCACCTATTATAAGGTGATATTTCCATCCGAATTGGGAAGGCCCGAGCAGCTTTTGTGAACCTGCGTCACCTGTGGTGTAGGCGTGACATCAGCTTATCCGTCAAGGGTCGAGTTTATAATGCTGCAGTGCGCTTCGTATTACTATACGGATCAGAAACCTGGCCGCTGCGCGCCGAGGACGTCAAAAGACTTTCAGTGTTTGACCACCGATGTCTTCGGAGTATTGCCCGAATCTGGTGGGAACGCCGGATCAGCAATGCTGAAGTACGTCGAATGGTATTCGGGAGAAATAACTCACCCTCGATAGATGAACTGATCACACTGCATAAGTTGCGCTGGCTTGGCCACGTGCTGCGCATGCCAGTCGACCGACTTCCTCGAAGGGTTCATTTCGCACAACCACGTGAAGGGTGGAAACGAGCCAGAGGCGGTCAAACAATGACTTGGCAGCGAAGTGTGAAAGCTATTACCAGCAAACTCAGCTGCGCTGGTCACTGCCGTCTTCCTGGATGGGGACCCCGAGACGGGCCACATCAATGGTTAGAGACATTGTCAGACATGGCCCAATCGCGCCCTCTGGCGCTCATGCATCCAAGCTATTGCCTTCAATACATAGCTCCCTTCCCAATCCCCTCAATTAGCAGTCCATTGACAGTGGTGTATTTATGCACCAATTTATCAGCTCCCGCCTCCAATGCACAGCTACCTACCTCACCTCCCCAAATCACCGGTGAACGAAACTGTGGCAGCTACAACCACTGTACGACAAGTGCACGGTTCTTACAGCTGACGATGATGATGATGACCTATTATAAGGAGGAATTTCTTGACTACAGGTGGCCTTGAACTCACCTGTTTGTTCCCCATGCGTATTAATAAATCCAATGAATTACTTTTTATCGAATAGGGACTTCTGCAACCATATTTATTCTGCCCCTTTATGCTTAGTTCTGGTACACTTGGGTGAGATGGCCCAAGTGGTTAAAACACGAATTTACTGACCGGAAGGTCCGTGGTTCGAATCCGACCTGTACCTCTCGACTGCCCCTGTCTAGACTTGGGCAACCTGGTAGTATCCCAGCCCTCGTGCTTCCTTCTGGTGGCGTGGCAGTTAGGCACCGAAAGGGTGCTACAGCTGAACGATTTTTTATTTTTACACTGGCATAATATTAGGCCATGCTATGCAGACCCACTGTCCACTACCTGCTCAATTTACAGTTAATTGTGGTACTGTTACGATTAATCCTGAGTAAGGATGAAGACGCATATATATATATATAGTCATGTACTTTTTCACTACTGAAAAGCGCGTGCATTCGCACATGCACATACAACGTCCAGGACCTTTAAGCTGCGCTTACGCGCTGTGGATTATGTAGAGTTGCGAGCACTCCCATTTTAGGTGACCCAATAGGAAAATCTTTAATCAGTCTCAACAACTACTTCAGCTTGCGTCACTTGTAATGCGCTAATTGCGTTCTGCTTCAGCGAGAGGGGTGAGGCTCGAGTGACGTTTGACCCCATCTCGTCGTCTATACCGCTAGTAGTGAAAATTGGGTTTTCAGCGTAGCTTGCTAGAAGTAGCTGCGCATTGTCAGTTACCACTTAAAGCATGTGAGTGACTTTGGCGCGAGTCGGGTTTTCCGTGCAACAGTGCTTGGATCACCGGACGCTCATGCATAGGTGGACAGTCACAGAGGTTTGCTTGAAGATGAGTGTGAGGCTGCGAGCGGACATTTGACGATAATGTTTACTGGAGTTAGTAATATTGGTAGAAGAGCATGTGGAGGCTCAAATACAGTTGCATAGCGCTGAGCACCGACTCAAGCTTAGCTTATTGAGTTCATTGAGCTTGGGATAGCTCAGTGGTTAAGGTGCGAGGTTGTTGACCGGAATGTCGGTGTTTCGAACCCAACTTGAGCGTCTCGACTGCTGCTGTCTAGGCTTAAGCAACCTGGCAGTACCGCAACCCTCATGATTCCTTCGGATTGCAGGGCAGCAATGCGCCGAAAGGGTGTTACGGCTGAAATTGTTGGTATATTATTATCATTGAGGGACGGGCGTTATTTTATCAATTCCTTCAGATTTCAGCATAACCCCACCTTTCCCACTACAGTACCGTGCTAACATTCCAGAGGATCGCCCATCAACTCACCTTCGAGTCATTAATTGTTAATGTCGCGGCATTCCCCCTTTTCTTCCCCCCATCTCTCGGTTCACAGATCGGTTTGCCGTCCACTGTTGCTAGCTGAAATAGCTACGTTTAACTAAGCCGTGGCGGCTGTAGGCACTTCAAAATTATTCCTCAAACTCAGACGTGCAGTTCACCCTAAACCAGTAATTCATTTTAAACAACCTAAGTTATTCTGCCGCACGGTTTGGTATGTGCTTCATACCTGAAAAGTTACAAGGCCGAATGGGATCAAACCAAAATTTTGTGTCTCCAGACCGATCAATCGACGTGGCAGGTAAACTTGTTTCGGTCAAGCACCTCAGACCGCTCAGGACGAGCTTAAATATTCCACATTTCACCACTGGGATAGTTGAAGAACGCTGTGATAGTTGCATTCTCATAGCTGAAATCGTCTTTGCGCCGTGCGGTTGTCTGGTTCAACCAGGTTTAGCACAGATCGGTGCAGTAAACCGTGCATGTGGCAGGTGAAATAAAGTCCCGAAGCGGAGGATGATGGAAAATGGTACGGTTGGCTTGGTTAGCAAGAAGGGCGGATATGGTCATATTGATGGGTGAAATGAACGAACAGGTTCAATAAATAGGCTTGGAAGGAGCGCAGCCGCTTAGTGGGTCGGAAACCAATGCTTACTGCATGGTTAAAGTGGTGCCACTCCTACAGCTGTGTTGAACATTTTCCGCTCCTAACAGGCACGTACTTTCAGCAAAAGCGCTCATACTGAGCTTATTGGACACCGCAAGTCAGACTCGATTGGACTGTATAGCCGTCTGATACCGGTGGAGAGTAAGTATTGATGATTCGTTGGTGATGCGTTCCTCCTATGGTGCGCAATTTGACTCCGATTCCCGCGCAATGCTAATTCATATCATCGTATTGTGGTTTGCACCTCCGCACTTTTCAACGAATCCTTGGTGATCAGTCCGACAACCCTAAAACGGAAGAGTTGGAGCAAAAGAGGAATACCGTTTGAATGGATCGCGTCGACTGTGATCTTAATCCTCAGGAAGAACTTAAAAGCTTCATGCTAAAACGGTCGAGATATAAACCCGGTAGCCGTGACATCCAAGATTTTCCATGATATTATTTTCTACAGGTTGGTCATGAGACGTAATCCCATGAAAATCAAGCTGTGTTTAGCCCTGACCGCGGATGCGTCGACCATATCCTTATCTTCAAACAGAAGTTTGGCGCCCACCCGCAGAGGATGTACGAAAGCTGTCAGTGTTTGCGCATCCGTGTCTCCAAAACGTTGACTAGGTTAGATGGGAACATCGGACTAGCAATGTTAAGGTGCGCCAGATGGTCCTAGGAGAAGGTACTTTCCCGCGATGGATGATCCACTCACGCCCCATAGTTTACGCTGATTAGGATGTGTACTTCGCATGGTAGAGAGCCGTCTGTCTCGCACAGCTCCTTTCACACCCTGTACTCAGTGGAAGCGACTAAGAGGTAGACAGTTTGACTTGGCAACGATGTATGAGAACCCAGTCTAGTTGGCAATTGTCGCCTCCCTGGGTGGGGACCCTGTGATCATTGTCATTGGTTAATGGCGCTGATAGAAGTGGCTCATCCACACACCCAGTGACAATCGTGCACCAAAGCTCTCGCCTTCATTGTGCAGCTGCCCCGTTTATCGGCTACATTACTTGGCTATACGTCCCACTTTCCGGTGACCTAAACTGTAACAAGTGGAACCAATGTACCCTTGATTTATAGCTGTTGAAGTGAACTGAACCTGAATGAAGCTGGACAACAGACTGATCTTGCTTGTACGCTGTAGTCACCTGCTGATTTGTGTTGTCTTTCTGAATCGATTATTTAAGACTCAAGTGCATTTTTTGAACCGGTCTTCCTACCCGTTTTTGGTTTCTTCCGGTTATGCACCTATGCTGATCTAGAAACCATCGCCTCTATTTCTATTGGCGTTATAACTGTTCTCTGTTTGATTGGATGCCCGTAGATGTGTACGATTGTGCGATTCCTATGGTATCTGCCTCAGAAGTTTGCGCGTATCTATAAAGCGTATTATCAGGCTGTTTGACTTACAGTCTCATTAAGTGCCTCTAAGTATTTAAGATGAGGCAATAGAAGTTTTAAAGCGCTATGCGTATCTCGGGTGCTACACTAGCTTTGATGGTAGTATGACAGACAAGGACAGCGCACGAGTCTCAAATACCGAAATTGGTGCCAGTGTGGCACCAAACTGGTTTATCATCTGGGTTCCAAAGGGCGCGTGTAACAGGTACAGTGCAGGTTGTGTTGTTGTATGGCTGGGAGGATTTGCCTATTCGGATGAAGTATCTTAGATAACCTCGAGTCTTTGACCGTCGCTACTTGGGAACCACAGCTGGAATAGGTGAATTCTGAATGGGCCAATAGTGTTTACGAGTTTATACTTCCCTCACTTTTTTGGGGTACTAACCACTTCAGCATACTTCACTACTTTCTGATTCTTTAAACAGCATATTCGTGCCGAACTAGACTTGACAGAAAGTTCGATGGAAGTTCGGACAACCCCAAAAACCTTCGATCCATTCATTATCCTCAAAGCGCGAGATGTAATGCGTCTGTTGGCTCGTTCGGTACCGTTTGAACAGGCTATCCGTGTCTTACAGGATGACATTTTTTCCGATGTCATCGAAATAAATTTGACTAACCGGGAACGGTTTATCAAACGACGCAATCGTTTGATAGGCTACGAAGGTGAAACACTGAAAGCACTCGAACTGTCCACCAATTGTTACATTGTAGTTCAAGGAAAGACCGTTTCTGCGATTGGGCACTATGAAGACTTGAAGCAGGTAAGTTACGTGTTCAGCGTGTTACAATTCCTGGTCACTTGTAAATAATAGAAACGGTCACTGTTAAACATCGGACCTTTATTGCCATACTACAGATGAGGATTGCTAACTGCCTAACAGACTAACACCAGGTCGATTCCCTAAGGGCCAATATTCTTCTCTTCATAATAAGGCTTTCAAATGAACTATGATAGTACAGCGATGAAACTTCACTGTTGAACACTGTTGTGTTGTCGATGATGATTAATTTCAGAACCGTTGGTTTAAACGACCACTACTCCCCACCATCTGTTTCTTCAACACCGTTAATATGCAGCTGTTAAGTATGAGTTTGTCGCTTTTGCTAGTCAGCCTCGGTCACACTGGATTTCAATAGAGCGGGGACTGAGGAACGTGGATTCGGTTTCAAAATAGCGGTCCTCAGACGGCTGAGTTCCCTTTAGTTTGAACCAGACTGTAATGCCCTTTGACTACTTTGATTTTCAAACATAACCTCCTTGCTTTTAATCCCAAGGCATTGAAACTGTTGCAAACAGACATACCAAGGTACACCTGGCGAGATGGCTCAGTGGTTAGATTGCGGATTTACTGATCGGAGGAGCCATCGTTTGAACTCGACCTCCGAATCTTGAATTCCCCTGTCTAGGCTTTGGCAACCTGGCAGTATCCCAGTCCTTGTTCTTTCTTCTGTTGGCATGGCAGCTAGGCACCGAAAGGGTGTTACAGCTGAAATTTTTTTGCTTCTTAACAAAATGATCTAAAACAACCTCATGGAGCCACGCCGATTTTCCACGATAGTTGGCTGTTGCTCATCCAGAAAATGATCAGTTTCCAAACAGAATAATATGTATTCAACTATAAGTTGACTAGAAACCAGATATTAAGTTAAACACCACATCTATGCGATGTATTGTATCGTACCAACTGAAACGTGGGGTGGTCTGGTGCAGCGTATTCAGTTGAAGAACATCATAAACGAGAAATTCAGCTGAGTCTCAAGTGTAAACCACCGGTATGCAAATTAGTGCATTTCGCAACTATTAAGTTCCGTTTGTATGTATGCTCGTCATTTAATTCCTATTCATCAGAGCTTGACACTTCATAAATAGCTCAATTCTTGCTTTTCTTGCGGGTTTACTTGACGTCTCTTGAAAACTGCGCATCGCAGCCGTCTATTGGTTACGCCGGCACTGAGCCTGCCAGACTACGCGCTAACGAGAAGACTGAGAACCCTGGACACGGTGGTATTGTCAGGACTAACGCAGAGTTTCTGCGTAGATACATAGGATGGCTAAATGCTCAATTACGGTCATTCGCTTGCTCGTTCTCTCCAGCCAGTGGCGACGTTCCTGTCCTGAACAATTTCACATCCACTCCATTCGTCGCATGCTGCCAAACCGTGTTTGGTAAGCTCCGCCAACGCGTCTGCTATCCGGAACATGTGGTACCGATGATGACCTGAGGGACGCGTCGTCCTTTGCACATGTACTTTTCGTGTCTGGTCGCTTTTTGACAGACCGCAAAATCTGTTCTAGAACGAAAACATCTACTTTTGCTGTATGAGGGTATATGAGGGTCACTGACCATACGCGACATTTTTCGTCGACGGCTTGAAGATAGGTGCATTCCATCGGTGGCAATCTCTGTAGAGTTTTGCCTAGGTCATTTGGTTTCAAATTCCGAACAGAACCATCTATTTTTCACGGTTGTTTCATGGTTTAGTTGCGCCTGGCTCTACCACATTTTATTTTCAGTTTAGTTTAGTCGTTCGAAGCTCTTGCTACCCCCTTTGCTTTTTTACGCCGCCATGGGTTAAGAGAAGTGAGGAAGTGTGGCAAACGCGAGTGAAGTTATGTAATCTATCGTTGACGTGGCGTTTATTTTGTGGTACAAGCTTCTATGTCTTACTATTGAGTCTAGCAAGGAGATTAGCATGGTTTCATATCCCAATGCGATAAAACAACTCTCACAAATAGTACTATTAGGTAACTGCTCATAAGGGGTAGTGTTGGGTGCCGTCGCGTGTTTTATTTATCTCCCTCCCATTATTAAACCCCACTTTTCTGTGTTTTGAGCTTCAAGTTCTTTATGAAGCTGTGGTCTTTGCATTCCGTAGCCTTCTATGAAGAACACTCACCGTCTCGGCATATTGTTTGCTTCCCCGGAGTAGCTTATGAAGAAATTTCCGAGGTCATTGGACACTCATGCTGGCACAGGCTCTCTGTTGTGTTGCCTGTTCAACCTGATGCTCTTGTTATTACTTAATCTGTGCGTGGGTATTTCATAGTATAATCTCCCATATTGTAGATATCGACTGTCAACAAAAAAGTTACTCAAGGTTGTTTCTCGCCGAAAATGATCATTTTGCCACTAAATTTCTCCCTCAGGTACGCAAGATCGTTCTTGGATGCATTTATGACAATATCCACCCGGCTTATTCAATAAAACGGCTACTGATTATCAAAAAGCTCCAAGCTGATCCAACCAAGAAAGATGTGTCTTGGGACCGATTCTTACCAAAATTGAAGAAGAAAGTCCTCAGTCGCCGACGCAAACCTCATAAGGTGAGACTGTTTTGCCTGTGCCCACAGGGATGGCTCAAGTGGTTAGAGCGCGAATTTACTGACCGAAAGGTCTGTGGTTCGAACTCGACCTCTGCCTCTCGACTTCCCCTGTCTAGGCTCTCCCAGCCCTCGTGCTTACTTCGTGTGGCATGGCAGCTAGGCAACGAAAGGGTGTTACAGCTGAGCAGTTTTTTAGTTTTTGGACAGTCAGAAGAGTGATTAACCTATCCGTGGTTGTTATCCTCGGCGGGACGTCATATGTCAGGATATCAAATGTTGGTTCTAAATTTTTAATGTCTTTGTTGAAGGAAATGGGGGCCTGTTTGAACTATGGGTTTATATTTTAGTGGGTCACTCATGACGTAATCTAGGCGTCCTTTACAGAACTTTATCAGGGATGTGTTTTTCAATTATTCCGTGAGGTGTATTACATGTTGTCTGGTTTCCCCACCCCACTCGGTCTATGTGCTGATGAACTCACTGAGAGTACTCAGTTTTTCATGTTTTATTCAAGTGTGTCTTCCCGCTTCAGGTTCGTAAAAAGAAAGAATACACGCCTTTTCCACCGCCGATCACACCTTCGAAAGTGGATATCGAACTTGAGAAGGGTACATATTTCTTAGCCGAGGCTGAACGAAAGCGTTTGAAGACGGCCACAAAAATTGCCCAATCAGAAAAGGTGGCAAAAGAACGTAAAGTGAAACGAGCCGCGGCTTTTATTCCACCCAGCTCCCAAGAACCAAAGCCCAAGAAGAAGAAGAATGATGATGCTGATTCATAAAACCGATGTTTGCCACAATGTATGAACAGTCTCGTGGACAGTTTTGTAAATAAAAGTCTTCTACCATTATGAACTTTTTGTTTGGATCGGTTGATCTCCAGTGGTCTAGGGTCACGCAAAGTATGTTCCAGTACGGAATGCTGGCATATTGTGATTATGGGCGCTCTTGCTATAGTTGAAACTGACCTCTGGGTCAAGATTTCGCATGTTTCTGAAGCCAAGTAGTTACGCTATTCTGAATCCTCTCCACCATTTTGATATCACATGTCTTCATGCTTTCATTAGTGTGTTCGGTTAACCGCTAGAGATGCAAGTGGGTGGTAGTCTACGTATGCTCCACCGGTGATCTCCGTACGCAGAATGCGGGAAAATCCGTGGAACCAGCTCACCCTCTCAGATAGTTAAATACGTAATTGTTCCAGGAGCAGGCAGTTGGAAGGGCAAAATTGGGAATTTCTTGAGCCTGGTTGGTTTTTCGTTTGTCGACTTTTCAATGTAAGTTGTGCGAACTTCCAGAACTATGTCATCTTTATGTTGCAGTGAGTTAACCAGTAAACAATCGGCATGGCTGCCTCTATGGGTCTTAGGAATGGCTCCATGGCTTAAATAGCGGAATTTAGCCAAGTCGCCAATTCCTTGGAGGCTAATAGTCCAAACTCCGTCAGCAAGATTTTGGTTTCAGGACTGCTGCGGTTTACGCTCCTAATTTTGTCTTGCGTTGAGGGTGTGGGTGGTTGTGAGCATCAGCATTGGTTGATATTTCACGGATATTCGTCTCTGATAACATTGCTAAACAAAACCTCAAGGAGGGTTGCAAGCCCCTACCATCCAC